>CM038354.1:37520002-37967502 GCA_021464625.1 Proterorhinus semilunaris | reverse complement strand
CCTTCTGTCCAAACCCTTCTGTGTCCAAACCCTTCTGTCCAAACCCTTCTGCCCAAACCCTTCTACTGTCCAAACCCTTATTTCCAAACGCTTCTCCTGTCCATACCCTTCTGTCCAAACCCTTCTCCTGTCCAAACCCTTCTCCTGTCCAAACCCTTATTTCCAAACGCTTCTCCTGTCCAAACCCTTCTGTCCAAACGCTTCTGTGTCCAAACCCTTCTGTCCAAACACTTATGTCCAAACCCTTCTGTCCAAACCCTTCTGCCCAAACCCTTCTACTGTCCAAACCCGTCTGTCCAAACCCTTCTCCTGTCCAGACCCTTCTGTCCAAACCCTTCTCCTGTCCAAACCCTTCTGTCCAAACACTTCTCCTGTCCAGACCCTTCTGTCCAAACACTTCTCCTGTCCAGACCCTTCTGTCCAAACACTTCTATGTCCAAACCCTTCTGTTCAAACCCTTGTGTCCAAACCCTTGTGTCCAAACCCTTCTACTGTCCAAACCCGTCTGTCCAAACCCTTCTCCTGTCCAAACCCTTCTGTCCAAACCCTTCTGTCCAAACCCTTCTGCCCAAACCCTTCTACTGTCCAAACCCGTCTGTCCAAACCCTTCTCCTGTCCAGTCCCTTCTGTCCAAACCCTTCTCCTGTCCAAACCCTTCTGTCCAAACACTCCTCCTGTCCAGACCCTTCTGTCCAAACCCTTTTCCTGTCCAGACCCTTCTGTCCAAACCCTTCTCCTGTCCAAACCCTTCTGTCCAAACACTTCTCCTGTCCAGACCCTTCGGTCCAAACCCTTCTCCTGTCCAAACCCTTCTGTGTCCAAACCCTTCTGTCCAAACCCTTCTCCTGTCCAAACCCTTCTGTGTCCAAACCCTTCTGTCCAAACCCTTCTACTGTCCAAACCCGTCTGTCCAAACCCTTTTCCTGTCCAGACCCTTCTGTCCAAACCCTTCTCCTGTCCAAACCCTTCTCCTGTCCAAACCCTTCTGTCCAAACCCTTCTCCTGTCCAAACCCTTCTGTGTCCAAACCCTTCTGTCCAAACACTTCTCCTGTCCAGACCCTTCGGTCCAAACCCTTCTCCTGTCCAAACCCTTCTGTGTCCAAACCATTCCGTCCAAACCCTTCTCCTGTCCTAACCCTTCTGTCCAAATCCTTCTCCTGTCCAAACCCTTCTGTCCAAACCCTTCTGCCCAAACCCTTCTGTCCAAACCCTTCTCCTGTCCAGACCCTTCTCCTGTCCAAACCCTTCTGTCCAAACACTTCTGTGTCCAAACCCTTCTGTCCAAACCCTTCTGTCCAAACCCTTCTGTCCAAACCCTTCTGTCCAAACACTTCTGTGTCCAAACCCTTCTGCCCAAACCCTTCTGCCCAAACCCTTCTCCTGTCCAAACCCTTCTGTCCAAACCCTTCTCCTGTCCAAACCCTTCTGTCCAAATCCTCCTCCTGTCCAGACCCTTCTGTCCAAACCCTTCTCCTGTCCAAACCCTTCTGTCCAAATCCTTCTCCTGTCCAGACCCTTCTGTCCAAACCCCTCTCCTGTCCAAACCCTTTTGTCCAACCCCTTCTCCTGTCCAAACCCTTCTGTCCTAACCCTTCTCCTGTCCAAACCCTTTTGTCCAACCCCTTCTCCTGTCCAAACCCTTCTGTCCAAACCCTTCTCCTGTCCACACCCTTCTGTCCAAACCCTTCTTCTGTCCACACCCTTCTGTCCAAACCCTTCTCCTGTCCAAACCCTTCTGTCCAAACCTTTCTCCTGTCCAAACCCTCCTGTCCAAACCCTCCTGTCCAAACCCTTCTGTTCAAACCCTTCTGTCCAAACCCTTCTCCTGTCCAAATCCTTTTGTTTAAAGCCTTCTGTCCAAACCCTTATGTATCCAAACCCTTCTGTGTCCAAACCCTTCTCCTGTCCAAACCCGTCTGTCCAAACCCGTCTGTTCTTCTGCTGTCCAAACCCTTCTGTCCTTCTGCTGTCCAAACCCGTCTGTCCAAACCCTTCTCCTGTCCAAACCCTTCTTTCTAAACCCTTCTGTGCAAACCCTTCTGTGTCCAAACCCTTCTGCCCAAACCCTTCTCCTGTCCAAACCCTTCTCCTGTCCAAACCCTTCTGTGCAAACCCTTCTGTGCAAACCCTTCTGTGTCCAAAACCTTCTGTCCAAACCCTTCTGTGCAAACCCTTCTGTCCAAACCCTTCTCCTGTCCAAACCCTTCTGTTTAAACCCTTCTGTGCAAACCCTTCTGTGTCCAAAACCTTCTGTCCAAAACCTTCTGTCCAAACCCTTCTGTGCAAACCCTTCTGTGTCCAAAACCTTCTGTCCAAACCCTTCTGTGCTAACCCTTCTGTGCTAACCCTTCCGTGTCCAAACCCTTCTGTCCAAACCCTTCTCCTGTCAAAACCTTTCTGTCCAAACCCTTCTTCTGTCGGGACCAAGACACGGGGAGAAAAAACGCCACAGAAATCAAATCCGGGACCTTCTGTCCTCGATGCCGTTTTTCAAGATCAGGATCAGCTTCAGGTGTCCTCTGGATTTTCAGCTCTGTGCTTACATTTGAAAAAAAAAAGAAATGAATAAACAACTGAATAATAACATGAATTTATAAATGAATAATTAAATAACATGAATGAATAAATGAATAGCGGACGGATGAATCCATTATTGACATGGAACGACCCAAACGTCACAGGGAAACAAAGGATTATTAAATTAACGATGGTTATATTTAGATGAACATTGTGACCCTGAGTCCTCCAGCTGCTACTTGGGGCCCTCGGCGGGTCTCAGGAGCCAGAGCCGTGAACAGCAGACAAACTTAGAAACGCAGCTCATTATTGAGTCCGACGCAGATGATCGGCAGGAGCTCAGGGCACGAGTGGAAATAACCTGAGGAGCACTTTATTTTCTCCCAAAAGTTTCAGGGCACGAGCCTTGAACATCTGCAAACACCCGGAAAATAATGTGGCCTTAAATCTGACGGGAATAAAGCAATAAGGTGTGAGATAAAGAACCCACCAGCTGTGCAGCGCGTTATCTATGTAATAAACCGCAATGGCTAACACTTCCTGGTGGGCGGGGCCGTTTTCCAGACACACTGCGCGGTCTACGGAAGTGTGACACTTACATTCTCTGCCAGTGATTACGTCGGAGTCAATCTGGTGTCATGCCACCCCCATTTAGAAGATAACAGCTGTTTTAATCACGTGTTGCATATTTTCGTTTTTCATGAATAAACTACTTGAATATTATAAATCTTTACTGTGAAAAGTTGCTGCGTTAGCTGTTAAACAATCGACAGCTCCCTGTGTTTAGGAAAAAGTACACATAAAATCCATGTGAAATGAAACGGATCTGACTGCCATGCATGTGTGTGTGTGTGTGTGTGTGTGCGCATCCAAACAGGGTGATGTGTTTCATCGTCACTTACTGTAAACTGAAGGCTGTAGACACTCCACACCTGTACAGCTACTTCCAACACAAACGCATGTGTTTGTTTCTCCTGCCGTGACGAGGCTGTGGTGAATTAGATCCAGTGCAGTTCGTCAGTCAGAGGCGCAGAAAAAATAAGTAAGATCCAGTCCTGGTCCAAAACCGCCTCCAAAGCTCGTTTTCTATTTTGTTTTGTATTGTGAGCCACATTATAAAGTAGCTTTGAAAGCATTGCCAATTTTATTCTGAGATTATAAATGTTGCCTAATGATGAACATACAACACTGTATCACACAGTGATGCACCAAACCGCGGTTCCTGCACCGTGAACCGAACCGTGTGAAGCTGAAGCCCTGCTTTATATCCATAAATATTCCAGTCTCTTGAATTGCATTCCCTGAGTTTAACCTATTGTCGGTGTAGTCGCTCATTCTGCTGGTCTGGACAACGGGCTCACTCTTTTCTGCCACCGCAGCGAGTATAAGCAACGTTACACTTGACTTTATAGAACTACAGTGGTTCCAAACCTGCGGCGCCTGGGCAGAGGCTCAGGTCATCAAATATGACTAAGAAAGGAGAGGCTACAGGTGCATAAAACACTCCAATTGCAGTTTGTTTGTTTGAAATAGATGATGATTAGCATTTATTGTTTTGATACATTTTGGAATGGGGGGGCGCGGCCCGACTACAGCATATGCAGAGGGGCCTTCAAGGAAAAAGGTTGGGAACCACTAGTCTGCTGATAGCACGGGTCTACATACTGAATGACGGGTTACGGACTTGGGTCGACATTTTTTTTGTAATCTCAGAACATCAAATCTGGACACTAGCGTAGGCCGGGTTACAGCTAGTTAAATATAAACATGAACTCGTTATTAGATCATTTCTCCAGAATTTCCAGCAACACTTTGTGCAGGTTTTATGATTATTACTACATCGACTTATGGTCCAATAAACGGTAGAAAAACAATATATTTTAAGCTCAGAATGTATCGTTTTTCCAGATTTTTTTACCCTGTTTTTATACTGACGTAAATATTACATGTTGAAGGCCAGACGCTGCAGGTGAATAATAAAAATAAAATAAATGTACAGATATCAAGTTGAAACTTCTGGTGATCATCAAAAATGTGTTGTAAGTTTTCTGTCATTTTGTGTTTTCATATAAAAATACTGAACAGGTTTAAATATGTGGCTTTATTTTGTGACCCATCAGTAACAAAGATTTGGGATCTTTAGTTTTTGAATAAACTAATCATAAGTGAAAAAATCTATAAAAACTCAGTAAATCAGGCTGGGAATTAGATATAAAAGAAATTCCTCTGAAAAAATCGTTTAAATCTTGTTGAGTCCAAGTCTGTAGGGGCGGCTAAAGTGGAACAAAAACCTCATTTAGAGAAAACCAGCCCTAAAATCTTGTACCGAGTGTGGCACATTTCTCCGGGTCTCTCCCACAAAGGAAATAATAATAATAATAATGCATTGGTTTTATACAGCGCTTTTCTGGACACTCAAAGACGCTTTACATTGAACTATTCATTCACTCCATACTTGGTGGTGGTGAGCTACAATTGTAGCCACAGCTGCCCTGGGGTAGACTGACGGAAGCGAGTTAACCAGTATGCGCCATCGGCCCCTCCCACCACTCACTCACTACATTCACTAGGCTTCCTGGTGTTACCAAACGGTCTCCCATCCAAGTACCGACCAGGTCCTTCCTGCTTAGCTTCCAAAGTCTGACGGGATTGGGCAGAGCAAAGGCGGTTTGGCCATGACCATATTTGGATCATAGCGGAGCCTTCAGGACGACGGCTTTGTGAAGCGATGTTACAGTTACTTCGGGAAATCTCTGCATCACGACAAAAAGTCATAAAATAAGCATCGTATGTCCCAACTTTTTTGACACGTTGCCACTGCAATTGTCATTTTTTATGCATTTGTCGTTTTTTTTTTGCTTTTTTGTTGTGTTTGTCATCTTTTTGTCACTCTTAAGTCTCTTTTTTGACATTTATTTATTGATTTTTTTGTTAGGTTTTCATCCTCATTTTCGACGCTATATTGATGCTTTTTTCCTAGAAGCTTATAGATTTGGGTAAAGCCAAACTGGAGAAAATGTGCTTTGTTCAGGTTTAGATTAAGTTGTTTTCAAGTGTACAACATCAATTTATCGAAGGCCAAACTTTGTTATCACGACCCGCCACTAGATGGCAGCGTTACGGCACAGACAGAAAACAAAAAGGCTTTTAAATAAAACGGGCCAGACTCATCTCTCAATCATGTTTATTATAAAAAATTATTGATTTAAGTCTCAATAAAACTAGAACTTTTTTAATCGTTGGAAAAAATCTGTTCAGTTTCACCACAAAAACATGTACAACGAGGCATCGATGTCCTGAACATGAACTAAAGTCTAAACCACGGTAAAAGGCACCGCATTCCCACAAAACAGATTTACACAAAATTAGTGCAAAGAACAAGACTCTGACACCGACCCAAAGGTGGCGCTGTGGCCCTGGCGTTCCATTGTTCAGTTTTTTTATCATTCACAGATTTATCGCTTGATTTTCTGCTTCAGAGACAAGAACTGGAGTCAAAACTATACACCTGAAAGAGTTAAAATAAACAATAAAATATTTTAAAAATATATATATAAATTTACAAAAAACAAAATAAAAAAAAACTATAAAACCAAAATTTGTTATCAAATAATATAGACCAGTGTTTGCAGCGCCCCCTGCTGTCCTGGAGGCCTGTTATAGTTTTATATATTTTATGTCTGACTCCAGTTTCTGTCTCCTCTAAAGGGTTCGACGCTCAGGAGGGAATGCAGATGATGTCACAGCCGAGTGTCACTGCACTGTTTATTTTTTAATTGGCCGTGAGGGAGGTGGGAGTGGAACTCAGGACCGAAACACGTGCACGGCGCGGACCACGTACTGACGGCACACGGGGCACTCGCTCATGCGTTTGCCGCAGTTGGTGCAGGTGATCATGTGACCGCACTCCAGCAGCACGCAGTCGATAGGCGCGTCCATGCAGATCCGACACAGCAGCTCCTCCGCCGCAGCGCCCTCTTCTGGAAGACAAGAGGACAGAGCTTAGAATGAGAAAGGCCTGAGAACAACCAGAACAAACCGAAAAACCATCAGAACAACTCTGGAAGACAAGAGGACGGAGGTAAGAACAGGCATCGAGAGAATACCACGAGAACGACTCAAAGAACAACGAGAACGACTCAAAAAACAACGAGAACGACACAAAAGAACAACGAGAACGACTCAAAAAACAACGAGAACGACTAAAAGAACAACGAGAACGACTCAAAAAACAACGAGAACGACTCAAAAAACGAGAAAGACTCAAAAAACAACGAGAACGACTAAAAGAACAACGAGAAAGACTCAAAAAACCACGAGAACGACACAAAAAACAACGAGAACGACACAAAAGAACGAGAACGACACAAAAGAACGAGAACGACACAAAAGAACAACAAGAACGACACAAAAAACAACGAGAACGACTAAAAGAACAACGAGAACGACTAAAAGAACAACGAGAACGACTAAAAGAACAAAGAGAACGACACAAATAACGACTCAAGAAACGAGAACGACTCAAAAAACAACGAGAAAGACTCAAAAAACAACGAGAAAGACTCAAAAAACAACGAGAAAGACTCAAAAAACAACGAGAAAGACTCAAAAAACAACGAGAAAGACTCAAAAAACAACGAGAAAGACTCAAAAAACAACGAGAAAGACACAAAAAACAACGAGAACGACTAAAAGAACGACGAGAACGACTCAAAAAACCACGAGAACGACTCAAAGAACAACGAGAACGACACAAAAGAACGAGAACGACACAAAAGAACAACAAGAACGACACAAAAAACAACGAGAACGACTAAAAGAACAACGAGAACGACTAAAAGAACAACGAGAACGACTAAAAGAACAAAGAGAACGACACAAATAACGACTCAAGAAACGAGAACGACTCAAAAAACAACGAGAAAGACTCGAAAAACAACGAGAACGACACAAAAAACAACGAGAACGACTAAAAGAACAACGAGAACGACTCAAAAAACCACGAGAACGACTCAAAAAACCACGAGAACGACTCAAAAAACAACGAGAACGACTCAAAAAACAACGAGAACGACTAAAAGAACAACGAGAACGACTCAAAAAACAACGAGAACGACTCAAAAAACAAAGAGAACGACACAAAAAACGACTCAAGAAACGAGAACGACTCAAAAAACAACGAGAACGACTCAAAAAACCACGAGAACGACTCAAAAAACAACGAGAACGACTCAAAAAACGAGAAAGACACAAAAAACAAAGAGAACGACACAAAAAACGACTCAAGAAACGAGAACGACTCAAAAAACAACGAGAAAGACTCAAAAAACGATTTAAAAAACGAGAACGACACAAAAACAACGAGAAACACTCAAAAAACAACGAGAACGACTCAAAAAACGATTTAAAAAACGAGAACGACTCAAAAAACAACGAGAACGACAAAAAACAACGACTCAAAAAACAACGAGAACGACTCAAAAAACAACGACTCAAAAAACAACGAGAACGACTCAAAAAACGACTCAAAAAACAACGAGAACGACAAAAAAAACGACTCAAAAAACAACGAGAACGACACCAAAAACGACTCAAAAAACAACGAGAACGACACAAAAAACGACAAAAAAACGAGAACGATTCAAAAAACAACGACTCAAAAAAACAACGAGAACGACTCAAAAAACAACGAGAACGACTAAAAGAACAACGAGAACGACTAAAACAACGAGAGAGACTCAAAAAACGAGAGCGACTCAAAAAACAACGAGAACGACTAAAAGAACAACGAGAACGACTCAAAAAACGAGAAAGACACAAAAAACAACAAGAACGACTCAAAAAACCACGAGAACGACTCAAAAAACAACGAGAACGACTCAAAAAACGAGAAAGACACAAAAAACAAAGAGAACGACACAAAAAACGACTCAAGAAACGAGAACGACTCAAAAAACAACGAGAAAGACTCAAAAAACGATTTAAAAAACGAGAACGACACAAAAACAACGAGAAACACTCAAAAAACAACGAGAACGACTCAAAAAACGATTTAAAAAACGAGAACGACTCAAAAAACAACGAGAACGACAAAAAACAACGACTCAAAAAACAACGAGAACGACTCAAAAAACAACGAGAACGACTCAAAAAACGACTCAAAAAACAACGAGAACGACAAAAAAAACGACTCAAAAAACAACGAGAACGACACCAAAAACGACTCAAAAAACAACGAGAACGACACAAAAAACGACAAAAAACCGAGAACGACACAAAAAACGACAAAAAACAACGAGAACGACTAAAAGAACAACGAGAACGACTAAAACAACGAGAGAGACTCAAAAAACGAGAGCGACTCAAAAAACAACGAGAACGACTAAAAGAACAACGAGAACGACTCAAAAAACGAGAAAGACACAAAAAACAACAAGAACGACTCAAAAAACCACGAGAACGACTAAAAGAACAACGAGAACGACTCAAAAAACAACGAGAACGACTCAAAAAACAACGAGAACGACACAAAAAACGACAAAAAACAACGACTAAAAAAAACAACGAGAACGACTAAAACAACGAGAACGACTCAAAAAACAACGAGAACGACACAAAAAACAATAAGACAAAAAACCACGAGAAAGACACAAAAAACAACGAGAACGACTCAAAAAACCACGAGAACGACTCAAAAAACTACGAGAACGACTCAAAAAACAACGGACACAAAAAACAACGAGAACGACTCAAAAAACAACGGACACAAAAAACAACGAGAACGACTCAAAAAACAACGAGAACGACACAAAAAACAACGAGAACGACTCAAAAAACGAGAACGACTCAAAAAACAACGAGGACACAAAAAACAACGAGAACGACTCAAAAAACAACGAGAACGACTCAAAAAACAACGAGAACGATTTAAAAAACTAGAACGACTCAAAAAACAACGAGAACGACACAAAAAACTACGAGAACGACTCAAAAAACTACGAGAACGACACAATAAACAACGAGAACGACTCAAAAAACAACGAGAACGACTCAAAAAACAACGAGAACGATTTAAAAAACTAGAACGACTCAAAAAACAACGAGAACGACTCAAAAAAACCACGAGAACGACTCAAAAAAACCACGAGAACGACACAAAAAACAACGAGAACGACTAAAAAACAACGAGAGGGGTATGAGAGCGACGTTACAGGGGTACGAGAGTCACGTTACAGGGGTATGAGAGCGACGTTACAGGGGTATGAGAGTCACGTTACAGGGGTATGAGAGCGACGTTACAGGGGTATGAGAGTCACGTTACAGGGGTATGAGAGCGACGTTACAGGGGGTTTGAGAGCGACGTTACAGGGGTATGAGAGTCACGTTACAGGGGTATGAGAGCGACGTTACAGGGGTATGAGAGTCACGTTACAGGGGTATGAGAGCGACGTTACAGGGGTACGAGAGTGATGTTACAGGGGTATGAGAGTCACGTTACAGGGGTATGAGAGCGACGTTACAGGGGGTTTGAGAGCGACGTTACAGGGGTATGAGAGTCACGTTACAGGGGTACGAGAGTGATGTTACGGGGTATGAGAGTCACGTTACAGGGGTATGAGAGCGACGTTACAGGGGGTTTGAGAGCGACGTTACAGGGGTATGAGAGTGATGTTACGGGGTATGAGAGTCACGTTACAGGGGTATGAGAGTGATGTTACGGGGTATGAGAGTCACGTTACAGGGGTATGAGAGTGATGTTACGGGGTATGAGAGTCACGTTACAGGGGTATGAGAGTGATGTTACGGGGTATGAGAGTCACGTTACAGGGGTATGAGAGCGACGTTACAGGGGGTTTGAGAGCGACGTTACAGGGGTATGAGAGTCACGTTACAGGGGTATGAGAGTCACGTTACAGGGGTATGAGAGCGACGTTACAGGGGTTTGAGAGCGACGTTACAGGGGTACGAGAGTGATGTTACAGGGGTATGAGAGCGACGTTACAGGGGTATGAGAGTCACGTTACAGGGGTATGAGAGCGACGTTACAGGGGTTTGAGAGCGACGTTACAGGGGTATGAGAGTCACGTTACAGGGGTATGAGAGCGACGTTACAGGGGTATGAGAGTGATGTTACAGGGGTATGAGAGTCACGTTACAGGGGTATGAGAGTGACGTTACAGGGGTATGAGAGCGACGTTACAGGGGGTTTGAGAGTGACGTTACAGGGGTATGAGAGCGACGTTACAGGGGTATGAGAGTGATGTTACAGGGGTATGAGAGTCACGTTACAGGGGTATGAGAGCGACGTTACAGGGGTATGAGAGCGACGTTACAGGGGTATGAGAGCGACGTTACGGGGGTATGAGAGTCACGTTACGGGGGTATGAGAGTCACGTTACGGGGGTATGAGAGTGACGTTACAGGGGTATGAGAGCGACATTACGGGGGTATGAGAGTCACGTTACGGGGGTATGAGAGTCACGTTACGGGGGTATGAGAGTGACGTTACAGGGGTATGAGAGTCACGTTACGGGGGTATGAGAGTCATGTTACGGGGGTATGAGAGTGACGTTACAGGGGTATGAGAGTGACGTTACAGGGGTATGAGAGTGACGTTACGGGGGTATGAGAGTCACGTTACGGGGGTATGAGAGTCACGTTACGGGGGTATGAGAGTCACGTTACGGGGGTATGAGAGTGACGTTACGGGGGTATGAGAGTCACGTTACGGGGGTATGAGAGTCACGTTACGGGGGTATGAGAGTCACGTTACGGGGGTATGAGAGCGACGTTACAGGGGTATGAGAGCGACGTTACAGGGGTATGAGAGTCACGTTACGGGGGTATGAGAGTGACGTTACGGGGGTATGAGAGTCACGTTACAGGGGTATGAGAGCGACGTTACAGGGGTATGAGAGTCACGTTACAGGGGTATGAGAGTCACGTTACAGGGGTATGAGAGTGAGATTACAGGGGTATGAGAGTCACGTTACGGGGGTATGAGAGTCACGTTACGGGGGTATGAGAGTCACGTTACGGGGGTATGAGAGTCACGTTACAGGGGTATGAGAGCGACGTTACAGGGGTATAAGAGTGACGTTACAGGGGTATGAGAGCGACGTTACAGGGGTATGAGAGTCACGTTACGGGGGTATGAGAGTGACGTTACGGGGGTATGAGAGCGACGTTACAGGGGTATGAGAGCGACGTTACAGGGGTATGAGAGTGACGTTACAGGGGTATGAGAGTGACGTTACAGGGGTATGAGAGTCACGTTACAGGGGTATGAGAGCGACGTTACAGGGGTATGAGAGCGACGTTACAGGGGTATGAGAGCGACGTTACAGGGGTATGAGAGTGACGTTACAGGGGTATGAGAGTGAGATTACAGGGGTATGAGAGTCACGTTACAGGGGTATGAGAGTCACGTTACGGGGGTATGAGAGCGACGTTACAGGGGTATGAGAGTGACGTTACAGGGGGTATGAGAGTCACGTTACGGGGGTATGAGAGTGACGTTACGGGGGTATGAGAGTCACGTTACAGGGGTATGAGAGTCACGTTACGGGGGTATGAGAGTCACGTTACGGGGGTATGAGAGCGACGTTACAGGGGTATGAGAGCGACGTTACAGGGGTATGAGAGTCACGTTACGGGGGTATGAGAGTGACGTTACAGGGGTATGAGAGTCACGTTACAGGGGTATGAGAGCGACGTTACAGGGGTATGAGAGTCACGTTACAGGGGTATGAGAGTCACGTTACAGGGGTATGAGAGTGAGATTACAGGGGTATGAGAGTCACGTTACGGGGGTATGAGAGTCACGTTACGGGGGTATGAGAGTCACGTTACAGGGGTATGAGAGCGACGTTACAGGGGTATGAGAGTGACGTTACAGGGGTATGAGAGCGACGTTACAGGGGTATGAGAGTCACGTTACGGGGGTATGAGAGTGACGTTACGGGGGTATGAGAGCGACGTTACAGGGGTATGAGAGCGACGTTACAGGGGTATGAGAGCGACGTTACAGGGGTATGAGAGTGACGTTACAGGGGTATGAGAGTCACGTTACAGGGGTATGAGAGCGACGTTACAGGGGTATGAGAGCGACGTTACAGGGGTATGAGAGCGACGTTACAGGGGTATGAGAGTGACGTTACAGGGGTATGAGAGTGAGATTACAGGGGTATGAGAGTCACGTTACAGGGGTATGAGAGTCACGTTACGGGGGTATGAGAGCGACGTTACAGGGGTATGAGAGTGACGTTACAGGGGGTATGAGAGTGACGTTACAGGGGGTATGAGAGTGACGTTACAGGGGTATGAGAGTCACGTTACGGGGTATGAGAGTCACGTTACGGGGGTATGAGAGTGACGTTACAGGGGTATGAGAGTCACGTTACAGGGGTATGAGAGCGACGTTACAGGGGTATGAGAGCGACGTTACGGGGGTATGAGAGTCACGTTACGGGGGTATGAGAGTGACGTTACAGGGGTATGAGAGTCACGTTACAGGGGTATGAGAGTCACGTTACGGGGGTATGAGAGTGACGTTACAGGGGTATGAGAGTCACGTTACAGGGGTATGAGAGTGAGATTACAGGGGTATGAGAGTCACGTTACAGGGGTATGAGAGTCACGTTACGGGGGTATGAGAGTCACGTTACAGGGGTATGAGAGTCACGTTACAGGGGTATGAGAGCGACGTTACAGGGGTATGAGAGCGACGTTACAGGGGTATGAGAGCGACGTTACAGGGGTATGAGAGTCACGTTACAGGGGTATGAGAGCGACGTTACAGGGGGTATGAGAGTGAGATTACAGGGGTATGAGAGCGACGTTACAGGGGTATGAGAGTCACGTTACAGGGGTATGAGAGCGACGTTACAGGGGTATGAGAGCGACGTTACAGGGGTATGAGAGCGACGTTACAGGGGTATGAGAGCGACGTTACAGGGGTATGAGAGCGACGTTACAGGGGTATGAGAGCGACGTTACAGGGGTATGAGAGTCACGTTACAGGGGTATGAGAGCGACGTTACAGGGGGTATGAGAGCGACGTTACAGGGGGTATGAGAGCGACGTTACAGGGGGTTTGAGAGCGACGTTACAGGGGTATGAGAGTCACGTTACGGGGTATGAGAGCGACGTTACAGGGGTATGAGAGTCACGTTACAGGGGTATGAGAGTCACGTTACAGGGGTATGAGAGTGACGTTACAGGGGTATGAGAGCGACGTTACAGGGGTATGAGAGCGACGTTACAGGGGTATGAGAGTCACGTTACAGGGGTATGAGAGCGACGTTACAGGGGTATGAGAGTGAGATTACAGGGGTATGAGAGTGACGTTACGGGGGTATGAGAGTGACGTTACAGGGGTATGAGAGCGACGTTACGGGGGTATGAGAGCGACGTTACGGGGGTATGAGAGCGACGTTACGGGGGTATGAGAGTGACGTTACAGGGGTATGAGAGTCACGTTACAGGGGTATGAGAGCGACGTTACAGGGGTATGAGAGTCACGTTACAGGGGTATGAGAGTCACGTTACAGGGGTATGAGAGTGACGTTACAGGGGTATGAGAGCGACGTTACAGGGGTATGAGAGCGACGTTACAGGGGTATGAGAGTCACGTTACAGGGGTATGAGAGCGACGTTACAGGGGTATGAGAGTGAGATTACAGGGGTATGAGAGTGACGTTACGGGGGTATGAGAGTGACGTTACAGGGGTATGAGAGCGACGTTACGGGGGTATGAGAGCGACGTTACGGGGGTATGAGAGCGACGTTACGGGGGTATGAGAGTGACGTTACAGGGGTATGAGAGCGACGTTACAGGGGTATGAGAGCGACGTTACAGGGGTATGAGAGTCACGTTACAGGGGTATGAGAGCGACGTTACAGGGGTATGAGAGCGACGTTACAGGGGTATGAGAGTGACGTTACAGGGGTATGAGAGTCACGTTACGGGGGTATGAGAGTGACGTTACAGGGGTATGAGAGCGACGTTACAGGGGTATGAGAGCGACGTTACAGGGGTATGAGAGTGACGTTACAGGGGTATGAGAGCGACGTTACAGGGGTATGAGAGCGACGTTACAGGGGTATGAGAGTGACGTTACAGGGGTATGAGAGTCACGTTACGGGGGTATGAGAGTGACGTTACAGGGGTATGAGAGCGACGTTACAGGGGTATGAGAGTGACGTTACAGGGGTATGAGAGCGACGTTACAGGGGTATGAGAGTGAGATTACAGGGGTATGAGAGTGACGTTACGGGGCTATGAGAGCGACGTTACAGGGGTATGAGAGTCACGTTACAGGGGTACGAGAGTGAGATTACAGGGGTATGAGAGTCACGTTACGGGGGTATGAGAGTGACGTTACAGGGGTATGAGAGCGACGTTACAGGGGTATGAGAGTCACGTTACAGGGGTACGAGAGTCACGTTACAGGGGTATGAGAGCGACGTTACAGGGGTATGAGAGTCACGTTACGGGGGTATGAGAGTCACGTTACAGGGGTATGAGAGTGAGATTACAGGGGTATGAGAGTCACGTTACGGGGGTATGAGAGTGAGATTACAGGGGTATGAGAGTCACGTTACAGGGGTATGAGAGTCACGTTACAGGGGTATGAGAGTCACGTTACGGGGGTATGAGAGTGACGTTACAGGGGTATGAGAGTCACGTTACAGGGGTATGAGAGTCACGTTACGGGGGTATGAGAGTGACGTTACAGGGGTATGAGAGTCACGTTACAGGGGTATGAGAGTGAGATTACAGGGGTATGAGAGTCACGTTACAGGGGTATGAGAGTCACGTTACGGGGGTATGAGAGTCACGTTACAGGGGTATGAGAGCGACGTTACAGGGGTATGAGAGCGACGTTACGGGGGTATGAGAGTGACGTTACAGGGGTATGAGAGTCACGTTACGGGGGTATGAGAGTGACGTTACAGGGGTATGAGAGTCACGTTACAGGGGTATGAGAGTCACGTTACGGGGGTATGAGAGTCACGTTACGGGGGTATGAGAGTGACGTTACAGGGGTATGAGAGTCACGTTACAGGGGTATGAGAGTGAGATTACAGGGGTATGAGAGTCACGTTACAGGGGTATGAGAGTCACGTTACGGGGGTATGAGAGTCACGTTACAGGGGTATGAGAGTGACGTTACAGGGGTATGAGAGCGACGTTACAGGGGTATGAGAGCGACGTTACAGGGGTATGAGAGCGACGTTACAGGGGTATGAGAGCGACGTTACAGGGGTATGAGAGCGACGTTACAGGGGTATGAGAGTCACGTTACAGGGGTATGAGAGTCACGTTACAGGGGTATGAGAGCGACGTTACAGGGGTATGAGAGTGACGTTACAGGGGTATGAGAGCGACGTTACAGGGGTATGAGAGTCACGTTACGGGGGTATGAGAGTGACGTTACAGGGGTATGAGAGCGACGTTACAGGGGCTATGAGAGCGACGTTACAGGGGTATGAGAGTGACGTTACAGGGGTATGAGAGTCACGTTACAGGGGTATGAGAGCGACGTTACAGGGGTATGAGAGTGACGTTACAGGGGTATGAGAGTGACGTTACAGGGGTATGAGAGTCACGTTACAGGGGTACGAGAGTCACGTTACAGGGGTACGAGAGTGACGTTACAGGGGTATGAGAGTCACGTTACAGGGGTATGAGAGCGACGTTACAGGGGTATGAGAGTGACGTTACAGGGGTATGAGAGTGAGATTACAGGGGTATGAGAGTCACGTTACAGGGGTATGAGAGTCACGTTACGGGGGTATGAGAGCGACGTTACAGGGGTATGAGAGTGACGTTACAGGGGGTATGAGAGTGACGTTACAGGGGGTATGAGAGTGACGTTACAGGGGTATGAGAGTCACGTTACGGGGGTATGAGAGTCACGTTACGGGGGTATGAGAGTGACGTTACAGGGGTATGAGAGTCACGTTACAGGGGTATGAGAGCGACGTTACGGGGGTATGAGAGCGACGTTACGGGGGTATGAGAGTCACGTTACGGGGGTATGAGAGTGACGTTACAGGGGTATGAGAGTCACGTTACAGGGGTATGAGAGTGAGATTACAGGGGTATGAGAGTCACGTTACAGGGGTATGAGAGTCACGTTACGGGGGTATGAGAGTCACGTTACAGGGGTATGAGAGTCACGTTACAGGGGTATGAGAGCGACGTTACAGGGGTATGAGAGCGACGTTACAGGGGTATGAGAGTCACGTTACAGGGGTATGAGAGCGACGTTACAGGGGGTATGAGAGTGAGATTACAGGGGTATGAGAGCGACGTTACAGGGGTATGAGAGTCACGTTACAGGGGTATGAGAGCGACGTTACAGGGGTATGAGAGCGACGTTACAGGGGTATGAGAGTCACGTTACAGGGGTATGAGAGCGACGTTACAGGGGGTATGAGAGCGACGTTACAGGGGGTTTGAGAGCGACGTTACAGGGGTATGAGAGTCACGTTACGGGGTATGAGAGCGACGTTACAGGGGTATGAGAGTCACGTTACAGGGGTATGAGAGTCACGTTACAGGGGTATGAGAGTGACGTTACAGGGGTATGAGAGCGACGTTACAGGGGTATGAGAGCGACGTTACAGGGGTATGAGAGCGACGTTACGGGGGTATGAGAGCGACGTTACAGGGGGTATGAGAGCGACGTTACGGGGGTATGAGAGCGACGTTACAGGGGTATGAGAGCGACGTTACGGGGGTATGAGAGTCACGTTACAGGGGTATGAGAGCGACGTTACAGGGGTATGAGAGTGAGGTTACGGGGGTATGAGAGTTAGAGCCCTGCACGGGCCTGATTTCTGGGCCCGAGCCCGGCCCGGGCCCGTGAGGTTCGGGCCCGAGCCCGGCCCGGCCCGACAGACTTTCAGAATTATCAGGCCCGAGCCCGGCCCGCGGCCCGGCTCTTCCCTCTCACTCTCTCTCTCTCTCTCTTGCTCCCTTTCCAATATGTTCCAAATGCGTGATTAAACAGCGCTGCAACAGTTGACCTGTATTGTATGAATAAATAAACACTTCTATCTAAACGTAACATAAAGCACAGTGTTTATTTTTTATTGTTGGGAGGAACACGCGTGCATTTGTTTCCTGGAAACACTGCGAACACATACCGTCGATAGAAGCACTCCGCACGCGAACCGCTCCGTCCTCTCTCTCCATACCGCTTTGCAGAGGTTTGCCCACGCGGGGAAACCCCCCACGCCACAGCCCACATGGACGGCAGGTACATGTTTGTGGCAAGAGGTGGCGGGTCAAGACCATGGATGTATTATAATTAACGACGGGGCGAGAGGACATCGATAGAAGCACATCCGCACGCGAACCGCCCGGTCCTCTCTCTCAATACGACCGCTTTGCAGAGCTGTACGCACGGCGAGGAAAACTCCCACGCCACGGTCCACGGGGAAGGCAGGTACATGTTTGTGTTGAGTCAAGACAAGACAAGGTGTGAGAGAGCAGGTGGGCAGCGAGAGAGGAGAGCGGGTGCTGCATTTAATGTCGCCATTTAAGTTGGTTAAAAATTAGCAGCACAACGCATTGGCAGGGGGGAAAAAACCAAGCCCGAGCCCGACCCGTGTCCGACGCAATGATGCGGTAATGGGCCCGAAGCCCGGCCCGCGGGCCTTCGGGCCTCGGGCTCAAATGCAGGGCTCTAATGAGAGTGACGTTACAGGGGTATGAGAGTGACGTTACAGGGGTATGAGAGTGACGTTACAGGGGTATGAGAGTCACGTTACGGGGGTATGAGAGTGACGTTACAGGGGTATGAGAGCGACGTTACAGGGGTATGAGAGCGACGTTACAGGGGTATGAGAGTGACGTTACAGGGGTATGAGAGCGACGTTACAGGGGTATGAGAGCGACGTTACAGGGGTATGAGAGTGAGATTACAGGGGTATGAGAGTGACGTTACAGGGGTATGAGAGCGACGTTACAGGGGTATGAGAGTGACGTTACAGGGGTATGAGAGCGACGTTACAGGGGTATGAGAGTGACGTTACAGGGGTATGAGAGCGACGTTACAGGGGTATGAGAGCGACGTTACAGGGGTATGAGAGTGAGATTACAGGGGTATGAGAGTGACGTTACGGGGCTATGAGAGCGACGTTACAGGGGTATGAGAGTCACGTTACAGGGGTATGAGAGTCACGTTACAGGGGTATGAGAGTGACGTTACGGGGCTATGAGAGCGACGTTACAGGGGTATGAGAGTCACGTTACAGGGGTATGAGAGCGACGTTACAGGGGTATGAGAGCGACGTTACAGGGGTATGAGAGTCACGTTACGGGGCTATGAGAGTGAGATTACAGGGGTATGAGAGTCACGTTACGGGGCTATGAGAGTGAGATTACAGGGGTATGAGAGTCACGTTACGGGGCTATGAGAGTGACGTTACAGGGCTATGAGAGTGAGATTACAGGGGTATGAGAGTCACGTTACGGGGCTATGAGAGTCACGTTACGGGGCTATGAGAGTGAGATTACAGGGGTATGAGAGTGACGTTACAGGGGTATGAGAGTCACGTTACGGGGCTATGAGAGTGACGTTACAGGGGTACGAGAGTGACGTTACAGGGGTATGAGAGTGACGTTACAGGGGTATGAGAGTGACGTTACAGGGGTACGAGAGTGACGTTACAGGGGTATGAGAGTGAGATTACAGGGGTATGAGAGTCACGTTACGGGGCTATGAGAGTGACGTTACAGGGGTATGAGAGTGAGATTACAGGGGTATGAGAGTGACATTACAGGGGTATGAGAGTGAGATTACAGGGGTATGAGAGTCACGTTACGGGGCTATGAGAGTGACGTTATAGGGGTATGAGAGTGAGATTACAGGGGTATGAGAGTGACATTACAGGGGTATGAGAGTGAGATTACAGGGGTATGAGAGTGACATTACAGAGGTATGAGAGTGACGTTACCCTGCTGCAGCTGCTGTTTGTCCCTGTAGAGCCGTGCGACTCGCTCCTGTAGCTCCCAGCGCTCGCAGCAGCCTTTGTAATCCACAAAGTTTCGGGCGAGGATCTCCTTCAGGCGACGTACACTTAGACCCTCAATGTCTTCTTCACTCTGCAGGTCTGAGAGAGAGGCTCTGCGCCGCGGGACGCCCCCTGTGGACTGGGGGAAGAGTTACACCGTTATGAAAAAAGGCCCTGTGGACTGGGCGAGGAGTTATACCATTATTAACCCTTGTGTTCCATTAAGATACAGTACCCTAATATTACGTTAGTGGCTTTTCATGCCACTTATTTGACGGCGGTACAGATATTGTAGATTCATATTTTTTTTTACGTTTTTCACGCAATCTACTTTAGTTCTGCACAAAACTACCAAGGTTTGAAAAAAATATCTAAATATTTAACTTTTCTATAGGAAATTTAAGAGAAAATACAAAAAACACAATTGTAAATTTTTCATATAAAAAGTGTTTTGGACAGAATTTGGATTTACATTTTAAAACACCCTTGGGTATGTCAAAGATCAGTAGTAAGTTTGATTTTCATTTTTTTTTTATGTTAAGTTGAAATTTCCCATTTTCTCCCTAATTTTACTTTAGTGTTATTTATGCCCCATTAACTTCCATTATAAACTCACTTTTTCATTGCTCTGCCGTCACACTTTAAAATCATATTTTTTTTTACTATTTTGTTGTTTTGTCTCCATTTGTCTCTATTGTTTCTTCTGATCAGATGAGGTAACATTTGTGATTTTTACGGTTCAAAGTGAATTTCGAGCATTTACCCTGAAAATGCATTTCCAATCCATTACTAGGGTTAGGGTCATCACAGTGAGGCTGTTTCTGTGGAGTTAGGAGGTTCATGGGTGATATGCTTACACCCCAGACATACCTACACCCCATCCCGGACAAGTATATCCTGTACACACATACACCCAGCCCCAGGCCAGAATATCCCCCACACACCTACACCCCTGAGCCAGTAAGCTTTGTTCAGGGTCTACCAGAGCTCTGGTCACCGTAGGGCTGGGCAATATGACGATATGAGACCGTCTTACGATCTCCAGAGCAGACAATCTGTCATTTTTGTGCGATTGTTTAATCATCGTTCTAAGCACTTGACTGTTTTCATTGTTAGTGAAGCAAAGCCAAACCAAGAACTTTCGGCTACGCAATGTCAGACGCTAATGCGAGCGTTTAGCAGCGAGCCGCTCCTCTACAGTGCGTGTTTACGACCAGACTCCTCAATCTAGAGCTTTAAAACCCAGCGTTCCTTCTCCATTTCAGAGGTATTTAAAGTCAGTGTCTTTCCCCCGTAACCCCACTGCTCTGCGTAGATCGCAGCGTGTGTTTATTTACTTGACACATGTGTGAAAAAGCAAGTGTGTCCTTCGTCCTTACAGTTCTGTAGGCGCCGCATTCTCATTTGTTTAATTTTAAATCCTGGACCATATTCACAAATGCGCTGTTTATCCAGGTCTTTGAAAATATAAAAGTTCTCCAAATACACCTTGACTCTCAGTTTCTTGCCAAGTATCTAACTCAGGGGTGGCCAACTGGTCAGAGGCCAAGGGCCAAAATGTTCAACCTTGATCCTGTGAAGAGCCTCAAAGGCACCGACCATTCGCGAAATCCGAGTGCGGTAGTTTAATATGATTAAATGTAATGAAACTGTTATATTTAATCATAATAAACAATAACTTTATGCCTTTTTCTTTTCTTTTCAATAATTGTGGTAGTTTTACTCCTCACCAAGATTGAAATCAAATCAAATCAAACTTTATTTATAGAGCGCTTTTCATACAAAATGTAACACAAAGAACTTTACAGTGCTTAAAAATCATTAAAAATAATAAAAATCGTCCCCACCAGTAAATATACATAAATAACTACAACCCCACCACCCACCACCCGCACACACAGACACACAGACACATATACGTACAGACAGCCCAGCAGTTAAAAGTCTTAAATAAAAATGGACATAGAGTTGAGTATGTAAGGCTGGGTACAGATGGGCCGAAAGAGGAAATAAATGTATATTAAATAAACTGACTTTTCTGCTATTCTGTTCTGACTGGGACAACATTTGATCTATTTATTAACAATATTATTTTTTCGAATAGTTTTTGTTGTTGCTTGTTTTGTTTTTTCAATGCTGGTGTATATTTGTGTGTGGGGCCCTGCCCACTGAGCCCCCTCCTCTGGTTCGCCCCTGGCCTGTGCGCTCAGTGCCTGCAGCTCGGTCCTGACTGGACTGTGCAGAAAGAGAAGTTCATAAACTTTAATCAGGAGCCTCTGGACGACTGAGAGTCTGTTTATGTTGCATTTGTTACAGTTACAACATGTGACAGAAAAGTCAATGACTTTGCGTATTTCCGCGTTACGATGTCGCGCTTCATTAGAGCTCCGCTTTTTCCATTTACTAATGTTGATCTTTTTCTGTGAATATTCGGCCAAATTTCATCAAATAAAGAGTAGGCTAATCAGAAACTTGAAAAGCACAGAAGCTGATCCCAGTGCCACGATCTGCCTGACTGTTGTTTAACTACATCGCGCTTTGAGTGAGGCTGCTGCACGTTTTACGCGCCGCCTCGAAAAGGAGAGAGAGACTCTCATTCATGTGTGTACAGATGGAAACAGGGTCTGTAGGACTATGGTTGGATTTTTGGTCAAGATTCTTAAAGACTGTTACAGTTTATGGGCAACATGTACCAATTCTTTTGCAAAGAGCCGCATTGTATTAAACATACCATGCAAAGAGCCGCACTCTGATTGGCCAAGGGCCGCATGCGGCTCGCGAGCCGCGGGTTGGCCACCCCTGATCTAACTGCTTCCGGTTTACCTTTTACACAATAAAAGTCACTGCATGTTATCGCTTTTGTAAGACTCTTATTGTGAAAGGGTCAGACAGCGACAGAGCGTCAAATCACAGCAGCTTAACGTCATGAGAGACGTCTCAGGAAAGATGCCAAACCGCAACAGACACGAACATCAAGCTTTACTAAACTTAGTGTTACTATTTTACTTTTATTGTCTGGAGTTTTATTGTGTTTTTTAATATACAGAGTTAGTTCTAAGTCTATTTTTGCTGTGTTGATTATCACAAAGTTGAGTAAATTAGTGTATTCATTCAATCTTTCGTGTAATTTAAGTTATTTTTGTTACTATAAAGTAAGGTTCAGGTTCTAGCAGAGCTTTGTTCAGGTTCTACCAGAGCTCTGTTCAGGGTCAACCAGAGCTCTGTTCAGGTTCTACCAGAGCTCTGTTCAGGGTCAACCAGAGCTCTGTTCAGGGTCTACCAGAGCTCTGTTCAGGGTCAACCAGAGCTCTGTTCAGGTTCTACCAGAGCTTTGTTCAGGTTCTACCAGAGCTTTGTTCAGGTTCTACCAGAGCTTTGTTCAGGTTCTACCAGAGCTTTGTTCAGGTTCTACCAGAGCTTTGTTCAGGTTCTACCAGAGCTTTGTTCAGGTTCTACCAGAGCTTTGTTCAGGGTCTATCAGAGGCTGGAAGATATTTGTTTACTGTTAAATTGCTCCAAAACTGTGTCGATGTGTTTCTCATTGCGGCAAAAGTCAATGGACAACTTCCAAATACATACAAATTAAATTACTGTTTAAATGTTAACAGTGATGCCATTAACTAATTACTTAGTGCCGGATGACTATAATCTGATTACTTTTTTTCAGTAATTAGTAATCTAATGCGTTACCATTTCCAAACAAGTAATCAGATTTAAGTTACTTTTCCAAATCATTGTGAGTTACTATTTTGTAATTTTCCTTTGGAAAAAAAATACATTTATTTATGCACCTTGGCGAGTGACGTAACATAATGTGAGAAGTCACGTTTTCAGCCTAGAAACACTAACATTGGTCGGAGAGAGAGATGGAAATGCGTTACTGTATCTGCTTTGTTGATGTTAGAATGCACTTCCCATAAAGTGAGTGTCGGTAAAAGGGTTTGTCATTAGTGTGTTGTGACAGTGGAGATTTACAGACCCCCCAAAAAATGCCCTCTTTTTGTTAAGGAATTTTCTGAGTTTTTATCACTTTTACATAGCTCTTTTAATATGATTCTTTTAACTGGTGATTTTAATCTACACATAGATAATCTTTTAGACCCTGTTGCTAGGGATTTTTTAAATGTTCTTAATTATATGGATTTTACCCAACACGTCACACAGCCAACTCACGACAGAGGACACAGTCTGGACCTGGTCATCACGTATGGCCTGTCCACAGCTGTGTCTTCTATCACTGACTTGGCTGTTTCTGACCATTACTGTGTGTTTTTTAATATCACCAGTTTTACCCAGCGGGAGACCTCGGTAAGAGCTGTGAGGAAACGTCATCTCACCCCTGAAGTGGCTGCAAATTTTATTGATGTTTTAGAGAAATATTCTCCTATTGTTCTACCTGCCCCCTGTGATTTTATTTTTGAAAATTTTAATAGCAAACTCAAGTCAGCGCTTGATTCTATCGCTCCTTTAAAATCTAAGAAACTCCCTACAAAACCAATTACTCCATGGAGGAATGAGGAAATTAAACAACTCAAAAGACAATGCAGGGTGGCAGAGAGAAAATGGAGAAAAAACAAAATTACCATAAACTACCAAATCTTCCGTGAACAACAATCAACCTACAATAACACAGTAAGAAACACAAGAAACAACTACTTCTCAAAAATTATCAACAATAATAAAAACAATCCCAAGGTACTCTTCTCTACAATAGAACATCTAATCAATCCTGATTTTAACAAGACCAATTTTACTCCAAGTGACTCCCTTTGCGAGGCGTTTGCAGACCAGGGGAAAGATAGACACTATCAGATGTAATATTTTATCTACTCAAAATAACACGGTTTTAAATACATCTGGTTGTCTACTTGTTCCAGAGGAAACACTGCACAGTTTTGTCCAGGTTAATGCTGAGATGCTTGATAAAGTTTTCTCCTCAGTGAGGCCCACCACATGTCCTTTAGACCCGGCCCACCACATGTCCTTTAGACCCGGTCCACCACATGTCCTTTAGACCCGGCCCACCACATGTCCTTTAGACCCGGTCCACCACATGTCCTTTAGACCCGGTCCCAACCCCGTTTTTTAAAACTTTCTATGGATCTCTTAGAGACGAGCTTTTACACATGATGAATTGCTCCCTTCAGACGGGGGTCTTCCCTGCTGCCTTTAAGGGGGCGGTGGTGAGGCCTCTGCTGAAGAAGAGCAATTTGGACCGTAATGATTTTAACAACTTTAGACCGGTATCCAACTTACCATTTTTAAGCAAAATCTTAGAAAAACTTGTTTTTACCCAACTTAGCGACTTTATAAATGCACATGACGTCCTTGAGAAATTTCAGTCTGGCTTTAGGGTAAACCACAGCACCGAGACAGCCCTTTTAAAGATTTTAAACGATTTTAGATTAAATTATGATTCCAAAAGGTTGACAGTGTTGGTTCTACTAGATCTGAGCGCTGCCTTTGATACAGTTGACCATACTATTCTTTTAACTCGTTTAAAACACATCGGCCTCTCTGGTGCTGTCCACAAATGGTTTACATCCTACCTCACAGACAGGACATTCATGGTGAGTGTGGATACCTGCTCCTCCAAGGTCCATAATATTACATGTGGTGTGCCTCAAGGTTCGATTTTAGGCCCAGTGCTTTTTAACCTGTATATGCTCCCTCTTGGTGATGTCATCAGGAGACATGGAGTCAACTTTCATAGTTACGCTGACGATACACAGTTGTACATCTCCATGTCTCCTGAGGATACCAGGCCAATGGATGCACTTTTTAACTGCATTTTAGATATCAAATCCTGGATGGCAGAAAACTTTCTCCAGCTTAACCAGGACAAAACTGAGGTTTTAGTCATCGGTCCTCAGGCCCAGAGAGAGAAACTTTTACCCAAACTACAGTCATTGTCTTTTAATCCTTCCTCACAGGTGAAGAACCTGGGTGTGATTTTTGACTCTGAGCTGACTTTAGTTCCACACATTAAGAATATCACAAAGATAGGTTTTTACATCTAAAGAACATAGCCAGAGTCCGCCCCATTCTCTCTCCGGCCAACACGGAGTGGCTAATGCATGCTTTTATCACCAGTCGTATCGACTACTGTAATGCCCTGCTTTCTGGTCTTCCCAAAAAGAGGATCTCAGGTTTACAACTTCTACAAAATTCAGCAGCTCGTGTCCTGACGAAGACCAGGAGGCGGGACCACATTACACCGGTTTTAGAGTCACTGCATTGGCTCCCCGTGTGTTTCAGGATCCATTTTAAAGTTCTTTTAATGGTTTTTAAATGTCTTAATGGTCTTGGTCCTTCTTATCTTTCAGAATTGATTTTACCATATGAGCCTTCGCGGTCCCTTCGCTCCTCTGGCAGGGGTCTCCTAGTTACTCCTAAAGTCAACAGAAAGACTCACGGCGAGGCGTCTTTCCAATACTATGGCCCTCGCCTCTGGAACGACCTGAGGAGGAGCTCAGGACCGCAGAGAACGTTCATGTTTTTAAGAGCAGGCTCAAGACCCACCTTTTTAGTTTAGCTTTTAATTAATATTTACTTATATTAACCTTATTTACCGGTTTTAGTTCTATTATTTCTTTATTTTCCCTCTTTTATCCTATGCTATTTCACGCACAGTTTTAGCTGTTTTTAATGTATCTCTTATTAAATATTTATTTATTTATTTTTATTTATTTTATTCATTTATTTTTTATGTTCTCCTAGTGGTTCCTCTGAGGGAGCCCTCTGCCCCGGGAGTGCTGGTTGGCTGTGGCCGTGCGGGCGCTCTCCTGGGGGTGCCTGGATGGAGGTAGGACATCTCTCCTACACCTACTCCGGGCCCCCTGGGTTGGCGCTTTGTGGCTGTGGGCGATGGGCTGCTCCTGGTGCAGACGGCTCCTTGGATGATGTTTCCTCTTTCGGTCCATCTGTACCCAGCCTTACGTACTCAACTCTATGTCCATTTTTATTTAAGACTTTTAACTGCTGGGCTGTCTGTACGTATATGTGTCTGTGTGTCTGTGTGTGCGGGTGGTGGGTGGTGGGGTTGTAGTTTTTATGTATATTTACTGGTGGGGACGATTTTTATTATTTTTAATGATTTTTAAGCACTGTAAAGCACTTTGTGTTACATTTTGTATGAAAAGCGCTCTATAAATAAAGTTTGATTTGATTTGATTTGATTTGAGATGTTGTCGGTCGCTGCTGAATGTAACTAATAAAGTAACTTGTAATCTAACTTAGTTACTTTTCAAAGGAGTAATCAGTATTCAATTACTTTCAAGTAATCTGTGGCAACACTGAATATTAATGACCTTGTTGTTGCTAGAGACATGATAAAAAAAAAAAGTCAAACTCTCAGTCACCACAAGGGGGCGCTGCGAGTGGAGACCAGAGCGTGTTAAAGGGGCCACAAACCTGCTGAACTGAAATCCTTCACAGACCAGTTTAACTATAGAATCAAACAACAGCTCAAACCAGGTCTAAACATGAAGCATTAAACATGTTAGTGTTTCTTATTGTGTTATTTGTTTTTAAATGTTGTTCCCACCTGCTCCTCTTCCTCGTCCTCCTCGTCATGCGGACTCTCTGATTGAACCGTGGGCTCGGAGGGCGGAGCCTGTGGTTCTGTGGGCGGGGTCTGCGTCTCTGTGGGTGTGGCCTCTGTGGCTTGATAAGCAGTAGGCGGAGTCTGTATCATGGTGGGCGTGGACAGAGGAGGCGGGGCAAACTCTGGGGTCGATGCTTCCGACGACGACTGGTGCCCCAACACCAGCTCCACCAGCTCCTCCTGCAAAAGGGACGATATGGACTATTTTATATCACGATAACGATATCACGATATGCCGCCGCCCAACACCAGTTTCGCCAGCTCCTCCTGAAAAGGGGACGACAGGGACTATTTTATATCACGATAACGATATCACGATAACGATATCACAATAACGATATCACAATAACGATATCACAATAACGATATCACGTTAACGCTAACGATATCACGATAATGATATTACAATACCGCTATCATGATATCGCGTTAACAATATCACGATAACGATACAATAACAATAACGATATCACGATAATGATACAATAACGATATCACGATAACAGTGTCCGTATATTCATCCAGGTCATCACCAGCCTTTAACGCTTCCCAGTCTGTAGTCTCCAAACATGAGCAGCTCCTCCACAGCCTCAGTGGTGAACGTCTTTATTGTGCTCACTACAGGTTTAGCGAGTTTCAGTCTTTGTCTGTATGAGGGGATTAAGTGGACCATCACGTGATCTGAAAGTCCGAGTGCAGCGCGGGGGACAGCGTCGTATGCGTTGCGTATTGTGGTGTAACAGTGATCCAGCGTGTTCTCCTCTCTGGTGGGGCATTTAATAAACTGTCTGTATTTGGGTAATTCCTGGCTCAGGTTCCGCTTGTTAAAGTCACCAAGCTCGATAACAAGAGAGTCCGGGAAGGTGTGTAGAATCTGCTCCGCGAGCGTGCGCTGAGCTTCGAGAATGTCCGTGCCCGGCGGTAGATACGCAGCCACCAGAATGAATGAAACTATTTCCCGCGGTGAATAAAAAGGCTTACAGTTAATGCTGAGATGTTCCAGAGCAGGAGAGCAGTGTTGGGAGATCACAGTCACATCAGAGCACCATCTGCTGTTGATGTAGAAACAAACTCCACCGCCTTTAGTTTTCCCGGAGAGCCTCGGGTCCCGATCCGCGCGGAGAAGCTGAAAGCCCTCCAGGTGAACCTCGCTGTCCGGGACCTTCGCGCTCAGCCATGTCTCCGTGAAACAGAGAACGCAGGACGAGGAGAGGTCCTTGTTCCTTCTCATCAGCAGCGCTAGTTCCTCCATCTTGTTGGGAAGTGAGCGAGCGTTCGTGAGGAATACGCCAGGTAAGGGCGTGCGTGCACCGCGCCTGCGAAGGCGAACCAGGGCGCCCGCACGCTTTCCCCTCCGGCGGCGTCAGTCGGTCCGTGTTGGTGATCGACCTGATGTTCAGAAGCTCTTCACGGGTGTGAGAGCTCGCGGACACATAGTCAACGCACAAGAGTAGACACAACAGAGCGCACGAAAGCACCGGGACTGCCTTCCTCGGCGCCATCTTCTATGCGTATATAAACAACATATTATATCCATGTGGTAAATGGTCAGTCTGCCCCAGGGCGGCTGTGGCTTTAGTAACTTACTGCCTACTGAGTGAGGAGTTAATAAATAATGACTATGAAACACTGAGAAACGTGCAACACAGGCTCATGAAGCGCCTTTATTATTTATTATGCGGCGAATTCGACACTTGAAAAGGTCACACAAGCAAATGTCACTGACGTCGCGACCACAGCGGGTTTAGCGCAGGTTAAAAACGTCTTCTCTGTGAATTATCGAAAGCATTACTTCCACGGCTCTATTTTCACATTCAATAAATAAATAAATAAAGCTAATAAAAAGTTGTAATGTTGTAAATGTAAATTAGGAGCGTGTGGTAAGGTGTGTGTGTGTCTGTACATGTGGGCGTGTCCTGTACATGTGGGCGTGTCCTGTACGTGAGGGCATGTCCTGTACGTGAGGGCGTGTCCTCTGCATGTGGGTGTGTCCTGTACGTGAAGGCGTGTCCTGTACGTGAGGGCGTGTCCTGTACGTGAGGGCGTGTCCTGTACGTGAGGGCGTGTCCTGTACGTGAAGGCGTGTCCTGACCTTCTCTCTGCACAGGTGCGTCGACACCTGATGCAGGTGCAGATAATCGCGCAGCTCCTTCACCTTCAGCTTCATAAGCTCCGCCCTCTGCAGCAGGTGTCCGTAGAAACGCTGGCAGGTGTTGCACAGGCGAGGGCGGGGCTCCAGGTGGGCAGAGCAGCGACTACAGTAGTCCCGCCCACAGTCCACACACACGTGCTTCCTGTGGGCGGGGCTAAAGGCCCCGCCACAGCCGGAGCAGCTCTGTCCGGGGCGGGGCTGGCTGCGGGCCGACGCCCGGTTAGACCCCGCCCTGGACCCCGCCCTCGAGGGAGGTTCCGGGACTGGACTGGGCTCCGAGTCCAGGCACCAGCAGCACCACATCCTGGAGGCGGAGACAGAGACATGTACAGACGAAGACTCAGCAACTTTCCTCTAAAGCAGTGATTCCCAAACTTTTTGCGCCCAAGGCACAAGTACAAATCTGAAGACACACCAAAGGACAAGTACAAATCTGAAGACACACCAAAGGACAAGTACAAATCTGAAGGCACACCAAAGGACAAGTACAAATCTGAAGACACACCAAAGGACAAGTAAAAATCTGAAGACACACCAAAGGACAAGTCAAAATCTGAAGACACACCAAAGGACGAGTACAAATCTGAAGACACACCAAAGGACAAGTACAAATCTGAAGGCACACCAAAGGACAAGTACAAATCTGAAGACACACCAAAGGACAAGTCAAAATCTGAAGACACACCAAAGGACAAGTCAAAATCTGAAGACACACCAAAGGACAAGTACAAATCTGAAGACACACCAAAGGACAAGTCAAAATCTGAAGACACACCAAAGGACAAGTCAAAATCTGAAGACACACCAAAGGACAAGTACAAATCTGAAGACACACCAAAGGACAAGTCAAAATCTGAAGACACACCAAAGGACAAGTCAAAATCTGAAGACACACCAAAGGACAAGTACAAATCTGAAGACACACCAAAGGACAAGTCAAAATCTGAAGACACACCAAAGGACAAGTCAAAATCTGAAGACACACCAAAGGACAAGTACAAATCTGAAGACACACCAAAGGACAAGTCAAAATCTGAAGACACACCAAAGGACAAGTCAAAATCTGAAGACACACCAAAGGACGAGTACAAATCTGAAGACACACCAAAGGACGAGTACAAATCTGAAGACACACCAAAGGACGAGTACAAATCTGAAGACACACCAAAGGACAAGTACAAATCTGAAGACACACCAAAGGACAAGTAAAAATCTGAAGACACACCAAAGGACGAGTACAAATCTGAAGACACACCAAAGGACAAGTACAAATCTGAAGACACACCAAAGGACGAGTACAAATCTGAAGACACACCAAAGGACAAGTACAAATCTGAAGACACACCAAAGGACAAGTCAAAATCTGAAGACACACCAAAGGACAAGTACAAATCTGAAGACACACCAAAGGACAAGTCAAAATCTGAAGACACACCAAAGGACAAGTAAAAATCTGAAGGCACACCAAAGGACAAGTAAAAATCTGAAGACACACCAAAGGACGAGTACAAATCTGAAGACACACCAAAGGACAAGTAAAAATCTGAAGACACACCAAAGGACGAGTAAAAATCTGAAGACACACCAAAGGACAAGTACAAATCTGAAGACACACCAAAGGACAAGTACAAATCTGAAGGCACACCTATTGTGCAAAATAACCTTTATAACATATATATAACACGTGTTATCACTCCAAGTGCCTCTTCAGCTGCTTGGAACCATGTTAGCATTAGCTAACTTCTCCCGACAGAGGACGCACTCTGTATTATTAAATGAGTGCATACAAAGTACTGATATAGTAAATTAAAAAATAATTATTTTTGTGTAGTTGTATATTGCAATAATAATGTATGGTTGTTAGGGATGGGTACCGTTCGTTTTTTTGATACCACTACTTTAACTGTACTTTTTTCGGTGCCTATGTCATTTTAATTCAATTAAAATAATGTGTATAAAAAAGTGCCGTTCAGGAAAAAGTCCTAAAACAGCAAAACAGAAGCTCCACAGGTGCAGCAGCGTCACCTGGAACTTCTCCTTTGAGCACAATTTCCCCTTAAGCAGCGATAAAAAGAAATAAAGGAGTTATTTCCTCCTGAGCTGCAGAGACGGATCCACATCAGGACACGGGTTCTTTCGGATAAACTTTTCTAAACACACTGCGCTTTGACGAAGCACTTTCCCGCCAAAGATCCTTACATGGTGTGAGCGCTCACTCTGCCACTAATAATCTACAACAACTGTACCAACAATGTCTAATACAGAGTGAGCGCTCACTGTTCCACAAACAATCTTTGCTATTCCCCTCACGCTGCAGCTGCTTGTAACGTTGTAAACTCCGCCTCCGGGTCGTTCGCTAACGGGAAACACGTCTTTCTTTTTGTCACTGCTCGGTTTTGTTTTTCAATAAACACAAGTTTCTTATTCAGTCCTGGTTTAGTCCTGGTTTATAATAACTGGCTTAGTTTGGTCCTGGGTTTTACAGCCGGTGTAAGTCCTGGTTTAGTCCTGGCTCAGACCTGCCGCAGACCGCGGCTGAGCCATCTCTATTATATATGTTTTGTACGTTATAGTTTTGCTTTACTCGCTGCGGGGCAGATTTTATATATTGACGTCTAGAGAGAAAAAGAACCGAAAGTTGTCACAAAATCCCACGGCACACCAGGACTTGCCTCACGGCACACCGTTTGGGAACCACTGCTCTAAAGCACAGCACACACTACACGATTTTTTCTCGTCTAAACGATTTTATATAGAGGGGGGGGTCCACACTACACGACTGGACTTAGTGCGATTATAGAACATCTGGGGGTTCACAAATGACTGAGAATCGTAAGAGTGGAAACACTACACGATACTGACAAACAGCGGATGTATTATAACATCTGTCTCTCCTCCAGCTTCAAAAACTGACCCCAGATCTGCAAAGACAGGCCTGTGTTTGTGGGAAAACATGTGCGTGTCCGGATTGGTCAACAGTGTCAACAGTGTCACAACATCGCAGTGCAAGGCTCCTACTGCTACTACGAAGCCGAAAACACTTGGCTATAGTTCTGTCCAATGGAGATAAAAGTCGGCGACACGAAGAAGCATTTCAGTGGATTTAATAAGAGAAGGAGATGGAGGAGGCGGAGAGAGGCGAGCGGCGAGGTCCGTCTCCAAACTCAGTAAGTGCCGCTAAACTCTGGTTGAAATGTAGAACGTTTGGTGATATAAAGTTGTGCTGTTTCGTGCGAGGCCATGGAATGACGTTTGTGTTTTTCTGTCGTCATTTCACCGTCATGGCCGCTGCTTTCTGTGTGTTCACTTTGGGGACGGTAAAATCACCCACGTTTCTCCTGTGCATGTTTGATTTCCTGCGACTGTCGTCCAGTTGCGTGTCACTGCTGCCCACATTATACGATTCGAACGCCAGTCCAGTCATGACCCCCCCCCAAACTACGAGACACGACTCTCTGCGACGGCCTTCGACTGAACACGACTCGGCGCGACTGAGAATTGTATCAAAATCAGGCATAAAAGTCTTTTTAAAGATTTAAAATGTCTGGTCTATAATCCTGTGTGTGAAGCTCCTACGCTGTGACAGCAGGGGGCGCTGTATGAGGGGCATAAGGCTGTTTTATTTAAGACCTTCATGTTTAGTCTTCAGAGGGAGCTCCTCAAAATCAGCAGATTCCAAAACTAAAAACAGCAAGCCACTACATCTTATGATCCCGAAATCATTCATTACAAGCAAACATAAAACATATATAATAGGTGCAGAAACTTCACCGATTTTACCGCGATGTTTCTCCTGAGAATCATTTTAAAGTTCTGACTGAGCCCTTCACAAATCAAAATGATCGACATCGGCCTTTTTTTTTGATATATCGGCCGATATATCTGTCGGGCCCTAGAGCTTACACAGACCCGTCCAGAACCCGACACAGACCCGTCCAGAACCCGACACAGACCCGTCCAGAACCCGACACAGACCCGTCCAGAACCCGACACAGACCCGTCCAGAACCCGACACAGACCCGTCCAGAACCCGACACAACAGGGACGTTACTAAGTACTGCAGGAAAAGTACTGCAGGAAAAGTACTCCAGCAAAAGTACTGCAGGAAAAGTACTGCAGGAAAAGTACTCCAGCAAAAGTACTCCAGGAAAAGTACTCCAGCAAAAGTACTAATAGTCGTAGTAAAAGGGTGAGAAAACAAAGACATTTTTACTTTTCCTTTTGACCCTGGGTATATTTTGTTTTCGTGTAACTTATTTCTGCTGCACTTTTATTTTGTAACAACAGATTAAATGACATGTTTTAGTTTTATAACATTAAAGCAGCATACGTGCTTTTAGTTTGAAAGAAGTAAAAGTAAGTCTGTAAAGTGGACAGAGAAGTACCACCAACGCTAACCTCTTAACCCCCACCTGAACCGAGCACATTTACTCCAGTTTGGCTTTACCCAAATCTAAAAGCTTCCACAAAGCGCCAAAAGAGCCACAAAAACACAAGTTTATAATTAGACGCTTTGTTTTCACCCACTAGAGGGTGCTATTGCACTTAGTAAACCTCTTAACCAAACAAGTGCATTTTCTCCAATTCAGCTTTACCCAAATCTAAAAGGTTAAGCCAAATCTAAAAGGTTAAGGCCAGTGTAAGGCCTCATTTGAATACCAAGACCGACAAAACACGTGGTTTTGTTTTTTTCGATCACTTTTTTGTTGCGTTTTCGTCACATTTTTTGTGCTATTTTGATGCTTTTTCTTCGAAAGCTTTTAGATTTGGGTAAAGCCGAACTGGTGAAAATGCACCCGGTTAAGGCGGGGGGAAAGAGTTGAAATAAACAAGAAACCTACACTAACTCAAATCCTCTTTCAACATCGCCTTCACAATAACACGGTTTTAACGCTTCCGGTAAACGTTACACGGGGGTCGCGTTACGGGGCTTTCACTTTTGAAACTCGCTCTCCGTTTGTCATGTCGGTCATAACCGGGGTTTTACGGCAGACGAATCCGACACAACATTAGGCTGTAAATATCAATGCGCTTCATGTCGCGGAAGACAAACATACACGGCCACACCAACAGCACGAAGCTTAAACATCTGAAATATTTAAACAGAATCCGGAAGTGGAGTTTTATGATACTTCCAACTCCATCAGGCGAATTATGAAGTTACAAAATGAGACTATTTGAAGCGTCTAAAGAGCCGGGCCGACGGTGAGAGCAGGCACGTGCCCAGTAGCGCCATGTTTTAGTCACAAACAATCAGAAACGTGAAGAAAAGTTCAGTTACCTCAGAGCTAAGCGGCTAACAGGAGCTAACCCCGGACTTCGAGTCAAAAACAGCAGAAAAAAAGCGTCACCAAAGCGGCATAACGAGGCGGAGATGGGCCGGGGGGGGGCGAACCAGGCCTGGGGGGGGCGAACCAGGCCGGGTCGCGCTAAAGTGCGGATAAAGAGGGGATAAAGTCCGGCTAAATGCCAAAGGAACTCAAGGGGGAAAAGTTAAGAGCGAAGTAACGACGGGACTGAACCCGGAAGTTAGACCATAACAATAAACAACGTCATCACCTGAGCTCACCTGAAGCACAGAGAAGAAAAAAACACCTGAGCCACGATATTAAACTAAAACTATGACATAAACTCAAACCAGGGGCAGTTAGTTCTGTTACATTTACTTTATCAAAAGATGCTTTTTACTTCTACTTGAGTCAAATTATAATGAAGTATCTGTTTCTTATTCGAGTAAGAGTTTTTCCGCTTTGAGTAAATATTTAAGTGACAAAATGTTTTAATAAAATATAAAACAGATCTTATTTAGCTATAAACTTATTTACAGTTGATTCCGTAGCTGAAAATAACTTTTTCGCTCAAACTGTCACAGTACTCGAGTAACATTTTTTCCTAGTACTTTTTTTAAAACTTTTACTTGAGTAAAATGATTTCAAAGTAATATTACTATTACTTAAATATTTTGGCGACTCTCACCCCCCTCTGGATAAAGTGCTTCAGGTTTGTCTCTGTTCCTTTAAACGATATCAAGCTCTTTCAAACATGTTTTAGTCACAGTTTAGTCACAAAAACATGGCTTTGACTAAAATGTATGACGATATGACACTGTAGCGGGTCTTTGTCTTTTTTATGCAAAACTGATATTATGGCTTGTGTCATGGTTGGAGGTAATTTACCGAGATTAAACACTTCTTGATAGACGACCTTTAATTTTGGTGCCAATTTATCAACAAAAACTTTATAAAAATCTATGGGAAAGCCATCCGGCCCTGGTGCCTTATTTCCCTGCATCGATTTAATTGCCTGAACAATTTCATTAGTTGTTATATCCCTTTCAATTTGAATTTTGCTTTCTGAAGTAATCTGTGGAATAGGTAAACCATCTAAGAAGCTAGCTAAGCTAATATCATCAACAGGTTCAGAATTGTAAAGAGTACCATAAAATTGTTTAAACTCTTCATTAATGGTATTCGGAGTCTTCTCCCCCGAAGCTTTACAGATTTCAGAAATCGCATTTGCTGCTACTGATTGTTTAATCTGATGAGCAAGAAGTTTCCCAGCCCTTTCGCCATGTTCGTAGAAGGTTTGTTTTGATTTGAAAAAAAGACGTTCTGTTTGTTTTACAGACAGCCCTTCAAATTCGGAATTTAATAGCAATTTTCTTCGATAGAGCTCTGGTGTTGGGGCTTCCGCATATAGCCGATCGATTTCCTTTATATTATCAGACAGTTCAGAAAGTTTTTGTTTACACTTTTTTCTTTGGAATGCTGAATATGAAATTATCTGACCTCTAATATAGGTTTTAAAAGCTTCCCAGACAGTACTCATCTCCATTCCTGGAGTTTGATTGAGGTCCATAAAATAATCTATTTGCTCAGAAATCATATTTTTAAATGAATCATAAGACATCAATAGAGGGTCAAGACGCCAAGTCCGTCTAGGACTGGGGCTTTCCGGAAAGCTGATATCCAATTGTACAGGACCATGATCCGAGATGACAATGCTGCTGTACTGGCAATCAGTTACATTTGGTAAAATCTCTCTATCTACAATGAAAAAAATCAATCCTTGAACATGTGCGGTGCACAGGAGAAAAAAAAGAAAATTGTTTGGTTATCGGGTTACAGTTTCTCCATGGTTCCACAAGAGCATAGGATTCCATAAAGTTGTGAATAACAGTGCCGGCTTTTGATAATTTACTATTTGGTCCGGGATTCGATCTATCCAGATGTGGATGGAGCACAAGATTAAAATCACCCCCCAATATCAACTGGTCATCTGTGATATCTGGTAGAATTCCTATTAAGGAGGAGAAGAAATTAGGATCATCATAGTTCGGTCCGTATACATTTGCCAAAATGACCCGTTTCCCATACAGTTTACCTTTTACAATTATATATCTACCTCTGTTATCTGCAATTGTAGTGAGTGGTATGAATGGAATTCCTCTCCTAATCAAAATAGCAGTCCCTCTTGTTTTGACGTCATGCTTTGAACTAAATACCTGCCCTATCCATTGTTTTTTTAGTTTATTTTGTTCATTCAAACGGAGATGCGTTTCTTGTAGATAGATCACGTCAGAATTTAATAATTTTAAATGTGTGAAAACCCTTGAGCGTTTAATTGGATTATTTATACCCTTAACATTCCAACTTAAAAAGCGAAGACGGGTGTCGCCCTGCAAATCACCCATTAAAGTGTATCATACGAATAAATTAATAACAACATTAAATGAATATGGTCGTTCCTGCCCCCTAAACAAAAACAAAGAAAAAAAGAGAGCCAAAAATACCCATGCTGATCTACTAAAAAACTAGAGATCGCATCCCTGATTGCTAGCAAAACGCAATAGCTAAACATCCTACAACTCCTGTAATGCCCCGTGACAGGGCTAACAAAGTATATTCAAAAAAATAAATAACTCCAAAACTTCAATTGAAAAATAAAAAATAAAAATGACCCTTGGGTGGAAAATATAAAAACAACACTCGTGTGAAAAAAGAGGTAAATAGAACTAATAATACATACAAGTGAGTAACAGATAAACAAATTCTTACAATGCCTAGAAAGGCAAACCGTAACACGCATTTCGGTATAGTGCAATATCACCAGAAAATATATCTCCAAAACCGGCACAAAACAAAACTTCTGACAATGTCCATCGTGAGTGACATTACCTAATGACCCGTCTGTCCGTGTGATGACCAAACGTCACGTCTTCTGTTCAGCGACTCGTCTCCACCATGGACGGTCTGTGGTCATCATTAACGGTCCTCTTTGAGAAGTTCTTTCTTGATATAGTCTGTTGCTGCCAATGGGTCCGTAAACCGCTGCTCTTGGCCCGACGTCGGTGTAATGCGTAGAGTTGCAGGGTAGCCCAAACCTAACATCCGTGCAGCTCCGGAGAAGCCTCGTAACCTCCGAAAAGGCAGCTCGCTTCTTGGCTACATCAGAGGTGTAGTCGGGAGAGATGCTTATCTTCTTGCCTTGTAGAAACATCGGGGAAGAACTTGCCCTCCGGAATACTTCCTCCCTTTCTTGAAAGTAGTGAAACTTCACCACAATCGCTCTGGGGGGTTCTTCATCTTTAGGCTGCTGCCGCAGGCTACGGTGCGCACGGTCTAGTGTCGGGACAAATTTGAGGCCCAGTAGCTCCTTCAGCATAGTGGCCATCACTTCTGTGGGTTTTCTGGACTTCTCGAAGCTTTGTTTCACTCCAACAATGCGGGCATTACATCGACGTTGACGTCCTTCCAAGTCGTCTACCTTTTGGGTTAGCTTAGCCACCTGTAGCTTCAGCTGGCTAACATCGCTTACCACTTCCACCGTCCGATCAGAATATTCGCTTAGCCCCGACTCAACTTCTTGCCGGCGGACGTCTTGGCTCGCCAAGTCTGACTTTATGGACCCTATCTTGTCATTTAAGTCCTTCGTGCTTGAGTCAATGCGTGATAGAATCTTCTGTTCTGAGCTAGCAATCTTCTCCATAACCACGGTCATATCCGGAGGCCGCACCCGACCCCTACGGATCCCTCTGCGGGTGGTGGGTCCACAGGAGGGCGGGCCCATGTCGTCCGTTCGGGCTGTGCCCGGCCGAGCCCCGTGGGCAGAGGCCCGACCACCAGACACTCGCATTCGAGCCCCAACCCCAGGCCTGGCTCCAGGGTGGGGCCCCGGCTGCGCCATACCGGGCGACGTCACGGTCCTTGCTGTTGTAATGTCCATAGAAGTCTTTGAACCGCTCTTTGTCTGACCCGTCACCTAAGACCTGTTTGCCCTGGGAGACCCTACCAGGGGCATGAAGCCCCCGACAACAGAGCTCCTCGGATCATTCGGGCGCTCAAACAACCCCACCACGTTAAGGTAGCAGCTCACGGGGTTGAAAAAAAAAGAAAGCGATACCCAAATTCTTAAAATGTTTAATAACTGTATAAACCACATATATGCGCAGCATAAAGGAAGCAAAAAGGACAGACACCATTCTGAGTCAGTTCTGTGCATTTTCCAAAGAGTATGATGACGTCATCGTCCAAAAATGCAATTATTAATATATTTAAAACAGCACCAACGTACATTTTTACAGCTCAAACCAGCACAAACGAATATGACCATTTGTGTCCGTTTTGGAGCATTTTTTTTTTTTAGCAAAATGAGGGGCTGGGTGACCTCAGATTGACCTATAAAAGAATATCAATATCTCAAAAACAGCACAAACAAAAAATTGTACAGCACAAAACAGCACAAACGATTGACATATATTTTTTTATAAAATTTTGAGTATGATGGGGCGTACGTTAATCCAATACTTGACTCATTGTGTCTCTTGGCACCAGGCACCGATCCCGTGGTTGCTCTTGGGCTCGAGGTAAATCTGATCTGATAAAAAAAATAGATACAGTGCTTTGCGAAAGTATTTGGCCCTCTTGAACTTTGACCTTTTGCCACATTTCAGGCTTCAAACATAAAGATATAAAACTAATTTTTTGTGAAGAACCAACAACACGTGGGACACAATCATTAATGATTCAGCCCCTTTACTTTCAGTGCAGCAAACTCTCTCCAGAAGGTCAGTGAGGATCTCTGAATGATCCAATGTTGACCTAAATGACTAATGATGATAAATAGAATCCACCTGTGTGTGAACAAGTCTCCGTATAAATGCACCTGCTCTGTGATCGTCTCAGAGGTCAGTTTAAAGCGCAGAGAGCATCATGAAGAACAAGGAACACCCCAGGCAGGTCCCAGATACTGTTGTGGAGAAGTTTAAAGCCGGATTTGGATACAAAAAGATTTCCCAAGCTTTAAACACCCCAAGGAGCTGTGCAAGCGATAATATTGAAATGGAAGGAGTATCAGACCACTGCAAATCTACAAAGACCCGGCCGTCCCTCTAAACCTTCAGCTCATACAAGGAGAAAACTGATCAGAGATGCTGCCAAGAGGCCCATGATCACTCTGGATGAACTGCAGAAATGTACAGCTGAGGTGGGAGACTCTGTCCATAGGACAACAATCAGTCGTATACTGCACAACTCTGGCCTTTATGGAAGAGTGGAAGAAGAAAGCCATTTCTTAAAGATATCCATAAAAAGTGTGGTTTAAAGTTTGCCACAAGCCACCTGGGAGACACACCAAACATGTGGAAGAAGGTGCTCTGGTCAGATGAAACCAAAAGCAACACAGCTCATCCCCCTGAACACACCATCCCCACTGTCAAACATGGTGGTGGCAGCATCATGGTTTGGGCTTTTCTTCAGCAGGGACATGGAAGATGGTTCAAACTGATGGGAAGATGGATGGAGCCAAATACAGGACCATTCTGGAAGAAAACCTGATGGAGTCTGCAGAAGACCTGAGACTGGGGCGGAGATTTGTCTTCCAACAAGACAATGATCCAAAACATAAAACATCTACAATAGAGTGGTTCACAAATAAACATCTCCAGGTGTTAGAATGGCCAAGTCAAAGTCCAGACCTGAATCCAATCGAGAATCTGTGGAAAGAACTGAAAACTGCTGTTCACAAATGCTGTCCATCCAACTTCACTGAGCTCCAGCTGTTTTGCAAATATTTCAGTCTCTCAATGTGAAAACTGATAGAGACAAACCCCAAGGACTCACAGCAGTAATCGCAGCAACAGGTGGCGCTAGAGAGGATTAACTTAAGGGGCTGAATAATTATGCACAACACATTTTTATGTTTGAAGCCTGAAATGTGGCAAAAGGTCTAAAAGTTCAAGGGGGCCGAATACTTTCGCAAGGCACTGTATAGCGTGTAAAGCACAGGAGCCATCGGTTTTCTTCTGTCACGTCCATATTGAAGTGCAACGGTTCCATTGGCTCTGTGAGGAGCGCGTCCGGTTTATAATCAGAGGGTCGTGAGTTCGAGTTAGATGGTCTTTGATGGTTTAGTCCTTTGACTTTACATCCACTGGGAAACAAAAGCAGAAATATTTCTGCTGCCATGTTATTGTCACAGGCACTATCCTTTATTAAATCTTGCTCAGTGACTTCATTTTTGATAGTTGTATCACTGATACATCATTAATCCTCATTCTTTTGTTTCTATTCTCATTATCCGGAGTAGTTTTCCTCTTTGGTTCACATTTCTGAACGAGAATCAATGAGCTCAGTCAGTGTCGAGTTCGCTTTTTTCAGGCTCACTGCTGCAATGACTTTTCACCACCAGATGGCGGTATAAGACTAACACTGCGCGATACAATTTGTAAGTCTGTGACATACACTTTGAGGTATCATCTCCCCATCACTATTATTTGGCCTCTCTTACGAAATTAAAACGTTTTACTCCAAAGTATTTTCTTGGACAGCGCCTTCATTTGTTCATTTTAATAAACAGGAACAAGGAAGGGGACAAACATTAACAATTCTATGAACACATTTTTCTTGTTAAATACAACAGACTTGCTCCTTCCTTGGCTGGTGCAATGTGATTTCCACGACCCGGCAACGAACAAGTGGAAGAAAATGGATGGACCTTCCTTAATCTCGATGTAATCAGAGGGAAGGAATCATTAGCTGAATATACTGCAGATGCAAAAATAAAGTCAAATAAAAATCAATAAAACCTCTGCTTCCTTAATTCAGCCCCAACTATTCGTCTGAATTCCTGAACTTCACTAAAACATGCAGGATAATGTTCAGCTAAAAGGCCATTAAGATGTTCCAGGTTATATTACCTTTATCGATCACAATGTGTTCATAAGAAATCATTGAAATAACTCAGTTACTCGTCTCATGGCAGTGGATCATAATCTTCCTAAAACCCGACAGTCTGGATCCGCTGTTCCAGCAGAGGGCGCCCTCTGCAGCGATATATTATACTGCATAAATATCTAAAACATACAGTGTCCAAAATGTTCCTCTCATGTTAACAGTTTAGTAAAGTACTCACCTTTTTTACAACAAGAGAACTTTCAGTGACTGAAGTTCCACATGTGGTACTTTACCTTTTGTGTTTGTGTACTCAGGTCAGAGCAGTACTTGTTCCATTGCTGCGTGTACTGCAGTATTACCAAAGTACTGCAGTATCATCTGAAGTAGAAGTACTTTTACACACACCAGCATTTCATATTAGTCTTTATTCACATCCCAAAATAAAAATGGACAGATGATTCAAATGGTACAGTCCAGAACAGTCTGAGTCCAGGTGCAGTGAGGGGCGGGCCTCGCCATCCGCCCCCGTAGACTCCGCCCCCCGGGAACAGCGTGGTTAAACTCACGGCGAATCTCATTTTACTCAACGACTCGCACGACGGTCAGATTAGAGACATGTTGGAACTAAAATCTATAAAATGTGGTTTGTCTTCGGTGGAAGGAGCCGCGGCGACGAGGAGGAGGAGGAAGAGGAGAAGAGGAGGAGGAGGAAGAGGAGAAGAGGAGGGCCCTGGTCTGAAGACCGTCACGATAATCATTCAATAAATGACAAACATTTTCTCAGGCTCAATATTTTGCCAAAGTTTAGTTCAATTTTTTTACGAATTTTTCAATTCTGTTTTTGAAAAACGTTTTAGCTTTAACTAAATCATGTTTTCTGTTGATTGAAGAAGTTAATGCGAACTTTAAAACAAGACATTACCTTTATTAGTTTGGGCATAAACATAAGTCAAACGGAAAATGTTATCGTGACAGGCCTGGGTCTGAAGGGTCTGAAGGGTCGAAGGGTCGAAGGGTCGAAGGGTCTGAAGGGTCTGAAGGGTCTGAAGGGTCTGAAGGGTCTGAAGGGTCGAAGGGTCTGAAGGGTCTGAAGGGTCTGAAGGGTCTGAAGGGTCTGAAGGGTCGAAGGGTCGAAGGGTCTGAAGGGTCGAAGGGTCGAAGGGTCTGAAGGTCTGAAAGTCCCAAAGTCTAAAGGTCCGATAGTCCGAAGTGTTGAAAGTCCGATAGTCCAGGCTCTTGTGAAGATGCGTCTCTAAAGAACTAAAACTTCCACGAACGGCGTGCTGGAGCCGGCACCGCGCGGCCCGAGTTGCGGATAAACTCAAAAGTGTAAAAAGGTGGCTCCTCCGAAGCGCGTTGCCATGGAGACGAGGAATTTGTTTTGGCGAGCGCCCCCGGAGAATAAATATCGGAGAGTCTGTGGAGGAATGCTTTCTGCCCGTGCTGCTGCTGGATGTCCCGCCCCTTTCCTTCGCCCGCCGCGTCCCGCCGCGCCCTCCTACGGCTTCTCCTTGGGGATGACCTCCTCGCGTGGCTTGGCTCCTCCGAAAATCGCCGAGTTGGGGTTAGCGACTTGGTTCAGCGGCGCTGCAACCGTCCGCGGCTTCAGCTGCAGCCGGGGCCGCTGTGCACGCTCCTCTGCAGCAGGGGGCGACAGAGACAACACAGTTAATGAAAGGACATTTAAGGACTTCTTAAAGGCCTACTAAACACCCCTTCCAGAGCTGACTCCACCCACTCCCAAAATTAAAAAAACTCAGAGAAAGAGGCGTGGCGGGAGGCTTTGGGGGGACGCGGGGAGGGGGAGTGTGTGGGCTCTGTTGACCGTCTCAGACCCAGGGCTGACTGACTCCCGTTATGCTGCATTTAGACGATGTGGCGCCACTGTCCCGGACTCTCGAGCCTGTCGTCCCGGCTACAGGCCGAGCACACGCGGCGGACATTTGGCGCTCGTATCTCCCCGTTCCCCCTCCTGGCTTTAGCGGACACTCAGTCACACACAGCCCCACCCGGGATGGCTAACGGCTGCCCCCGGTGTCTGTGAGCTCTCCCTGGGGGAGACCACAGTAAAAAGCCCTCAGCCCCGTCAGCCCTGATTATCTCCAGCCATAAATAAGTGAATCTGAGCATTTTGGGGTTTGTCTTTATTTAGTCGGAGAGGGGGGGCATGCGAGTGCTGTGGTGAAGCCCGTAGATCAAATACTATGCTAATAAATTGCTAAACTGAAAATCGATGTAAAACGCTCGCTCGCTATTCCAACTCGCTACGGGGGCGTGTGCGAGACTTGGCTTTTATACCCGAGCGACGGACGTCACGCAGCACGAAGAGTTCATCTGTTTGGATGGCGTTGTCGGGGGGATTCCGTATGTTTATCTGTTTGGATGGCGTTGTCGGGGGGATTCCGTATGTTTATCTGTTTGGATGGCGTTGTCGGGGGGATTCCGTGCGTGTTTATGTTTGGATGACGTTGTCGGGGGGATTCCGTGCGTGTTTATGTTTGGATGGCGTTGTCGGGGGGATTCCGTGCTCGTTTATGTTTGGATGGCGTTGTCGGGGGGATTCCGTGCGTGTTTATCTGTTTGGATGGCGTTGTCGGGGGGATTCCGTGTGTTTATCTGTTTGGATGGCGTTGTCGGGGGGATTCCGTGCTCGTTTATGTTTGGATGGCGTTGTCGGGGGGATTCCGTGCGTGTTTATCTGTTTGGATGGCGTTGTCGGGGGGATTCCGTGTGTTTATCTGTTTGGATGGCGTTGTCGGGGGGATTCCGTGCTCGTTTATGTTTGGATGGCGTTGTCGGGGGGATTCCGTGCGTGTTTATCTGTTTGGATGGCGTTGTCGGGGGGATTCCGTGTGTTTATCTGTTTGGATGGCGTTGTCGGGGGGATTCCGTGCGTGTTTATCTGTTTGGATGGCGTTGTCGGGGGGATTCCGTGCGTGTTTATCTGTTTGGATGGCGTTGTCGGGGGGATTCCGTGTGTTTATCTGTTTGGATGGCGTTGTCGGGGGGATTCCGTGCTCGTTTATGTTTGGATGGCGTTGTCGGGGGGATTCCGTGCTCGTTTATGTTTGGATGACGCTGTCGGGGGGATTCCGTGTGTTTATCTGTTTGGATGGCGTTGTCGGGGGGATTCCGTGCGTGTTTATGTTTGGATGGCGTTGTCGGGGGGATTCCGTGCTCGAGTTTGGTTCTCTCCCACCGGTTTGGACCTGAGCTGGTAACTGTGCCTCAGCAGTGCCTCCTACCGTCCGATGGTTCTCTGAAGTCTGCACCGCGGGGGGGAGGTCCTTCTCTGAAGCGCCCCATGCCTCCGCCGCCCCCTGCGCCTGCTCCGCTGCCCCTCCTGTCGCCAGCACGACCGCCTCGACCCCGCCCTCCCATGAAGTCATCGTCGCCTCCCCGGAAACCTGCAACACACAGAGAGACGTTCAGTGGCAGGAACGCGAGGGGGGGGGGGATGAGGGGATAGGGAGACCACTGCGCTCTGATTGGCCGGATCCTACCTCCACCCATGAAGTCGTCGCCGTCATCTCTGCCACCTCCTCGCTCCCGGGGAGCGGCGCCTCTGCCACCACGCGCTGGAAACGAAAGGCCGTTAAATGAAATGAAATGGAACAAAAGGAAAACATTTACTAAAATCAAAGATTGATCAGAAAACGAGTGGGATTTGACTCAATAAATATGATTTAAGATTTCTGATCATGTTAGCCGTTCGCCGTGGTTAGCAGTTCGCTGTGGTTAGCAGTAGCCGTGATTAGCAGTTAGCATTAGCCGTGATTAGCAGTTGGCATTACTTGTGGTTAGCAGTTGGCATTACTTGTGGTTAGCAGTTGGCATTAGCCGTGGTTAGCAGTTGGCATTAGCCGTGATTAGCAGTTAGCATTAGCCGTGATTAGCAGTTAGCATTACTTGTGATTAGCAGTTAGCATTACTTGTGATTAGCAGTTAGCATTACTTGTGATTAGCAGTTGGCATTACTTGTGATTAGCAGTTGGCATTACTTGTGATTAGCAGTTGGCATTACTTGTGGTTAGCGGTTGGCATTACTTGTGGTTAGCGGTTGGCATTAGCCGTGGTTAGCGGTTGGCATTAGCCGTGGTTAGCGGTTGGCATTAGCCGTGGTTAGCGGTTGGCATTAGCCGTGGTTAGCGGTTGGCATTAGCCGTGGTTAGCATTAGCCGTGGTTAGCGGTTAGCATTAGCCGTGGTTAGCAGTTAGCATTAGCCTTGGTTAGCAGTTAGCATTAGCCTTGGTTAGCAGTTAGCATTAGCCTTGGTTAGCAGTTAGCATTAGCCGTGGTTAGCAGTTAGCATTAGCCGTGGTTAGCAGTTAGCATTAGCCGTGGTTAGCAGTTAGCATTAGCCGTGATTAGCAGTTAGCATTAGCCGTGATTAGCAGTTAGCATTACTTGTGGTTAGCAGTTAGCATTAGCCGTGGTTAGCAGTTAGCATTAGCCGTGGTTGGCAGTTCGCTGTGGTTAGCCTTTAGCCGTGGTTAGCAGTTAGCATTAGCTTTGATTAGCAGTTAGCATTAGCCTTGGTTAGCAGTTAGCATTAGCCTTGGTTAGCAGTTAGCATTAGCCGTGGTTAGCATTTGCCGTATGTAGCATTAGCTGTTGTTAGCATTAGCCAATAGCAGCAGCATTCCTTAGCTTCACAGCAGTGAGGGGTTTTTATAACATGATTGTTACTTTTTAAGCATAAAGCGTGTGCCACAAAAGGACAGATTAAACTGCAGTTGTCGCTTTATGAGAAATCATTAATTCAAAGAATATTTATGGAACTTTTTACGCAAAAAATAACTTAATAATTGGCCTTTTTGTGACTATTTTAAGTATTAATAGTATTTGTCAGAAACAAAAGAATGAAATAAAAAAAATTAAACAGAACAGAACTTGAAGGATGAGGAAGAGAAACGGCCAGAGCAGAGAGACAGAGGACCAATCAGAGCAGAGAGACAGAGGACCAATCAGAGCAGAGAGACAGAGGACCAATCAGAGCATAGTTGGACGGAGCCGAACTCTGTGCTGTTGCCAGGCAGATTATGCTCTGAATTCGGCGGAGGGCGTGGTCAAGTTAGGGGCGTGGCCATGTGTGCATTACCTCCTCCTCCTCGGCCACCGTCGTTCTTGAAGCCAAAGCTCCCGCCCCCTCGCTCCTGGCGCCGCCCCTCGGCGATGTCCACCCTCAGCGACCGCTCGCCTAGCAACTGCGGGTCAGAGGTCACATGATGGTTTAAGGTAGGGCAATAAATTGAATTAATGAGATTAATTCCTAGTTTTAAAACAGACGATTTGGAAAATGGCTAAATCGTAAAATCGCGTCTGTCACTCCATGTCGCAGCGTTTTAAACGCTCCATAACAACTGTTTTCAGAAACGACACCAGTGGAGAATTCAGCGACTTTGACGTGTTTTCGTAGTGTGCGATGGAGTTTTCCTTCTACAGCTCGCTCAGAGCGAGGGACGGACTGCCCTCACAGTTCGCTCAGAGCGAGGGACGGACTGCCCCCTCACAGCTCGCTCAGAGCGAGGGACGGACTGCCCCCTCACAGCTCGCTCAGAGCGAGGGACGGACTGCCCTCTCACAGTTCGCTCAGAGCGAGGGACGGACTGCGCCCTCACAGCTCGCTCAGAGCGAGGGACGGACTGCCCTCTCACAGCTCGCTCAGAGCGAGGGACGGACTGCCCTCTCACAGTTCGCTCAGAGCGAGGGACGGACTGCCCTCTCACAGTTCGCTCAGAGCGAGGGACGGACTGCCCCCTCACAGCTCGCTCAGAGCGAGGGACGGACTGCCCCCTCACAGCTCGCTCAGAGCGAGGGACGGACTGCCCTCTCACAGTTCGCTCAGAGCGAGGGACGGACTGCGCCCTCACAGCTCGCTCAGAGCGAGGGACGGACTGCCCTCTCACAGCTCGCTCAGAGCGAGGGACGGACTGCCCTCTCACAGTTCGCTCAGAGCGAGGGACGGACTGCCCTCTCACAGTTCGCTCAGAGCGAGGGACAGACTGCCCTCACAGCTCGCTCAGAGCGAGGGACGGACTGCCCTCTCACAGCTCGCTCAGAGCGAGGGACAGACTGCGCCCTCACAGCTCGCTCAGAGCGAGGGACGGACTGCCCTCTCACAGCTCGCTCGGAGCGAGGGACGGACTGCCCTCTCACAGCTCGCTCGGAGCGAGGGACGGACTGCCCTCTCACAGCTCGCTCAGAGCGAGGGACAGACTGCGCCCTCACAGCTCGCTCAGAGCGAGGGACAGACTGCGCCCTCACAGCTCGCTCAGAGCGAGGGACAGACTGCCCTCTCACAGCTCGCTCAGAGCGAGGGACGGACTGCCCTCTCACAGCTCGCTCAGAGCGAGGGACAGACTGCGCCCTCACAGCTCGCTCAGAGCGAGGGACGGACTGCCCTCTCACAGCTCGCTCAGAGCGAGGGACGGACTGCCCTCTCACAGTTCGCTCAGAGCGAGGGACGGACTGCCCTCTCACAGTTCGCTCAGAGCGAGGGACAGACTGCCCTCACAGCTCGCTCAGAGCGAGGGACGGACTGCCCTCTCACAGCTCGCTCAGAGCGAGGGACAGACTGCGCCCTCACAGCTCGCTCAGAGCGAGGGACGGACTGCCCTCTCACAGCTCGCTCGGAGCGAGGGACGGACTGCCCTCTCACAGCTCGCTCGGAGCGAGGGACGGACTGCCCTCTCACAGCTCGCTCAGAGCGAGGGACAGACTGCGCCCTCACAGCTCGCTCAGAGCGAGGGACAGACTGCGCCCTCACAGCTCGCTCAGAGCGAGGGACAGACTGCCCTCTCACAGCTCGCTCAGAGCGAGGGACGGACTGCCCTCTCACAGCTCGCTCAGAGCGAGGGACAGACTGCGCCCTCACAGCTCGCTCAGAGCGAGGGACAGACTGCCATCAGCTTTTTACCATCTGAAAAACATTAAGATCAGAGAAATAGTGTCAAACCCAGACTTAGAGACACTCATCCATGCGTTTGTCTCCAGCAGGTTAGACGACTGTAACGGCTGCTCACTGGCCTTTCTAAACGAGCTGTTAGAGCTGCAGAACATCCAGAACGCTGCTGCTCCAGTCCTGACAAGAACCAGGAAATACCACCATATTAGTCCAGTGCTCCGGTCTCTGCACTGGCTTCCTGTCACAATTACATCCCACACCAAAGCACGTATAGTAAACTTCTTAAATGTTGTGTTTATGATGGTGACTTTTGAAAAAAATGATTAACTTACGGTCAAAATTGCGGACTTTCCGCCACAATATCTCAGGATCTACAGCAGCTGTGCAGTTGTCACCAGCACCATTGGACTCTGCTATGTATTCGATTGACTGGGAAATATGACGGAGCGGGAACATGATTTATTGCCGCGGAAACCGAGCAAGGTCCAGACCTGCATTCATATCTCAAACTGTGAGGGCGCAGTCATTCATATCTCAAGAAATAATTGGCCTACCAAAGAAATAGGTAGGCCAAGGCCTAGGTTTATAAATATCCACCAAATATTGTAACCGCTAGAAGGCGCTAAAGAAGAGGAAGGCTCATTCGGGTCCTTTTTCACCACTCAGTGGCGGGTGCATTTTGCGTTGCTAATTTTATCTGTTTTCTTGTAATTTTATGCAACTGTGAAGCACTTTGAATTGCCTTGTGTATGAATTGTGCTCTACAAATAAACTTGCCTTGCCTAAGGGAGAGAATTGAAATTGGTTCTAGCCTTTAGCTAAAACGGCAGCAGACTAAACTGTGGTTGTGGCATCAGAAATAAACATTTTAATTCTGTTAAATAACTAAGCCAGGGCTACAAACAAGCTTGCTGTGTTTGCAGTCTCAAAAACAGGCTACAGTAGGTTATTGTTGGGCTCTATTAGCATCAACCTTCCTTCGACATCCCTCTGTTTTTTTCCTCCGTTTTAGTCTTTACTGAGAAGAAATACGTGCAACAAACCAAAAACAAACACACATCGTCCCCAAACTGCTGATCCGTTTTGCAACAGGTGCTGTTCCCTTGGCGACCACTAGAAGGCTTATGGGCGAAAGTTCCCTCGTACTGCTTTAAAGGATGTCGTCATACACACTCACCGCTCCGTCGTAAGTCAGCGCTTCTTTTAACGACTCCAAGTCGTCGAACTCCACGTAACAGAAACCTGCGGATCGACAGATTTAAATTATGATATACACATACATATATAAACACTGAGCACAATAAAGCCAAACTGAACTTTTATTGTAGACAGCCTCAGGGCGCTTGAACCGCGAGTTCTCAGATCATCGATGTAGAAACACATTGCATAAACTTACAGGAAAATTAACCTTTTACTTTAGGTTTGCAGCTGCAAAAATGTAAAGGTCATTTAATTTGAATTCAGAGATAATTTTCTGGAGGAGATTTTATTTATTTATTTATTTGAACAGGGACAGTACAATATACATTAGCCTCAGAAAGGAGAGATGCATTGTACCAGATAGGGTTAGGATTAACGTGGTCATCACTGATGACCCATTTGACCTATATGGTCAACTATTTAGTTTTGAAATGGAAATTGTGTTTTCATTTGTGACCATTTTAACGCAAGAACTGTGCTTGGTAAAATTGATTTCTGAAATCCGTCCCCTTCAAATTAGTAAAAGTAGCTATGTTGCCAAAAATCAGAAAGAAATGCCCGCAGGCGTCACATTTCCCCATTTTTTCCCCCTGACCAGTTTAACTTTGAACCTGTCGCTTTTGTCGCAGCTTTACCTTTGAACTTGTCGGTCTCCTTGTCGCGCACCAGGCGGACACTGCGCAGCTGCAGGTCTTGGAAGATGTTGTCGATGTCGCCTTGGACCGTGTTGAACGGTAAGTTTCCCACGTACGCTGTGAACGGCGGCTCCGATGGAAGGTCCTTCTGCTTCCTGCTACCGCCATCTCTGCCACCACCGGCGTCTCTGCCACCACCGCCGTCTCTGCGGGGCCTGGACAAAGACCCGACGTTTACGGACGCAGGAGACAAAGACCCGACGCTTACGGACGCAGGAGACAAAGACCCGACGCGTACGGACGCAGGGGACAAAGACCCGACGCTTACGGACGCAGGAGACAAAGACCCGACGTTTACGGACGCAGGAGACAAAGACCCGACGTTTACGGACTCAGGAGACAAAGACCCGACGCGTACGGACTCAGGAGACAAAGACCCGACGCGTACGGACGCAGGAGACAAAGACCCGACGTTTACGGACGCAGGAGACAAAGACCCGACGTTTACGGACTCAGGAGACAAAGACCCGACGCGTACGGACGCAGGGGACAAAGACCCGACGTTTACGGACGCAGGAGACAAAGACCCGACGTTTACGGACGCAGGAGACAAAGACCCGACGTTTACGGACTCAGGAGACAAAGACCCGACGCGTACGGACGCAGGGGACAAAGACCCGACGTTTACGGACGCAGGGGACAAAGACCCGACGTTTACGGACGCAGGAGACAAAGACCCGACGCTTACGGACGCAGGAGACAAAGACCCGACGCGTACGGACGCAGGGGACAAAGACCCGACGTTTACGGACGCAGGGGACAAAGACCCGACGCTTACGGACGCAGGGGACAAAGACCCGACGCGTACGGACGCAGGAGACAAAGACCCGACGCGTACGGACGCAGGAGACAAAGACCCGACGCGTACGGACGCAGGAGACAAAGACCCGACGCTTACGGACGCAGGAGACAAAGACCCGACGCTTACGGACGCAGGAGACAAAGACCCGACGCTTACGGACGCAGGAGACAAAGACCCGACGCGTACGGACGCAGGGGACAAAGACCCGACGCGTACGGACTCAGGGGACAAAGACCCGACGCGTACGGACGCAGGAGACAAAGACCCGACGCGTACGGACTCAGGAGACAAAGACCCGACGCGTACGGACGCAGGAGACAAAGACCCGACGCGTACGGACGCAGGAGACAAAGACCCGACGCGTACGGACGCAGGAGACAAAGACCCGACGCTTACGGACTCAGGGGACAAAGACCCGACGCGTACGGACGCAGGGGACAAAGACCCGACGCTTACGGACGCAGGAGACAAAGACCCGACGCTTACGGACGCAGGAGACAAAGACCCGACGTTTACGGACGCAGGAGACAAAGACCCGACGCTTACGGACGCAGGAGACAAAGACCCGACGCTTACGGACGCAGGAGACAAAGACCCGACGCTTACGGACGCAGGAGACAAAGACCCGACGCTTACGGACGCAGGAGACAAAGACCCGACGCGTACGGACGCAGGAGACAAAGACCCGACGCGTACGGACTCAGGAGACAAAGACCCGACGCGTACGGACGCAGGAGACAAAGACCCGACGCGTACGGACGCAGGAGACAAAGACCCGACGCTTACGGACGCAGGAGACAAAGACCCGACGCTTACGGACGCAGGAGACAAAGACCCGACGCGTACGGACGCAGGAGACAAAGACCCGACGCGTACGGACTCAGGAGACAAAGACCCGACGCGTACGGACGCAGGAGACAAAGACCCGACGCGTACGGACGCAGGAGACAAAGACCCGACGTTTACGGACGCAGGGGACAAAGACCCGACGCTTACGGACGCAGGAGACAAAGACCCGACGCTTACGGACGCAGGAGACAAAGACCCGACGTTTACGGACGCAGGAGACAAAGACCCGACGCGTACGGACGCAGGAGACAAAGACCCGACGCTTACGTTTTAAGAATCAGATTCAAGAAAATAAAGTGTTTTACACCTTAGAAAAAGTCTCAAGGGCCACTGGGCATGCCCCAAAGGGCCCACGGGCACCACGTTGGTGACCCCTGGTTCAGACCAAACGTGGACCAAGTATTGGTAAAGTAGAGCAGCAGTTTCCAAACTTTTCAGGCTGCGACTCCAAAAAAACAACAACTCGGGATCCCCTTGTAAAATGTAATTAACATTTATTAAAAGGTGCAAAACCTTTAAAATCTGCTTTAATGATGTTAGTTTGTAAACTTCATTTTGATATTTGGCTAACTTGAACTAAATCAGTTTTCAATCAAAAATAAATCCAATTCAATGTAAGAAATTGAAGAAATATTGAGTTTACGGTGTATTGCAATTTTAAAGTAACTAGCCCAACACTGCGTAGAACCTAAAGGGGATGACTAGGGAACTTTTTCAATTTAAAGATATCAATTTGAAACTTGCTTTAGAGACTGGATAGAGACTTGGATGGGAGACCGTTTGGGAAACCAGGAAGCCTGTGTGAATGTAGTGAGTGGTTGGTGGTGGTGGTGGGAGGGGCCGATGGCACAGACTGGTTGCCTCGCTTCCGTTAGTCTACCCCTGGGCAACTGTGGCTACAATAGTAGCTTACCATCACTAAGTATGGAGTGAATGAATAATGCAATGTAAAGCGTCGTGGGAGTGTCCAGAAAAGCGCTATATAAAACCGATGCATTATTATTATTATTAAAAAAATTATATGTTTCTTAGTGGGAAAATCTGTAAAAATGTCAACTTTAAAAAATCCCTCTGAAAACTTCAAAATAATGTTCAGTTCGAGGCTGGAAAATTTGAAGTCTGTCGATGTGACTGAAGTGGAGATACTGCCGCACCAATGTGAGAAAAATGCATTTGGAGAAAATGGCCTTGAAAGTACAATGTCCTACAGAAATCTATGGAGAAACATTGAATCCTTATTCAAACATGTTATTGTGATGATTAGGTATTAGTTTCCAGGTGAAAGTTTATATGTTCAGAGAGTAATTTGAGACAAAACCTGAAAATTAAAAACATTTGCCAAAGTCTCTCTCCTGAATGCTTTTTTACATCATGGCCAAGATACGACAGATGAAAAATTACCTTCTTTAACCATGTTTGTTCATGTATTCAAAATTGCACTGTCCCCTTTTAGATTTTCCTAATCTACTACTACAACATTACTACGACAACTACAACTATTGCCAAGTTACAGTTGAAACAGAACTGTTGGGACTGACACACAGACACTTTGACAAATGTTCTGCTACAAATGAAATGCCCTAAAGTTTCTGAATCTGAAAAAAGCAGATATTTGTTACTGACACTTTGTAGATGACGCATGAAACTTCAGTTGTTTACGTTTGATTAAAACCTATAGACTTTATATTTTCATGGCACTGAAACAGACCTGGTAATGAAAAACACTGCTATGTAAAGAGAAAACATACGATGAGCATTTCAATGGCACTTCTCTGTTTTTCTATAAACAAATACTGCATCAGCGTGGAGAGGCAGAGCAGATTTACTCATCCGAGTTCCCCTGCGCAGCACTGATAACGGCTTACACTTGTATTGCACTTTACAAGCCTGTGTTGACAAGTTTCTATAACTTGTCATTATTCATCCACACTAAGCAACTTCTTTAGCCGCTGCTGCCCCGGGGCAGGTGGACGCTCTGACGGCAGAGCGGTTATCTCACTTTCGTCTCGGGTTTTTCACTCTCCAAAAGGGTTGGAGCAGAATGTCTGCCTTACCCAAAGTGACGACACTCGATTGTAACAGCACGATTTTGTTATTTGGCTGAACGGCTCCAATTTAATAATAATAATAATAATAATAATAATAATAATAATAATAACAATAACAACAACAACAACAATAATAATAATAATAATGCAAAGTCGCTTCACAATGTGTGCATTATTCATTCGGCCACTCACTCACTACACCCTCCTGGTGTTTCCAAAGGAGCTCAGAGTACCAGCCAGGCCCTTCCTGCTGAGCTTCAGGCAGAGCAAAGGCGGGACGGCCACATAACACATGTAACACAAGAATCCTTTGGTTTGCAGTAAATCGTGTCAAAACAAGAATCACGAAACAAGATTAAACTAAATCAGGAACATGAGCTCAAACTGGACTTTTTCACACTTTTAAGTTCCATGTGTTTTTGTTTGTAAAAATGTAAAGCCTTTCAGAACATGTTTGTAGAGCGCTGTACTACACGGAGAGCCGCGTTAACATACAGGAGGATATTCAGCCTCCTAAATAACTGCACTGTTTACGATCTGCCAGAGGCGATTGTTTGATATTGCAAAAGTGAAAAGACGCAGCGAGTCTGCGGAGGTCAGAGCGGGCGCTACGTGGCTCTCAGGCCGGGATATGGAGCTCTCAGGCCGGGGTATGGAGCTCTCCTCCCGGGCCTCTCCCTCTCGCAGCACCAGACACCGCCACATGGAGCGGGGTCTGCGGAGCTGCGCAGCGTTAGCATTAGCCACATTAGCTCCCGTTAGCTCCCGGTTGTAGCTCGTGTCTAGAGACACTAAACTCTCGGCGTCTCGTCCCGGGGAGGGTTCCGCACTGACGGGTCGTTGACTCGGACTCTTCGCTGCAGCGTGGCCGGTTATAAAGGACACACGTACACGTTTAGCTGCTGTTACCGTGAGAAACACAACAGGCTAACCGCAAACAAACCGCCAAACCGAGACAGTGACTGATATTCCTGTAAGAAACTTAAGTTTTGTGAGTGAGTTACGGCAGAGAGTGTAAACTCGGTCCCCAGATGCCCTTCCTGTCTCCCAGTACCAGTGACGGGGTGGATATAAAAGAGTTTGTGTCAGTGTCGGCTCGGGTTCTTCATTTACACACAGGTTTAAGCGTTTTGGCTCCTGCGGATGAAACGCCTGACGTGTAGCCGCATGTTTAGCCGCAGAGCGCGGGGTGTTCCGGAGCAATAGCCGCGTGCAGGGCCCCCTCCACCCGCCTGCAGGACCCCTCCGCCGGCAGGACCTGCGGGTCCCCACCCAGACCTGCACCCGAGCACGGTGTACTCACCCTCGGCCGCCGAAGCTGCTGTAGGCCCGGTCCCTGTCGTCGTAGTTGTCGAAGTCCGCCATTACTGCTGAGAGTCCGAGAGGGAGGTCCTCACTCACAGGGCCAGGGCTGCCCACAGCGCCTGAGTCAAAACACGGGGTACACACACACATACATAGGGGGTACACACACACACACACGGGTACACCCACACGGGGGGTACACGCGCACATACACAAAGGGTACACACACGCGCATATACATAGAGGGTACACACACACACACACACGGGGTACACACACACAGAGGGTACACACACACACACGGGGTACACACACACAGAGGGTACACACACACACAGGGGGTACACACACACACAGGGTACACGCGCACATACACAGGGGGTACACACAAACACAGGGGGTACACGCGCACATACACAGGGGGTACACACACACACACAGGGTACACGCGCACACACACACGGGGTACACACACACACACAGGGTACACGCGCACATACACAGGGTACACGCGCACATACACAGGGGGTACACACACACACACGGGGTACACGCGCACATACACAGGGGGTACACACACACACACACACGGGGTACACGCGCACATACACAGGGGGTACACACACACACACAGGGTACACGCGCACATACACAGGGGGTACACACACACACGGGGTACACATACACAGAGTACACAGGGGGTACACACACACACACAGGGTACACGCGCACATACACACAGGGTACACGCGCACAAACACAGGGGGTACACACACACACGGGGTACACATACACAGAGTACACAGGGGGTACACACACACACACAGGGTACACGCGCACAAACACAGGGGGTACACGCGCACATACACAGGGGGTACACACACACACGGGGTACACATACACAGAGTACACAGGGGGTACACACACACTCACAGGGCCAGGGCTGCCCACAGCGCCTGAGTCAAAACACGGGGTACACACACACATACATAGGGGGTACACACACACGGGTACACCCACACGGGGGGTACACGCGCACATACACAAAGGGTACACACACGCGCATATACATAGAGGGTACACACACACACACACACGGGGTACACACACACAGAGGGTACACACACACACACGGGGTACACACACACAGAGGGTACACACACACACAGGGGGTATACACACACACAGGGTACACGCGCACATACACAGGGGGTACACACAAACACAGGGGGTACACGCGCACATACACAGGGGGTACACACACACACACAGGGTACACGCGCACACACACACGGGGTACACGCGCACATACACAGGGTACACGCGCACATACACAGGGGGTACACACACACACACGGGGTACACGCGCACATACACAGGGGGTACACACACACACACAGGGTACACGCGCACAAACACAGGGGGTACACGCGCACATACACAGGGGGTACACACACACACGGGGTACACATACACAGAGTACACAGGGGGTACACACACACACACAGGGTACACGCGCACATACACACAGGGTACACGCGCACAAACACAGGGGGTACACAAACACAGGGGGTACACATACACAGAGTACACAGGGGGTACACACACACACACAGGGTACACGCGCACATACACACAGGGTACACGCGCACAAACACAGGGGGTACACACACACACGGGGTACACATACACAGAGTACACAGGGGGTACACACACACACACAGGGTACACGCGCACACACACACACATACGTGGTTTTATGGTTTATGTTGACCTTTTGGAAAAACCAACCCTGGTGTGGTTTAAGAGGACTATGGTTTCCCAAGGTCCTAGAGAGATAAGCTCTGGATAGACTAACTGTAAAAAATCTGAAAAAAATTTAGGTCTATTTAACATCCTTGTATCAGCTACGGTTGTCTATACACAGCCACCGACCAGAAGGTGGTTCATGAGGACCAAAGATGAATTATGAGGACTTTAAACATAACTGAACCACAATTCCCCTATGAGAGACCAACAGGCCCGTTTGGAACCATGAGGCCGTCCTTCCGTGGACCCACCACCTGCAGGAGGAGCCATAGGGGACTGGTGCTATGTGATTTGGGCAGCTCCAACGGCTGCCTCCACGACCCGGCAACGGACAAGTGGGAGAAAATGGATGGATGGATGAACCACAATTAGAGGCTGGAAAAGTTTTAATGTTCTTCATACATACACTCCATGCTTATCCATCTTTTACCTTTAGTTGTCTTTTATGTGCTAGTCCACGATTTCTCACAAAGTCTCTTATATTCTGCAGTGTTCTCTGACTTAAGGCCATTTCTGCTTGCTTACACTGAGTTACTTCATTTTTTGTGGCCAGTTTTCCTCTCTTGATGTGTTTTTTAAAATGCCGCATTACAGCTGCTTCTTCAGTCTTTGACCATGCTCTTTTTGTCACTCTGCGTTTTGGTCCAGGTTGCTTTGCAGGCCTCTGTGCTGCCTCTGAAAAGGAAAATTAGGAATTAATTTAAACAAAACAATGTGAATAAGTCAGAGCAAGACTACTACAAGAGTAAACAGAAGAACTTGCCTTCAAAATCAGAGGTATCTCCATCAGCTATGTCGATCGGGTCATCATCTATAACCACAGTTGCCGCTTGTTTCTCAGCAGAGTCCCCCGAGTCACTGTGACTCTCTTCGGCCTCATCTGCACTGATGGGAATTTCATCTAAAAACAAAAGGGGGATTCAATTCAATCAGCCCGCTCCTAAAGCCACCAGGCCTGGGAAAACTCACCAAGGCTGGGGCTAAGATCCCCAGCCGGCTCCTAAAGCTACCAGCCCCGCACCAACATCCACCACAATGACCCACCCTCTACTCCACTTACACTACCCGGCTCAGGGCACTCCTACCCCGGCCTACGTGCACACACTCGCCCCCCTGGCTCCTCTGGACCTCCTCTGACCAGCCTGCTCCTAAAGCTACCAGCCCCGCACCAACATCCACCACAATGACCCACCCTCTACTCCACTTACACTACCCGGCTCAGGGCACTCCTACCCCGGCCTACGTGCACACACTCGCCCCCCTGGCTCCTCTGGACCTCCTCTGACCAGCCTGCTCCTAAAGCTACCAGCCCCGCACCAACATCCACCACAATGACCCACCCTCTACTCCACTTACACTACCCGGCTCAGGGCACTCCAATCCCGGCCTACGTGCACACACTCGCCCCCCTGGCTCCTCTGGACCTCCTCTGACCAGCCTGCTCCTAAAGCTACCAGCTCCGCACCAACATCCACCACAATGACCCACCCTCTACTCCACTTACACTACCCGGCTCAGGGCACTCCTACCCCGGCCCTACATGCACACCCAGATAAGAGATACATTTAACAAACCTTCAAGTTCAATCTCCTCCAGCGTCTTTCCTTTTAGCGAGGAAATGGATCCCTTCTCCATTAAAAGCAATACTTTGGATATCTTTGCAAGTTGTGTTGTTGGAACAGGCAGTCTGTAGAATTCCCTGTGTACGCGGATATCATGTCCAAGGAAGTCTGCCACCTGATCCAGCTCATTCTCCTGGAGGTTTAAGACTTGAGATAGCGTGGCCACATGTTTCCTGAGACCCGTCGACCGGAGGTGCTCGGGGTACTTTGTGTCGCACTGTGTGGAGAAACGTCTCAGGCAGTCACTTCCTCTATAATGGGTTGGTGCTTTGGGTCGTGCAAATAAGAATGGGTTTGAGGGAGACACACCACATTCTTTCCTCTTATTTGTGAGTAGTGTAAGACCATTGACAACAGGTCGGGGGAGAAGAACTGCAACTTTTCTCCCTCTTTTACCCATAATTTCCACGCGACTTAGATAACGGCAGAGCTTCTTTTCTGTGTCCGATAAACCAAGGCTTACATCCGCATGAAGTTGTTGATTATCCCTCTCCAGAAAATGTTTCAGAGGCATTTTGGAAACCTCTCCAGCTCGCCGACGGTTGAACACAATGATTTGTGTGAGCAACACCATGGCAAGACGGGCATAAGTTTGAGCATCATCTGTTTCTTGCAGTTTGCTTGTGGCCTCTTCTGCTGCCTTTTCCAAAAACTTGTGAAGTTTCACAACATCTTCAGTGAATGGTAAGGTTAACGGTTTATTAAACTTGGCATCACTCAGTGTGTTAAGGGCATTGTGAGATACATATTCTTTCCACTTGGTACTGAGCAACTTCTTAAATGTTTCAGTATACTTCACCAGCTTCTCATCTTCTGCCATCAAGCCCCGGCAGTGGATGATGTCGCAGATCTTATTCAGTGTGTGGCCGAGTTTAAGAGCAAGGCTCGGGGTTTTGTACGAAAGATTGTCATCATTAAAACCTGCTACCTTTTTGACCGCTTGTACCACTTTCTCAAAGTTTGCAGGCCTAACAGCATCTTCCAGGGTCGGCACAGAGAAATCTGTCCGCAAGCACAGCAGCAGACGTCCCACTTCTCTCAGTTTTTGTCTTATGTATTCATACTTTGTTGTATCTTGTCCATGAATGTTGTAAAGTGACTGGGCAAACTGGAGAATACAGAAGTCATTTCGCACAACTGATCCAACTTCATCCACGTTCATAACACTGAGAAGCTTCCAAACCCCACCCGAGATTTGCGCACATAAGGCGGCATCCTGAGCTGATGCAGAGCCGAGGATCCTTCTCCTTCCAGACGTCTCTTCTTGGTTTGCATCTTCGGGTTTGTGAGGGCACCTGCGAGTATGCCTCCATAGTTCTTTGCGGAGAAACATGCCTTGACAATACATGCAGTGAATAAACTTTCCATCCAAAGCTTTTTTTTTGCATCGTCGCTTCACTTTCAATTGCCCTTTCCCACTTTGTAATACTGCTTGATTATGTAAAAAGTTCCCTTTATTCCTAATTTTTTCAATCCGTTTGTTGCGCTCCTTGACATCAGTAAGGGAAAAGACTTGTACAATCTCTGCATTGGTCTTGTGTGTTTTAAGATGTCTCGATATTTTCTTCTGGGGCTTACCGCAGACAAAGCAGTAATTTATGGAACTTGTCCGCTGTGGGTCTCCTCTTTGTGGACCATTCTCTGAATGCAACTCTGAGGTGTATGAAGAACTACCTTGCTGGCTGGTTCCCGGTGCACTAGAAGCAGGAGCAAGACTTGTATCCGACTTTTGTGTCAGCCATATATTTGGATGGGGGAGCTCATCTAAATCTTCATCACCCACATAGTCTGGGTCTGAGTCTGGGTTGTTTTTTTCTTGTGCCATCTCCTGCCTTTGGTCCTTCCCAGTGTCACTCTGAAAGATAAACAGACAATACTTGAACCTACAAAGAACCACCCAGGCTGGGGCTAAGTTCCACAGCCAGCTCCTAAACCCAATACCCCGGTCCCCAACTCATCAGGGCCGGGGAAAACTCACCAAGGCTGGGGCTAAGTTCCACAGCCAGCTCCAAAACCCAATAGCCCGGTCCCCATATCATCCAGCCCGGGGATAAATCCTCCAGGCCGGGGCTAAGTTCCATTCAGAAAATACTTGATAACGTATATTTAACAAGGACTAGATACTTACCAATATATTTTCTTGTCTTCTTTGGAGTGAACTTTCTCTTGGTCCTTCTTCTTCGCATTACCATTAGATGTCTTCCGAAATCACTCAACATGCCCGGACACATATCCCGCACGTGTCCCCATAAAGAACCAATCACAATGGAGCCTTCAATACCGCCAGAGTAGGGTAGGGGGAGCACATCATACACTCCATACACAAGAAGTCAGGTTGGGGTATTATATGGACGTCAAATAAACTTTCAATTTATGGTCTTTAAAAGCTAAGAATTTAAAAAAACTTGATATGTGCATGATATATTATCATTGAGCATTAAAAGGACTTCAGAAAAACAATGAAATTATGCTCTTTATATGCTAAAAATTAAAATACAAAATCTTGGTTTATGAGGACCGTAGCATAGTCCTGCTAATCCCCTTAGGTTCTCGTAGTGCTGGTGAGTAGTCAGGTCAATTGGCTCCATAAACCATATATACAGACACACGGGGTACACATACACAGAGTACACAGGGGGTACACACACACAGGGTACACGCGCACAAACACAGGGGGTACACACACACACAGGGTACACATACACAGAGTACACAGGGGGTACACACACACACACAGGGTACACGCGCACATACACAGGGGGTACACACAAACACAGGGGGTACACACACACACGGGGTACACACACACACACACAGGGTACACGCGCACATACACAGGGGGTACACACACACACACACACGGGGTACACGCGCACATACACAGGGGGTACACACACACACACAGGGGGTACACGCGCACATACACAGGGGGTACACGCGCACAAACACAGGGGGTACACGCGCACATACACAGGGGGTACACACACACACGGGGTACACACACACACAGGGTACACGCGCACAAACACAGGGGGTACACACACACACGGGGTACACACACACACAGGGTACACGTGCACAAACACAGAGGGTACACACACACACTCAGATACACACACTCGGGGGTACATACACACTGAGTACACCATGGTTTAGCACCAAAGTCCATCTCTGACATGTTGGAGCCGTATGAACCATCTCGGGCCCTGAGAACTTCAGGGAGGGGTCTCCTGGTGGTTCCCAGAGTCAGGACTAAACACGCTGAGGCTAAAGCTAAAGTCTGGAACAGTCTTCATGAGGATGTGAGACAGGCCTCAACTCTGACAATGTTCAAATCCAGGCTGAAAACAGCTCTTTTTACCCGAGCAGATGAAAACTGAAAGTATTTTATCTGCACTCTGGCCTTTTACTGTAGTTCAGGGGTGGCCAACTGGTCAGAGGCCAAGGGCCGAAATGTTCAACCTTGATCCTGTGAAGAGCCTCAAAGGCACCGACCATTCGCGAAATCCGAGTGTGGTAGTTTAATATGATTAAATGTAATGAAACTGTTATATTTAATCATAATAAACAATAACTTTATGCCTTTTTCTTTTCTTTTCAATAATTGTGGTAGTTTTACTCCTCACCAAGATTGAAATAAATGTATATTAAATAAACTGACATTTTCTGCTATTCTGTTCTGACTGGGACAACATTTGATCTATTTATTAACAATATTATTTTTTCGAATAGTTTTTGTTGTTGCTTGTTTTGTTTTTTCAATGCTGGTGTATATTTGTGTGGGGGGCCCTGCCCACTGAGCCCCCTCCTCTGGTTCGCCCCTGGCCTGTGCGCTCAGTGCCTGCAGCTCGGTCCTGACTGGACTGTGCAGAAAGAGAAGTTCATAAACTTTAATCAGGAGCCTCTGGACGACTGAGAGTCTGTTTATGTTGCATTTGTTACAGTTACAACATGTGACAGAAAAGTCAATGACTTTGCGTATTTCCGCGTTACGATGTCGCGCTTCATTAGAGCTCCGCTTTTTCCATTTACTAATGTTGATCTTTTTCTGTGAATATTCGGCCAAATTTCATCAAATAAAGAGTAGGCTAATCAGAAACTTGAAAAGCACAGAAGCTGATCCCAGTGCCACGATCTGCCTGACTGTTGTTTAACTACATCGCGCTTTGAGTGAGGCTGCTGCACGTTTTACGCGCCGCCTCGAAAAGGAGAGAGAGACTCTCATTCATGTGTGTACAGATGGAAACAGGGTCTGTAGGACTATGGTTGGATTTTTGGTCAAGATTCTTAAAGACTGTTACAGTTTATGGGCAACATGTACCAATTCTTTTGCAAAGAGCCGCATTGTATTAAACATATCATGCAAAGAGCCGCACTCTGATTGGCCAAGGGCCGCATGCGGCTCGCGAGCCGCGGGTTGGCCACCCCTGGTGTAGTTCATATAGACCTGTGAGCCTTTTGAATTGCGATTACAAAATTCTCACCAAAATGTTAGCAAATAGGATTAACACCATTATACCACAAGTCATTGATCCGGATCAAACGGGCTTCATACCAGACAGACAGTCATTTTACAACATGCGGCGGTTACTTAATATTTTGCATATGCCAGAATTGGCAAACCAGAGATAATCATTTCGTTGGATGCTGAAAAGGCATTTGACCGCGTTGAGTGGAAGTACCTTTTCGCAGTCTTACAAAAATTTTGGATTTGGTCCCTCATTCCAAAAATGGATTCGGATGTTGTACTCCTCCCCTGTTGCTTCTGTACAAACAACATGATTTCAGACTTCTTTGAATTGCACAGAGGATGTAGACAGGGCTGTAGTCTCTCTCCCTACCTTTTTGATTTGGCAATTGAACCGTTAGCTATAGCCCTCAGAAAGGATAGAGAGGTTATGGGGATCTCCAGAGATCCCCATAGAGCCCTAACCCTCTCTTTATGCAGATGACTTGCTGCTTTATATTTCCAACCCTGTTGAATCGGTGCCAAAATTGCTCAAGATTTTGGATACGTTTGGTTGTATCTCAGGATACAAATTGAATTATGCAAAAAGTTTACTGTTTCCAGTTAATAATATTGATAACGATTTCTCAAATTTCCCCTTTAAATTAGAAAAGAAGGTATTTAAATATTTAGGAATACATATCACACGCTCAATGGCAGAGATGCGAGCTCAAAACTTTGACATACTGTTGGAAAAAACGGTGCAGGATTTTAAAAAATGGGCGACGTTACCAATATCCCTGACAGTGAAAATGGCAGTCTTACCCAAATTTCTCTTTGTGTTTCAAATGATCCCCATTTTTTTGCCAAAATCGGTATTTAAAAGTGTAGATAGTTTGATAGCAACATTTATTTGGAATAACTCAAATCCTAGAATGAAAAACAAATATTTAGAGGTGCCAAAAGAAGCGGGGGGGGGGGGGGGGGGGGGACGGGACTCGGGTTACCTTCTACTACTGGGCAGCTAATATTACTAAGTTGTTACATTGGAAGTATTTGTATGAGGAAAAGGAGGGTGAGATTTGGACACGGTTGGAATTGCATTCTAACCCTATGCCTCTGGTAACTTCAGCATTACCATACGATCATAAAAAGATACAAATAACCAATCCAATTGTAAAGACCTCTCTTAGGATATGGTTACAATTTAGAAAACACTTCTCTCTCCGAGAAGTGAGTAGATTTTTTCCAATATCTTGTAACCCATTTTTTCCACCCTCAATCTCTGATCGGGCATTTCAGATTTGGCATAACAAGGGTTTGAAGTTTGCCCATCAGCTGTTCTCAGAGGATGGGTTTAGATCATTTGATGTTTTACTTCGAGATTATGATATTCCGGGGTCACACATGTTCAGATACTTGCAAATACGTAGTTTTCATCGTTTCCTTATTTACCATCTAAGAGTCAAGTTGATGAAATTCTGGAATTGGACCCTTTTGGCAGGAAGCGTGTATCTGTACTGTATAAATTGATGCAACAAACGAAACCTATACTGTGGGAGAAAACGAGAAACGTTTGGGAAAACGATGTGGGTGCTGTCTGGAAGTTCTGTTTGACCCGTATACATACTTCTTCTCTTTGTATTCGCCATGGTTTGATCCAGTTTAAAGTACTTCATCGCCTTCATTACACACAAGAAAGATTGGCAAGAATATTCCCAGGTGTAGATGCAGCCTGCCCGAGATGCGGTCATAGCCCGGCCTCTGAAGGCCATATGCTTTGGTCCTGCCCGAGATGCGGTCCTGGCCCGGCCTCTGAAGGCCATATGCTTTGGTCCTGCCCGAGATGCGGTCCTGGCCCGGCCTCTGAAGGCCATATGCTTTGGTCCTGCCCGAGATGCGGTCCTGGCCCGGCCTCTGAAGGCCATATGCTTTGGTCCTGCCCGAGATGCGGTCCTGGCCCGGCCTCTGAAGGCCATATGCTTTGGTCCTGCCCGAGATGCGGTCATAGCCCGGCCTCTGAAGGCCATATGCTTTGGTCCTGCCCGAGATGCGGTCCTGGCCCGGCCTCTGAAGGCCATATGCTTTGGTCCTGCCCGAGATGCGGTCCTGGCCCGGCCTCTGAAGGCCATATGCTTTGGTCCTGCCCGAGATGCGGTCCTGGCCCGGCCTCTGAAGGCCATATGCTTTGGTCCTGCCCGAGATGCGGTCCTGGCCCGGCCTCTGAAGGCCATATGCTTTGGTCCTGCCCGAGATGCGGTCCTGGCCCGGCCTCTGAAGGCCATATGCTTTGGTCCTGCCCGAGATGCGGTCCTGGCCCGGCCTCTGAAGGCCATATGCTTTGGTCCTGCCCGAGATGCGGTCCTGGCCCGGCCTCTGAAGGCCATATGCTTTGGTCCTGCCCATGTTTGGACAATTATTGGAGAAATATTTTTCAGGTATTGTCTCGTATTTGTGGCCAAGATCTAGCCCCTGATTTTAGATTAGCTATTTTTGGAATAATATCATCACAGGTAAATCGCTTTCAAGCTAATGCTGTTGCATTTTCAACTTTACTCGCTCGCCGACTAATATTATGTAATTGGAAATCACGCAGGGCCCCGTCATTTTCTCAGAGGTTAAAGGAGGTGCCATCTTTTCTACCGTTGGAAAAGCTTAGACATAAAATATCACAACGTTTTTTGTTACTTGGAAGCCCTTTGTAGATTATGTAAAACTCTTTTCTTTTGAAAATTGGTTATTTACTGTTTTGTAAATCTAATGTCATTTTGGGAAATTCCTGTCCTTTCCCCCCCCCCCCCCTTTTTGTTATTATTTAGTTTGTTTTTTTGTAATCCCTTTTTTTTATTTTATTTTGTATTTTTTTGTTTTTGTTTTGAGAGCCTTGGGCGGGGGGTGGTAATAGGGTATTATGTAAACATAAAAGATTGTTCTGCTTGTAATTATTATGAAACTGATAAATAAAGTTTACAAAAAAAAATAAAGAAAAAGAAGGCTCCTCGGTGGCTCCGGGGGTGGATGAGGTTCGTCCTGAGGACCTCGAGTCTCTGGATGTTGTAGGGCTGACACGTCTCTGCAACATCGCGTGGCGGTCGGGGACAGTGCCTCTGGATTGGCAGACCGGGGGGGGGGGTCCCGCTCTTCAAGAAGGGGCATCGGAGGGTGTGCTCCAATTAATCAAATCAAACTTTATTTATAAAGCGCTTTTCATACAAAATGTAACACAAAGTGCTTTACAGTGCTTAAAAATCATTAAAATCGTCCCCACCAGTAAATATACATAAATAACTACAACCCCCCCCCCCCACCCCCCGCACACACCCCCCACCCGCGCACACAGACACATGTACGTACAGACAGCCAGCAGATAAAAGTCTTAAATAAAAATGGACATAGAGTTGGCGGAGCAGAAGGCGTGGGGGTTAGTTGACAGTATTAGACGCCTCCTCGTTGGCTCGTTGGCGACTCGTTGGCTCGTTGGCGGCTCGTTGGCTCGTTGGCTCGTTGGCTCGTTGGCTCGTTGGCGGCTCGTTGGCGACTCGTTGGCTCGTTGGCGGCTCGTTGGCTCGTTGGCGACTCGTTGGCTCGTTGGCGGCTCGTTGGCTCGTTGGCGACTCGTTGGCTCGTTGGCGGCTCGTTGACTCGTTGGCTCGTTGGCTCGTTGGCTCGTTGGCGGCTCGTTGGCGGCTCGTTGGCTCGTTGGCGGCTCGTGGGCGGCTCGTTGGCGGCTCGTTGGCGGCTCGTTGGCGGCTCGTTGGCGGCTCGTTGGCTCGTTGGCGACTCGTTGACTCGTTGGCTCGTTGGCTCGTTGGCGGCTCGTGGGCGGCTCGTTGGCGGCTCGTTGGCGGCTCGTTGGCTCGTTGGCGGCTCGTTGGCGGCTCGTTGGCGGCTCGTTGGCTCGTTGGCTCGTTGGCTCGTTGGCTCGTTGGCTCGTTGGCGGCTCGTGGGCGGCTCGTTGGCGGCTCGTTGGCGGCTCGTTGGCTCGTTGGCGGCTCGTGGGCGGCTCGTTGGCGGCTCGTTGGCGGCTCGTGGGCGGCTCGTTGGCGGCTCGTTGGCGGCTCGTTGGCGGCTCGTGGGCGGCTCGTGGGCGGCTCGTTGGCGGCTCGTGGGCGGAGCAGGCGGCGGGCGGCCTGGCGGATGTGGCTCATCTGCAGGCCGTACATGACCGGGTTGAGCAGTGGCTGGATGATGAGGAAGTAAAGGGACAGCAGAACTCGCAGCGCTGGAGGCATCTCGCTCATGTCGAAGCGGCTCTGTAGGATCTCGAAGCTGCAGCCGAAGGAGAAGTTGAGCAGCGACAGGAGGTGCGGCGAGCACGTGCTGAGCGCTTTCTGCCGCGTGCTCCTCGAGGCGCCGGAGCAGATCTTCAGGATGTGTCCGTAGGAGAAGAGGATGGGCAGCAGCGGCACCAGCACGGTCAGCACGGTTCCAAACAGGCCGTAGATGTTGTTGAGGCGGTTCCCGGAGCACGCCAGCTTAGCCACCAGGTAGTTATGGCAGTACACGCTGTTCAGGACGTTCCCACAGTACGTGAGGCGCAGGTTCAACGCCATCGTGACCAGGAACTTCAGGAAGGAGTAAAGCCACACCCCCAGCCTCAGCAGGCCGGCGCGCCAAAGCGTCATGCGCGTGTGGTACTGCAGGGGGCAGCAGATGGCCAGGTAACGGTCGTACGACATGAGCGCCAGGCTGCAGAACTCCACCTGCGCGTACGTGTAGAGACAGAAGATCTGGAGGAAGCAGACCGCCGGCGCCACCATGTGGACGTCCTGAGGTAACTGCAGCAGCAGCAGCGGGAACAGCCCCGTGCTGCCGTACAGCTCGTTCACAAACAGCCCGCACAGGAACACATACATGGGCCGGTGAAGGCTGCGGTCCACCACGATCAGCACCACCAGGAACCAGTTCAGCCCCATGATCAGAGCGTACAGCAGCGAGCACAGCGCCACCAACAGGTACCGCGCGGCGCCCAGCTGCAGGTACCCGCCCAGGACGAAGTACGGCAGCGTGGAGTTCACCATCGGCCCGCGGTGCAGCCGCACAGACGGACTCCGGGCCGTCCCCAGTCAGACGAGGGGGACAGGGGGGACACAGGGGGGGACGAGGGGGGACACAGGGGGGGACGAGGGGGAACACAGGGGGGGACGAGGGGGGGACAAGAGGAGACGAGGGGGGACACAGGGCAGACGAGGGGGACGCGGGGGGACACAGGGGGGACGAGGGGGGACAAGAGGAGACGAGGGGGACAGGGGGGACACGAGGGGGACGCGGGCAGACGGGGGGGACAAGAGGAGACGAGGGTTCAGCGTGTCAGTCTGAGCATCAACGTTTGCTAATTTACTTATTTGTTAATTTCAACTAAAATATTCTTAATCAAAGTCTTTAGTTTTGTGACTAAAATTAGACTGAAACTAAAATAAACGTTGCTCATGAGACTAAAGCTGTGACTAAAATAAGACCAGATACAAATGAAAATAAATGGGGGGAATGATCTGAGGAACAGCTCTGAGCTTTGTCCATGTGGGAGAAGGACCCTGATTAAATATGATCATAACAAATATTATCATTTCAAGGTCGGCTAAATATTGACTCAAATTAAATGATTAAGACTAAAGCAAAATGAACACTGTTTACAAAAACTTCACATAAACTACATTTAAAAATCAAATCTGACATTAAAGAAATACTCAGACGCCCGAGTTCAGTCTCACAAAAGAATCCAGACTCACTTGTCTTGTTACAAAGATCTAAAGTTCTTCTTCACTGAGAGCCGTCACTTTGGCGATGGAGCAGTGTCCCAAAACATCAGTAATATCTGTGTAATTATATATTATATATATATATTATATATATATATTATATATGATCTTGCCATCATTGGCCCTTCCACATGAAACAAACCCTGGCACAGAGTCTCATTGTTCAGTCTCAGGCATCACCCATTTCATATCACAAATAAGTAATACTCGAGTAAATACCAGAGGGTGGAGTCTATCAGAGGCAGGTTTGGAACTCGCCGCTCACATCAGGAACTGTGACAATCACACCTTTAAAAAGGTCCTAAACATCTGGTTAAAAACAAACACTCACAGTTTCATTAAAGTTCAATGCTTAATCAATTCTTGGGCGTGTTACGTGATCTCACCTGTGTCTGTCCTTGTAACTGACCTCTGACCTCTGACCTTTGTTCTGTTCTTTGTATGTCTGTATTTTCCTTCTGTCAATGTTTCTTTACCGGCCTCAGGACCACGGAGGCACTTTAGCTCTCACGCTAGTTCTGGTACATTTACATTGATGCTTTTGGCTGACGTGTTGATTAATGTGCACTGTCCTAATTCAAATAAATAAATAAATAAAATAAATCCATTCAAAACATCTGGACCAGGGTCTCCAACCTTTTTTACCCGGCGAGCTACTTTTACACAACATGAACATCAGAGAGCTTATGCTTCAAAAACACTTGTGTGAACTGAGGAAGAGTTCGCGCTGAAGAATGACCTGCCAGGTGGTATTTCAAAGAAAGTGACTTAAGTTTAGTCCTTCACAGATGGTGTCCAGCATGTTTAGAACAAATCTAAAATGTGAGGTATCAAGCATGTAAAGATGTAGGAGGTCTTTGGCGAGCTACTGGTTGGAGATCCCAGATTTGGACGTTTCTATCCAGAGTGCAGAACATTGACAGAAAAAGAAATTCAGCAGCAAAACATTTTAGAGGTGACTTTTTCACAAACGTAGATCTTCCACGTGGTGTTATGGAAACGGGCCCAGGTCTGTCCTGCCCTCAGCCCCGAGCTCCTGCCGAAGTCTGCCGTGTTTATACAGAACACTAAGCCCCTCCTTCCCCCGTCTCTACAGCAGCGCCATGGAAACCATTCAGAGAACAAACGGGTTTTACTTCTGAAAAGGGTTTTAAAACATGTTTTTCATGGAGAGAATGACCTGGATCTGAAGATGTGCTGATGTTTCATCAAAATCCATTTGCTTTAACCCAACTCAGGTCATCAACCTTAGGATGACATAGAACGAGATCCATCCACGATGGTATAGACTCTAATTCCAAGATCTGCACTGCCCTGATGAAGACTCTGAACAGTGATTTGAGTGAAATCATCAGCGACTTAGATGATTTAACCGTGATTTTGATCTTCTGAAGTAACTTTTAAAACCCAGCTATAAACGGCAAAGAGACTTCAGAGGATTTTTAGAATTCGTGTTTACCAGTAAACTCACTGAGACAATGAGTTCATCCCAAAGACCAGAACCACAAAAACGTGGTTTATTCTATTCATAACCCAACCCTACAAAGAACATTAGAACATTAGAGAAACCAAACAAGTGTGACAGAAGAGACTTTATCAACACCGCAGGGCCTTCAGTCTGCTGTTCACCTCGAAGCACAAACCACTCCTTTGAGGACAGCGAGGTTCCTTTGAGGACAGCGAGGTTCCTTTGAAGACAGAGAGGTTCCTTTGAAGACAGAGAGGTTCCTTTGAGGACAGAGAGGTTCCTTTGAAGACAGAGAGGTTCCTTTGAAGACAGAGAGGTTCCTTTGAAGACAGAGAGGTTCCTTTGAGGACAGAGAGGTTCCTTTGAAGACAGAGAGGTTCCTTTGAAGACAGAGAGGTTCCTTTGAGGACAGAGAGGTTCCTTTGAGGACAGAGAGGTTCCTTTGAAGACAGCGATGTTCCTTTGAAGACAGAGAGGTTCCTTTGAAGACAGCGATGTTCCTTTGAAGACAGCGAGGTTCCTTTGAAGACAGCGAGGTTCCTTTGAGGACAGAGAGGTTCCTTTGAGGACAGAGAGGTTCCTTTGAAGACAGCGATGTTCCTTTGAAGACAGAGAGGTTCCTTTGAAGACAGCAATGTTCCTTTGAAGACAGCGATGTTCCTTTGAAGACAGAGAGGTTCCTTTGAAGACAGAGGTTCCTTTGAGGACAGCGATGTTCCTTTGAAGACAGCGAGGTTCCTTTGAAGACAGAGAGGTTCCTTTGAAGACAGAGAGGTTCCTTTGAAGACAGCGAGGTTCCTTTGAAGACAGAGAGGTTCCTTTGAAGACAGAGGTTCCTTTGAAGACAGCGATGTTCCTTTGAAGACAGCGAGGTTCCTTTGAAGACAGAGAGGTTCCTTTGAAGACAGCGATGTTCCTTTGAGGACAGAGAGGTTCCTTTGAAGACAGCAATGTTCCTTTGAGGACAGAGAGGTTCCTTTGAAGACAGCGATGTTCCTTTGAGGACAGAGAGGTTCCTTTGAGGACAGCGATGTTCCTTTGAGGACAGAGAGGTTCCTTTGAAGACAGAGAGGTTCCTTTGAAGACAGAGAGGTTCCTTTGAAGACAGCGATGTTCCTTTGAGGACAGAGAGGTTCCTTTGAAGACAGAGAGGTTCCTTTGAAGACAGAGAGGTTCCTTTGAAGACAGAGAGGTTCCTTTGAAGACAGCGAGGTTCCTTTGAAGACAGAGAGGTTCCTTTGAAGACAGAGAGGTTCCTTTGAAGACAGAGAGGTTCCTTTGAGGACAGCGATGTTCCTTTGAGGACAGAGAGGTTCCTTTGAAGATAGCGATGTTCCTTTGAAGACAGCGATGTTCCTTTGAAGACAGAGAGGTTCCTTTGAAGACAGAGAGGTTCCTTTGAAGACAGAGAGGTTCCTTTGAAGACAGAGAGGTTCCTTTGAGGACAGAAAGGTTCCTTTGAGGACAGATAGGTTCCTTTGAAGACAGAGAGGTTCCTTTGAGGACAGAAAGGTTCCTTTGAGGACAGAGAGGTTCCTTTGAGGACAGAAAGGTTCCTTTGAAGACAGAGAGGTTCCTTTGAAGACAGAGAGGTTCCTTTGACGACAAAGAGGTTCCTTTGAAGACAGAGAGGTTCCTTTGAAGACAGAGAGGTTCCTTTGAAGACAGAGAGGTTCCTTTGAGGACAGAAAGGTTCCTTTGAGGACAGAGAGGTTCCTTTGAAGACAGAGAGGTTCCTTTGAAGACAGAGAGGTTCCTTTGAAGACAGAGAGGTTCCTTTGAAGACAAAGAGGTTCCTTTGAAGACAGAGAGGTTCCTTTGAAGACAGAGAGGTTCCTTTGAAGACAGAGAGGTTCCTTTGAAGACAGCGATGTTCCTTTGAGGACAGAGAGGTTCCTTTGAAGACAGCGAGGTTCCTTTGAAGACAGAGAGGTTCCTTTGAAGACAAAGAGGTTCCTTTGAAGACAGAGAGGTTCCTTTGAAGACAGAGAGGTTCCTATAAAGACAGCGAGGTTCCTATGAGGACAGAGAGGTTCCTTTGAAGACAGAGAGGTTCCTTTGAAGACAGCGATGTTCCTTTGAAGACAAAGAGGTTCCTTTGAAGACAGAGAGGTTCCTTTGAAGACAGAGAGGTTCCTTTGAAGACAGAGAGGTTCCTTTGAAGACAAAGAGGTTCCTTTGAAGACAGAGAGGTTCCTTTGAAGACAGAGAGGTTCCTATAAAGACAGAGAGGTTCCTTTGAAGACAAAGAGGTTCCTTTGAAGACAGAGAGGTTCCTTTGAAGACAGAGAGGTTCCTATAAAGACAGAGAGGTTCCTTTGAAGACAAAGAGGTTCCTTTGAAGACAGAGAGGTTCCTTTGAAGACAGAGAGGTTCCTTTGAAGACAGCGATGTTCCTTTGAAGACAGAGAGGTTCCTTTGAAGACAGAGAGGTTCCTTTGAGGACAGCGATGTTCCTTTGAAGACAGAGAGGTTCCTTTGAAGACAGCGAGGTTCCTTTGAAGACAGAGAGGTTCCTTTGAAGACAGAGAGGTTCCTTTGAGGACAGAGAGGTTCCTTTGAAGACAGAGAGGTTCCTTTGAAGACAGCGAGGTTCCTTTGAAGACAGAGAGGTTCCTTTGAAGACAGAGAGGTTCCTTTGAGGACAGAGAGGTTCCTTTGAAGACAGAGAGGTTCCTTTGAAGACAGAGAGGTTCCTTTGAAGACAAAGAGGTTCCTTTGAAGACAGAGAGGTTCCTTTGAAGACAGAGAGGTTCCTTTGAAGACAAAAAGGTTCCTTTGAGGACAGAGAGGTTCCTTTGAGGACAGAGAGGTTCCTATAAAGACAGCGAGGTTCCTATGAGGACAGAGAGGTTCCTTTGAAGACAGAGAGGTTCCTTTAAAGACAGAGAGGTTCCTTTGAAGACAGCGAGGTTCCTTTGAAGACAGAGAGGTTCCTTTGAGGACAGAGAGGTTCCTTTGAAGACAGAGAGGTTCCTTTGAAGACAGAGAGGTTCCTTTAAAGACAGAGAGGTTCCTTTGAGGACAGAGAGGTTCCTTTGAAGACAGAGAGGTTCCTTTGAGGACAGAGAGGTTCCTTTGAAGACAGAGAGGTTCCTTTGAGGACAGAGAGGTTCCTTTGAAGACAGCGAGGTTCCTTTGAGGACAGAGAGGTTCCTTTGAAGACAGAGAGGTTCCTTTGAAGACAGAGAGGTTCCTTTGAAGACAGAGAGGTTCCTTTGAGGACAGATAGGTTCCTTTGAAGACAGAGAGGTTCCTTTGAGGACAGCGAGGTTCCTTTGAAGACAGAGAGGTTCCTTTGAGGACAGCGAGGTTCCTTTGAGGACAGAGAGGTTCCTTTGAGGACAGAGAGGTTCCTTTGAAGACAGCGAGGTTCCTTTGAGGACAGAGAGGTTCCTTTGAGGACAGAGAGGTTCCTTTGAAGACAGAGAGGTTCCTTTGAAGACAGAGAGGTTCCTTTGAAGACAGCGATGTTCCTTTGAGGACAGAGAGGTTCCTTTGAAGACAGAGAGGTTCCTTTGAAGACAGCGATGTTCCTTTGAGGACAGAGAGGTTCCTATAAAGACAGCGAGGTTCCTTTGAAGACAGCGATGTTCCTTTGAAGACAGAGAGGTTCCTTTGAAGACAGCGAGGTTCCTTTGAGGACAGCGAGGTTCCTTTGAAGACAGAGAGGTTCCTTTGAAGACAGCGAGGTTCCTTTGAGGACAGGGAGGTTCCTTTGAAGACAGAGAGGTTCCTTTGAAGACAGCGATGTTCCTTTGAAGACAGAGAGGTTCCTTTGAAGACAGGGAGGTTCCTTTGAAGACAGAGAGGTTCCTTTGAGGACAGAGAGGTTCCTTTGAGGACAGAGAGGTTCCTTTGAAGACAGAGAGGTTCCTTTGAAGACAGAGAGGTTCCTTTGAAGACAGAGAGGTTCCTTTGAAGACAGAGAGGTTCCTTTGAAGACAGCGATGTTCCTTTGAGGACAGAGAGGTTCCTTTGAAGACAGAGAGGTTCCTTTGAAGACAGAGAGGTTCCTTTGAGGACAGCGAGGTTCCTTTGAGGACAGAGAGGTTCCTTTGAGGACAGCGAGGTTCCTTTGAGGACAGCGATGTTCCTTTGAAGACAGAGAGGTTCCTTTGAGGACAGCGAGGTTCCTTTGAGGACAGAGAGGTTCCTTTGAGGACAGCGAGGTTCCTTTGAAGACAGAGAGGTTCCTTTGAGGACAGAGAGGTTCCTTTGAAGACAGAGAGGTTCCTTTGAAGACAGAGAGGTTCCTTTGAGGACAGAGAGGTTCCTTTGAAGACAGAGAGGTTCCTTTGAAGACAGAGGGGTTCCTTTGAAGACAGAGAGGTTCCTTTGAAGACAGAGAGGTTCCTTTGAGGACAGAGAGGTTCCTTTGAGGACAGCGAGGTTCCTTTGAGGACAGCGATGTTCCTTTGAAGACAGAGAGGTTCCTTTGAAGACAGCGATGTTCCTTTGAGGACAGAGAGGTTCCTTTGAAGACAGAGAGGTTCCTTTGAGGACAGAGAGGTTCCTTTGAAGACAGAGAGGTTCCTTTGAAGACAGCGAGGTTCCTTTGAGGACAGAGAGGTTCCTTTGAAGACAGAGAGGTTCCTTTGAGGACAGAGAGGTTCCTTTGAAGACAGAGAGGTTCCTTTGAGGACAGAGAGGTTCCTTTGAGGACAGAGAGGTTCCTTTGAAGACAGAGAGGTTCCTTTGAGGACAGCGAGGTTCCTTTGAGGACAGAGAGGTTCCTTTGAGGACAGAGAGGTTCCTTTGAAGACAGCAAGGTTCCTTTGAAGACAGCGATGTTCCTTTGAAGACAGAGAGGTTCCTTTGAGGACAGAGAGGTTCCTTTGAGGACAGAGAGGTTCCTTTGAGGACAGAGAGGTTCCTTTGAAGACAGAGAGGTTCCTTTGAAGACAGAGAGGTTCCTTTGAAGACAGAGAGGTTCCTTTGAAGACAGAGAGGTTCCTTTGAAGACAGCGATGTTCCTTTGAGGACAGAGAGGTTCCTTTGAAGACAGCGATGTTCCTTTGAAGACAGAGAGGTTCCTTTGAGGACAGAGAGGTTCCTTTGAAGACAGAGAGGTTCCTTTGAGGACAGAGAGGTTCCTTTGAAGACAGAGAGGTTCCTTTGAGGACAGAGAGGTTCCTTTGAAGACAGAGAGGTTCCTTTGAAGACAGAGAGGTTCCTTTGAAGACAGAGAGGTTCCTTTGAAGACAGAGAGGTTCCTTTGAAGACAGAGAGGTTCCTTTGAAGACAGAGAGGTTCCTTTGAAGACAGAGAGGTTCCTTTGAGGACAGAGAGGTTCCTTTGAAGACAGAGAGGTTCCTTTGAAGACAGAGAGGTTCCTTTGAGGACAGAGAGGTTCCTTTGAAGACAGAGAGGTTCCTTTGAAGACAGAGAGGTTCCTTTGAAGACAGAGAGGTTCCTTTGAGGACAGAGAGGTTCCTTTGAGGACAGAGAGGTTCCTTTGAAGACAGCGAGGTTCCTTTGAAGACAGAGAGGTTCCTTTGAAGACAGAGAGGTTCCTATAAAGACAGAGAGGTTCCTTTGAAGACAGAGGGGTTCCTTTGAAGACAGAGAGGTTCCTTTGAAGACAGAGAGGTTCCTTTGAGGACAGCGATGTTCCTTTGAGGACAGCGATGTTCCTTTGAAGACAGAGAGGTTCCTTTGAAGACAAAGAGGTTCCTTTGAGGACAGAGAGGTTCCTTTGAAGACAGAGAGGTTCCTTTGAGGACAGAGAGGTTCCTTTGAGGACAGAGAGGTTCCTTTGAAGACAGCGAGGTTCCTTTGAAGACAGAGAGGTTCCTTTGAAGACAGAGAGGTTCCTTTGAAGACAGCGAGGTTCCTATAAAGACAGAGAGGTTCCTTTGAAGACAGAGGGGTTCCTTTGAAGACAGAGAGGTTCCTTTGAAGACAGAGAGGTTCCTTTGAGGACAGCGATGTTCCTTTGAGGACAGCGATGTTCCTTTGAAGACAGAGAGGTTCCTTTGAAGATAAAGAGGTTCCTTTGAGGACAGAGAGGTTCCTTTGAAGACAGAGAGGTTCCTTTGAGGACAGAGAGGTTCCTTTGAGGACAGAGAGGTTCCTTTGAAGACAGAGAGGTTCCTTTGAAGACAGAGAGGTTCCTTTGAGGACAGCGATGTTCCTTTGAAGACAGAGAGGTTCCTTTGAAGACAGCGATGTTCCTTTGAGGACAGAGAGGTTCCTTTGAAGACAGAGAGGTTCCTTTGAAGACAAAGAGGTTCCTTTGAGGACAGAGAGGTTCCTTTGAAGACAGAGAGGTTCCTTTGAGGACAGAGAGGTTCCTTTGAAGACAGAGAGGTTCCTTTGAAGACAGCGAGGTTCCTTTGAAGACAGAGAGGTTCCTTTGAGGACAGAGAGGTTCCTTTGAGGACAGAGAGGTTCCTTTGAAGACAGAGAGGTTCCTTTGAAGACAGAGAGGTTCCTTTGAAGACAGCGAGGTTCCTATAAAGACAGAGAGGTTCCTTTGAAGACAGAGGGGTTCCTTTGAAGACAGAGAGGTTCCTTTGAAGACAGAGAGGTTCCTTTGAAGACAGAGACGTTCCTTTGAGGACAGAGAGGTTCCTTTGAGGACAGCGAGGTTCCTTTGAGGACAGCGATGTTCCTTTGAAGACAGAGAGGTTCCTTTGAAGACAGAGAGGTTCCTTTGAAGACAGAGAGGTTCCTTTGAAGACAGCGAGGTTCCTTTGAAGACAGCGAGGTTCCTATAAAGACAGAGAGGTTCCTTTGAAGACAGAGGGGTTCCTTTGAAGACAGAGAGGTTCCTTTGAAGACAGAGAGGTTCCTTTGAAGACAGAGACGTTCCTTTGAGGACAGAGAGGTTCCTTTGAAGACAGAGAGGTTCCTTTGAAGACAGAGAGGTTCCTTTGAAGACAGAGGGGTTCCTTTGAAGACAGAGAGGTTCCTTTGAAGACAGAGAGGTTCCTTTGAAGACAGAGACGTTCCTTTGAGGACAGAGAGGTTCCTTTGAGGACAGCGAGGTTCCTTTGAGGACAGCGATGTTCCTTTGAAGACAGAGAGGTTCCTTTGAAGACAGCGATGTTCCTTTGAGGACAGAGAGGTTCCTTTGAGGACAGAGAGGTTCCTTTGAAGACAGAGAGGTTCCTTTGAGGACAGAGAGGTTCCTTTGAGGACAGAGAGGTTCCTTTGAAGACAGAGAGGTTCCTTTGAGGACAGAGAGGTTCCTTTGAAGACAGAGAGGTTCCTTTGAAGACAGAGAGGTTCCTTTGAAGACAGCGAGGTTCCTATAAAGACAGAGAGGTTCCTTTGAGGACAGAGAGGTTCCTTTGAAGACAGAGAGGTTCCTTTGAAGACAGAGAGGTTCCTTTGAAGACAGAGAGGTTCCTTTGAGGACAGAGAGGTTCCTTTGAAGACAGAGAGGTTCCTTTGAGGACAGCGAGGTTCCTTTGAGGACAGAGAGGTTCCTTTGAGGACAGAGAGGTTCCTTTGAAGACAGCGAGGTTCCTTTGAAGACAGCGATGTTCCTTTGAAGACAGAGAGGTTCCTTTGAGGACAGAGAGGTTCCTTTGAAGACAGAGAGGTTCCTTTGAAGACAGAGAGGTTCCTTTGAAGACAGAGAGGTTCCTTTGAAGACAGCGATGTTCCTTTGAGGACAGCGATGTTCCTTTGAAGACAGAGAGGTTCCTTTGAGGACAGAGAGGTTCCTTTGAAGACAGCGATGTTCCTTTGAAGACAGAGAGGTTCCTTTGAAGACAGAGAGGTTCCTTTGAGGACAGAGAGGTTCCTTTGAGGACAGCGATGTTCCTTTGAAGACAGAGAGGTTCCTTTGAGGACAGAGAGGTTCCTTTGAGGACAGAGAGGTTCCTTTGAAGACAGCGGGGTTCCTTTGAGGACAGCGAGGTTCCTTTGAGGACAGCGAGGTTCCTTTGAAGACAGCGATGTTCCTTTGAAGACAGAGAGGTTCCTTTGAAGACAGAGAGGTTCCTTTGAGGACAGAGAGGTTCCTTTGAGGACAGAGAGGTTCCTTTGAAGACAGAGAGGTTCCTTTGAAGACAGAGAGGTTCCTTTGAAGACAGCGATGTTCCTTTGAGGACAGAGAGGTTCCTTTGAAGACAGAGAGGTTCCTTTGAGGACAGCGAGGTTCCTTTGAAGACAGCGATGTTCCTTTGAAGACAGAGAGGTTCCTTTGAAGACAGCGATGTTCCTTTGAAGACAGAGAGGTTCCTTTGAAGACAGAGAGGTTCCTTTGAGGACAGCGAGGTTCCTTTGAGGACAGAGAGGTTCCTTTGAAGACAGAGAGGTTCCTTTGAAGACAGAGAGGTTCCTTTGAAGACAGAGAGGTTCCTTTGAGGACAGAGAGGTTCCTTTGAAGACAGAGAGGTTCCTTTGAAGACAGCGATGTTCCTTTGAGGACAGAGAGGTTCCTTTGAGGACAGAGAGGTTCCTTTGAAGACAGCGAGGTTCCTTTGAAGACAGAGAGGTTCCTTTGAAGACAGAGAGGTTCCTTTGAAGACAGCGAGGTTCCTATAAAGACAGAGAGGTTCCTTTGAAGACAGAGGGGTTCCTTTGAAGACAGAGAGGTTCCTTTGAAGACAGAGAGGTTCCTTTGAGGACAGAGAGGTTCCTTTGAGGACAGCGATGTTCCTTTGAAGACAGAGAGGTTCCTTTGAAGACAAAGAGGTTCCTTTGAGGACAGAGAGGTTCCTTTGAAGACAGAGAGGTTCCTTTGAGGACAGAGAGGTTCCTTTGAGGACAGAGAGGTTCCTTTGAAGACAGAGAGGTTCCTTTGAAGACAGAGAGGTTCCTTTGAAGACAGCGATGTTCCTTTGAGGACAGAGAGGTTCCTTTGAAGACAGAGAGGTTCCTTTGAAGACAGAGAGGTTCCTTTGAAGACAGAGAGGTTCCTTTGAGGACAGAGAGGTTCCTTTGAAGACAGAGAGGTTCCTTTGAAGACAGAGAGGTTCCTTTGAGGACAGAGAGGTTCCTTTGAGGACAGAGAGGTTCCTTTGAGGACAGAGAGGTTCCTTTGAAGACAGAGAGGTTCCTTTGAAGACAGAGACGTTCCTTTGAAGACAGCGAGGTTCCTTTGAAGACAGCGAGGTTCCTATAAAGACAGAGAGGTTCCTTTGAAGACAGAGGGGTTCCTTTGAAGACAGAGAGGTTCCTTTGAAGACAGAGACGTTCCTTTGAGGACAGAGAGGTTCCTTTGAGGACAGCGATGTTCCTTTGAAGACAGAGAGGTTCCTTTGAGGACAGCGATGTTCCTTTGAAGACAGAGAGGTTCCTTTGAAGACAGAGAGGTTCCTTTGAAGACAGAGAGGTTCCTTTGAAGACAGCGATGTTCCTTTGAGGACAGAGATGTTCCTTTGAAGACAGAGAGGTTCCTTTGAAGACAGAGAGGTTCCTTTGAAGACAGAGAGGTTCCTTTGAAGACAGCGAGGTTCCTTTGAAGACAGCGAGGTTCCTATAAAGACAGAGAGGTTCCTTTGAAGACAGAGGGGTTCCTTTGAAGACAGAGAGGTTCCTTTGAAGACAGAGAGGTTCCTTTGAAGACAGAGACGTTCCTTTGAGGACAGAGAGGTTCCTTTGAAGACAGAGAGGTTCCTTTGAAGACAGAGAGGTTCCTTTGAAGACAGAGGGGTTCCTTTGAAGACAGAGAGGTTCCTTTGAAGACAGAGAGGTTCCTTTGAAGACAGAGACGTTCCTTTGAGGACAGAGAGGTTCCTTTGAGGACAGCGAGGTTCCTTTGAGGACAGCGATGTTCCTTTGAAGACAGAGAGGTTCCTTTGAAGACAGCGATGTTCCTTTGAGGACAGAGAGGTTCCTTTGAGGACAGAGAGGTTCCTTTGAAGACAGAGAGGTTCCTTTGAGGACAGAGAGGTTCCTTTGAGGACAGAGAGGTTCCTTTGAAGACAGAGAGGTTCCTTTGAGGACAGAGAGGTTCCTTTGAAGACAGAGAGGTTCCTTTGAGGACAGAGAGGTTCCTTTGAAGACAGAGAGGTTCCTTTGAAGACAGAGAGGTTCCTTTGAAGACAGAGAGGTTCCTTTGAGGACAGAGAGGTTCCTTTGAAGACAGAGAGGTTCCTTTGAGGACAGCGAGGTTCCTTTGAGGACAGAGAGGTTCCTTTGAGGACAGAGAGGTTCCTTTGAAGACAGCGAGGTTCCTTTGAAGACAGCGATGTTCCTTTGAAGACAGAGAGGTTCCTTTGAGGACAGAGAGGTTCCTTTGAAGACAGAGAGGTTCCTTTGAAGACAGAGAGGTTCCTTTGAAGACAGAGAGGTTCCTTTGAAGACAGCGATGTTCCTTTGAGGACAGCGATGTTCCTTTGAAGACAGAGAGGTTCCTTTGAGGACAGAGAGGTTCCTTTGAAGACAGCGATGTTCCTTTGAAGACAGAGAGGTTCCTTTGAAGACAGAGAGGTTCCTTTGAGGACAGAGAGGTTCCTTTGAGGACAGAGAGGTTCCTTTGAAGACAGAGAGGTTCCTTTGAAGACAGAGAGGTTCCTTTGAAGACAGCGATGTTCCTTTGAAGACAGAGAGGTTCCTTTGAGGACAGAGAGGTTCCTTTGAAGACAGCGGGGTTCCTTTGAGGACAGCGAGGTTCCTTTGAGGACAGCGAGGTTCCTTTGAAGACAGCGATGTTCCTTTGAAGACAGAGAGGTTCCTTTGAAGACAGAGAGGTTCCTTTGAGGACAGAGAGGTTCCTTTGAGGACAGAGAGGTTCCTTTGAAGACAGAGAGGTTCCTTTGAAGACAGAGAGGTTCCTTTGAAGACAGCGATGTTCCTTTGAGGACAGAGAGGTTCCTTTGAAGACAGAGAGGTTCCTTTGAGGACAGCGAGGTTCCTTTGAAGACAGCGATGTTCCTTTGAAGACAGAGAGGTTCCTTTGAAGACAGCGATGTTCCTTTGAAGACAGAGAGGTTCCTTTGAAGACAGAGAGGTTCCTTTGAGGACAGCGAGGTTCCTTTGAGGACAGAGAGGTTCCTTTGAAGACAGAGAGGTTCCTTTGAAGACAGAGAGGTTCCTTTGAAGACAGAGAGGTTCCTTTGAGGACAGAGAGGTTCCTTTGAAGACAGAGAGGTTCCTTTGAAGACAGCGATGTTCCTTTGAGGACAGAGAGGTTCCTTTGAGGACAGAGAGGTTCCTTTGAAGACAGCGAGGTTCCTTTGAAGACAGAGAGGTTCCTTTGAAGACAGAGAGGTTCCTTTGAAGACAGCGAGGTTCCTATAAAGACAGAGAGGTTCCTTTGAAGACAGAGGGGTTCCTTTGAAGACAGAGAGGTTCCTTTGAAGACAGAGAGGTTCCTTTGAGGACAGAGAGGTTCCTTTGAGGACAGCGATGTTCCTTTGAAGACAGAGAGGTTCCTTTGAAGACAAAGAGGTTCCTTTGAGGACAGAGAGGTTCCTTTGAAGACAGAGAGGTTCCTTTGAGGACAGAGAGGTTCCTTTGAGGACAGAGAGGTTCCTTTGAAGACAGAGAGGTTCCTTTGAAGACAGAGAGGTTCCTTTGAAGACAGCGATGTTCCTTTGAGGACAGAGAGGTTCCTTTGAAGACAGAGAGGTTCCTTTGAAGACAGAGAGGTTCCTTTGAAGACAGAGAGGTTCCTTTGAGGACAGAGAGGTTCCTTTGAAGACAGAGAGGTTCCTTTGAAGACAGAGAGGTTCCTTTGAGGACAGAGAGGTTCCTTTGAGGACAGAGAGGTTCCTTTGAGGACAGAGAGGTTCCTTTGAAGACAGAGAGGTTCCTTTGAAGACAGAGACGTTCCTTTGAAGACAGCGAGGTTCCTTTGAAGACAGCGAGGTTCCTATAAAGACAGAGAGGTTCCTTTGAAGACAGAGGGGTTCCTTTGAAGACAGAGAGGTTCCTTTGAAGACAGAGACGTTCCTTTGAGGACAGAGAGGTTCCTTTGAGGACAGCGATGTTCCTTTGAAGACAGAGAGGTTCCTTTGAGGACAGCGATGTTCCTTTGAAGACAGAGAGGTTCCTTTGAAGACAGAGAGGTTCCTTTGAAGACAGAGAGGTTCCTTTGAAGACAGCGATGTTCCTTTGAGGACAGAGAGGTTCCTTTGAAGACAGAGAGGTTCCTTTGAAGACAAAGAGGTTCCTTTGAGGACAGAGAGGTTCCTTTGAAGACAGAGAGGTTCCTTTGAGGACAGAGAGGTTCCTTTGAAGACAGAGAGGTTCCTTTGAAGACAGAGAGGTTCCTTTGAGGACAGAGAGGTTCCTTTGAAGACAGAGAGGTTCCTTTGAAGACAGCGAGGTTCCTTTGAGGACAGAGAGGTTCCTTTGAAGACAGAGAGGTTCCTTTGAAGACAGAGAGGTTCCTTTGAGGACAGAGAGGTTCCTTTGAAGACAGAGAGGTTCCTTTGAAGACAGAGAGGTTCCTTTGAAGACAGAGAGGTTCCTTTGAAGACAGAGAGGTTCCTTTGAGGACAGAGAGGTTCCTTTGAAGACAGAGAGGTTCCTTTGAAGACAGAGAGGTTCCTTTGAAGACAGAGAGGTTCCTTTGAAGACAGAGAGGTTCCTTTGAAGACAGAGAGGTTCCTTTGAAGACAGCGATGTTCCTTTGAGGACAGAGAGGTTCCTTTGAGGACAGAGAGGTTCCTTTGAGGACAGAGAGGTTCCTTTGAGGACAGAGAGGTTCCTTTGAAGACAGAGAGGTTCCTTTGAAGACAGAGAGGTTCCTTTGAAGACAGAGAGGTTCCTTTGAAGACAGCGAGGTTCCTATAAAGACAGAGAGGTTCCTTTGAAGACAGAGAGGTTCCTTTGAAGACAGAGAGGTTCCTTTGAGGACAGAGAGGTTCCTTTGAAGACAGAGAGGTTCCTTTGAGGACAGAGAGGTTCCTTTGAAGACAGAGAGGTTCCTTTGAAGACAGAGAGGTTCCTTTGAGGACAGCGATGTTCCTTTGAGGACAGAGAGGTTCCTTTGAAGACAGAGGGGTTCCTTTGAAGACAGAGAGGTTCCTTTGAAGACAGAGAGGTTCCTTTGAAGACAGAGACGTTCCTTTGAGGACAGAGAGGTTCCTTTGAGGACAGCGATGTTCCTTTGAAGACAGAGAGGTTCCTTTGAAGACAGCGATGTTCCTTTGAGGACAGAGAGGTTCCTTTGAAGACAGAGAGGTTCCTTTGAAGACAAAGAGGTTCCTTTGAGGACAGAGAGGTTCCTTTGAAGACAGAGAGGTTCCTTTGAAGACAGAGAGGTTCCTTTGAAGACAGCGATGTTCCTTTGAGGACAGAGAGGTTCCTTTGAAGACAGAGAGGTTCCTTTGAAGACAGCGATGTTCCTTTGAAGACAGAGAGGTTCCTTTGAAGACAGCGATGTTCCTTTGAAGACAGAGAGGTTCCTTTGAAGACAGCGATGTTCCTTTGAAGACAGAGAGGTTCCTTTGAGGACAGAGAGGTTCCTTTGAAGACAGAGAGGTTCCTTTGAGGACAGCGAGGTTCCTTTGAGGACAGAGAGGTTCCTTTGAGGACAGAGAGGTTCCTTTGAGGACAGCGAGGTTCCTTTGAAGACAGAGAGGTTCCTTTGAGGACAGAGAGGTTCCTTTGAGGACAGAGAGGTTCCTTTGAAGACAGCGAGGTTCCTATAAAGACAGAGAGGTTCCTTTGAAGACAGAGGGGTTCCTTTGAAGACAGAGAGGTTCCTTTGAAGACAGAGAGGTTCCTTTGAAGACAGAGACGTTCCTTTGAGGACAGAGAGGTTCCTTTGAGGACAGCGATGTTCCTTTGAGGACAGAGAGGTTCCTTTGAAGACAGAGAGGTTCCTTTGAAGACAGCGATGTTCCTTTGAGGACAGAGAGGTTCCTTTGAAGACAGAGAGGTTCCTTTGAAGACAGCGATGTTCCTTTGAAGACAGAGAGGTTCCTTTGAAGACAGCGATGTTCCTTTGAAGACAGAGAGGTTCCTTTGAAGACAGAGACGTTCCTTTGAGGACAGAGAGGTTCCTTTGAGGACAGAGAGGTTCCTTTGAAGACAGCGAGGTTCCTATAAAGACAGAGAGGTTCCTTTGAAGACAGAGGGGTTCCTTTGAAGACAGAGAGGTTCCTTTGAAGACAGAGAGGTTCCTTTGAAGACAGAGAGGTTCCTTTGAAGACAGAGAGGTTCCTTTGAAGACAGAGAGGTTCCTTTGAGGACAGAGAGGTTCCTTTGAAGACAGAGAGGTTCCTTTGAAGACAGAGAGGTTCCTTTGAAGACAGAGAGGTTCCTTTGAAGACAGAGAGGTTCCTTTGAAGACAGAGAGGTTCCTTTGAAGACAGCGATGTTCCTTTGAGTACAGAGAGGTTCCTTTGAAGACAGAGAGGTTCCTTTGAAGACAGCGAGGTTCCTATAAAGACAGAGAGGTTCCTTTGAAGACAGAGAGGTTCCTTTGAAGACAGAGAGGTTCCTTTGAAGACAGCGAGGTTCCTATAAAGACAGAGAGGTTCCTTTGAAGACAGAGAGGTTCCTTTGAAGACAGAGAGGTTCCTTTGAGGACAGAGAGGTTCGTTTGAAGACAGAGAGGTTCCTTTGAAGACAGAGAGGTTCCTTTGAAGACAGAGAGGTTCCTTTGAAGACAGCGAGGTTCCTATAAAGACAGAGAGGTTCCTTTGAAGACAGAGGGGTTCCTTTGAAGACAGAGAGGTTCCTTTGAAGACAGAGAGGTTCCTTTGAAGACAGAGACGTTCCTTTGAGGACAGAGAGGTTCCTTTGAGGACAGCGATGTTCCTTTGAAGACAGAGAGGTTCCTTTGAAGACAGCGATGTTCCTTTGAGGACAGAGAGGTTCCTTTGAAGACAGAGAGGTTCCTTTGAAGACAAAGAGGTTCCTTTGAGGACAGAGAGGTTCCTTTGAAGACAGAGAGGTTCCTTTGAAGACAGAGAGGTTCCTTTGAAGACAGCGATGTTCCTTTGAGGACAGAGAGGTTCCTTTGAAGACAGAGAGGTTCCTTTGAAGACAGCGATGTTCCTTTGAAGACAGAGAGGTTCCTTTGAAGACAGCGATGTTCCTTTGAAGACAGAGAGGTTCCTTTGAAGACAGCGATGTTCCTTTGAAGACAGAGAGGTTCCTTTGAGGACAGAGAGGTTCCTTTGAAGACAGAGAGGTTCCTTTGAGGACAGCGAGGTTCCTTTGAGGACAGAGAGGTTCCTTTGAGGACAGAGAGGTTCCTTTGAGGACAGCGAGGTTCCTTTGAAGACAGAGAGGTTCCTTTGAGGACAGAGAGGTTCCTTTGAGGACAGAGAGGTTCCTTTGAAGACAGCGAGGTTCCTATAAAGACAGAGAGGTTCCTTTGAAGACAGAGGGGTTCCTTTGAAGACAGAGAGGTTCCTTTGAAGACAGAGAGGTTCCTTTGAAGACAGCGATGTTCCTTTGAGGACAGAGAGGTTCCTTTGAAGACAGAGAGGTTCCTTTGAAGACAGAGAGGTTCCTTTGAAGACAGCGATGTTCCTTTGAAGACAGAGAGGTTCCTTTGAAGACAGAGACGTTCCTTTGAGGACAGAGAGGTTCCTTTGAGGACAGAGAGGTTCCTTTGAAGACAGCGAGGTTCCTATAAAGACAGAGAGGTTCCTTTGAAGACAGAGGGGTTCCTTTGAAGACAGAGAGGTTCCTTTGAAGACAGAGAGGTTCCTTTGAAGACAGAGAGGTTCCTTTGAAGACAGAGAGGTTCCTTTGAAGACAGAGAGGCTCCTTTGAAGACAGCGATGTTCCTTTGAGGACAGAGAGGTTCCTTTGAGGACAGAGAGGTTCCTTTGAGGACAGAGAGGTTCCTTTGAAGACAGAGAGGTTCCTTTGAAGACAGAGAGGTTCCTTTGAAGACAGAGAGGTTCCTTTGAAGACAGCGAGGTTCCTATAAAGACAGCGATGTTCCTTTGAAGACAGAGAGGTTCCTTTGAAGACAGAGAGGTTCCTTTGAAGACAGCGATGTTCCTTTGAGGACAGAGAGGTTCCTTTGAAGACAGAGAGGTTCCTTTGAAGACAGCGATGTTCCTTTGAAGACAGAGAGGTTCCTTTGAAGACAGCGATGTTCCTTTGAAGACAGAGAGGTTCCTTTGAAGACAGAGACGTTCCTTTGAGGACAGAGAGGTTCCTTTGAGGACAGAGAGGTTCCTTTGAAGACAGCGAGGTTCCTATAAAGACAGAGAGGTTCCTTTGAAGACAGAGGGGTTCCTTTGAAGACAGAGAGGTTCCTTTGAAGACAGAGAGGTTCCTTTGAAGACAGAGAGGTTCCTTTGAAGACAGAGAGGTTCCTTTGAGGACAGAGAGGTTCCTTTGAAGACAGAGAGGTTCCTTTGAAGACAGAGAGGTTCCTTTGAAGACAGAGAGGTTCCTTTGAAGACAGAGAGGTTCCTTTGAAGACAGAGAGGTTCCTTTGAAGACAGCGAGGTTCCTATAAAGACAGAGAGGTTCCTTTGAAGACAGAGAGGTTCCTTTGAAGACAGAGAGGTTCCTTTGAGGACAGAGAGGTTCCTTTGAAGACAGCGATGTTCCTTTGAGTACAGAGAGGTTCCTTTGAGGACAGAGAGGTTCCTTTGAGGACAGAGAGGTTCCTTTGAGGACAGAGAGGTTCCTTTGAAGACAGAGAGGTTCCTTTGAAGACAGAGAGGTTCCTTTGAAGACAGAGAGGTTCCTTTGAAGACAGCGAGGTTCCTATAAAGACAGAGAGGTTCCTTTGAAGACAGAGAGGTTCCTTTGAAGACAGAGAGGTTCCTTTGAGGACAGAGAGGTTCCTTTGAAGACAGAGAGGTTCCTTTGAAGACAGAGAGGTTCCTTTGAAGACAGAGAGGTTCCTTTGAAGACAGCGAGGTTCCTATAAAGACAGAGAGGTTCCTTTGAAGACAGAGGGGTTCCTTTGAAGACAGAGAGGTTCCTTTGAAGACAGAGAGGTTCCTTTGAAGACAGAGACGTTCCTTTGAGGACAGAGAGGTTCCTTTGAGGACAGCGATGTTCCTTTGAAGACAGAGAGGTTCCTTTGAAGACAGCGATGTTCCTTTGAGGACAGAGAGGTTCCTTTGAAGACAGAGAGGTTCCTTTGAAGACAAAGAGGTTCCTTTGAGGACAGAGAGGTTCCTTTGAAGACAGAGAGGTTCCTTTGAAGACAGAGAGGTTCCTTTGAAGACAGCGATGTTCCTTTGAGGACAGAGAGGTTCCTTTGAAGACAGAGAGGTTCCTTTGAAGACAGCGATGTTCCTTTGAAGACAGAGAGGTTCCTTTGAAGACAGCGATGTTCCTTTGAAGACAGAGAGGTTCCTTTGAAGACAGCGATGTTCCTTTGAAGACAGAGAGGTTCCTTTGAGGACAGAGAGGTTCCTTTGAAGACAGAGAGGTTCCTTTGAGGACAGCGAGGTTCCTTTGAGGACAGAGAGGTTCCTTTGAGGACAGAGAGGTTCCTTTGAGGACAGCGAGGTTCCTTTGAAGACAGAGAGGTTCCTTTGAGGACAGAGAGGTTCCTTTGAGGACAGAGAGGTTCCTTTGAAGACAGCGAGGTTCCTATAAAGACAGAGAGGTTCCTTTGAAGACAGAGGGGTTCCTTTGAAGACAGAGAGGTTCCTTTGAAGACAGAGAGGTTCCTTTGAAGACAGCGATGTTCCTTTGAGGACAGAGAGGTTCCTTTGAAGACAGAGAGGTTCCTTTGAAGACAGCGATGTTCCTTTGAAGACAGAGAGGTTCCTTTGAAGACAGCGATGTTCCTTTGAAGACAGAGAGGTTCCTTTGAAGACAGAGACGTTCCTTTGAGGACAGAGAGGTTCCTTTGAGGACAGAGAGGTTCCTTTGAAGACAGCGAGGTTCCTATAAAGACAGAGAGGTTCCTTTGAAGACAGAGGGGTTCCTTTGAAGACAGAGAGGTTCCTTTGAAGACAGAGAGGTTCCTTTGAAGACAGAGAGGTTCCTTTGAAGACAGAGAGGTTCCTTTGAAGACAGAGAGGTTCCTTTGAAGACAGCGATGTTCCTTTGAGGACAGAGAGGTTCCTTTGAGGACAGAGAGGTTCCTTTGAGGACAGAGAGGTTCCTTTGAAGACAGAGAGGTTCCTTTGAAGACAGAGAGGTTCCTTTGAAGACAGCGAGGTTCCTATAAAGACAGAGAGGTTCCTTTGAAGACAGAGGGGTTCCTTTGAAGACAGAGAGGTTCCTTTGAAGACAGAGAGGTTCCTTTGAAGACAGAGACGTTCCTTTGAGGACAGAGAGGTTCCTTTGAGGACAGTGATGTTCCTTTGAAGACAGAGAGGTTCCTTTGAAGACAGCGATGTTCCTTTGAGGACAGAGAGGTTCCTTTGAAGACAGAGAGGTTCCTTTGAAGACAAAGAGGTTCCTTTGAGGACAGAGAGGTTCCTTTGAAGACAGAGAGGTTCCTTTGAAGACAGAGAGGTTCCTTTGAAGACAGCGATGTTCCTTTGAGGACAGAGAGGTTCCTTTGAAGACAGAGAGGTTCCTTTGAAGACAGCGATGTTCCTTTGAAGACAGAGAGGTTCCTTTGAAGACAGCGATGTTCCTTTGAAGACAGAGAGGTTCCTTTGAGGACAGAGAGGTTCCTTTGAAGACAGAGAGGTTCCTTTGAGGACAGCGAGGTTCCTTTGAGGACAGAGAGGTTCCTTTGAGGACAGAGAGGTTCCTTTGAGGACAGCGAGGTTCCTTTGAAGACAGAGAGGTTCCTTTGAGGACAGAGAGGTTCCTTTGAGGACAGAGAGGTTCCTTTGAAGACAGCGAGGTTCCTATAAAGACAGAGAGGTTCCTTTGAAGACAGAGGGGTTCCTTTGAAGACAGAGAGGTTCCTTTGAAGACAGAGAGGTTCCTTTGAAGACAGAGACGTTCCTTTGAGGACAGAGAGGTTCCTTTGAGGACAGCGATGTTCCTTTGAAGACAGAGAGGTTCCTTTGAAGACAGAGAGGTTCCTTTGAAGACAGCGATGTTCCTTTGAGGGCAGAGAGGTTCCTTTGAAGACAGAGAGGTTCCTTTGAAGACAGCGATGTTCCTTTGAAGACAGAGAGGTTCCTTTGAAGACAGCGATGTTCCTTTGAAGACAGAGAGGTTCCTTTGAAGACAGAGACGTTCCTTTGAGGACAGAGAGGTTCCTTTGAGGACAGCGATGTTCCTTTGAGGACAGAGAGGTTCCTTTGAAGACAGAGAGGTTCCTTTCAAGACAGCGATGTTCCTTTGAGGACAGAGAGGTTCCTTTGAAGACAGAGAGGTTCCTTTGAAGACAGCGATGTTCCTTTGAAGACAGAGAGGTTCCTTTGAAGACAAAGAGGTTCCTTTGAGGACAGAGAGGTTCCTTTGAAGACAGAGAGGTTCCTTTGAAGACAGAGAGGTTCCTTTGAAGACAGCGATGTTCCTTTGAGGACAGAGAGGTTCCTTTGAAGACAGAGAGGTTCCTTTGAAGACAGCGATGTTCCTTTGAAGACAGAGAGGTTCCTTTGAAGACAGCAATGTTCCTTTGAAGACAGAGAGGTTCCTTTGAAGACAGCGATGTTCCTTTGAAGACAGAGAGGTTCCTTTGAGGACAGAGAGGTTCCTTTGAAGACAGAGAGGTTCCTTTGAAGACAGAGAGGTTCCTTTGAAGACAGAGAGGTTCCTTTGAGGACAGAGAGGTTCCTTTGAAGACAGAGAGGTTCCTTTGAAGACAGAGAGGTTCCTTTGAGGACAGAGAGGTTCCTTTGAAGACAGAGAGGTTCCTTTGAGGACAGAGAGGTTCCTTTGAAGACAGAGAGGTTCCTTTGAGGACAGAGAGGTTCCTTTGAAGACAGCGAGGTTCCTTTGAAGACAGAGAGGTTCCTTTGAAGACAGAGAGGTTCCTTTGAAGACAGCGAGGTTCCTATAAAGACAGAGAGGTTCCTTTGAAGACAGAGGGGTTCCTTTGAAGACAGAGAGGTTCCTTTGAAGACAGCGATGTTCCTTTGAGGACAGAGAGGTTCCTTTGAAGACAGAGAGGTTCCTTTGAAGACAAAGAGGTTCCTTTGAGGACAGAGAGGTTCCTTTGAAGACAGAGAGGTTCCTTTGAAGACAGAGAGGTTCCTTTGAAGACAGAGAGGTTCCTTTGAGGACAGAGAGGTTCCTTTGAAGACAGAGAGGTTCCTTTGAAGACAGAGAGGTTCCTTTGAGGACAGAGAGGTTCCTTTGAAGACAGAGAGGTTCCTTTGAAGACAGCGATGTTCCTTTGAGGACAGAGAGGTTCCTTTGAGGACAGAGAGGTTCCTTTGAAGACAGAGAGGTTCCTTTGAGGACAGAGAGGTTCCTTTGAAGACAGAGAGGTTCCTTTGAAGACAGAGAGATTCCTTTGAGGACAGAGAGGTTCCTTTGAAGACAGAGAGGTTCCTTTGAAGACAGAGAGGTTCCTTTGAGGACAGAGAGGTTCCTTTGAAGACAGAGATATTCCTTTGAAGACAGAGAGGTTCCTTTGAAGACAGAGAGGTTCCTTTGAAGACAGAGAGGTTCCTTTGAGGACAGAGAGGTTCCTTTGAAGACAGAGAGGTTCCTTTGAGGACAGAGAGGTTCCTTTGAAGACAGAGAGGTTCCTTTGAAGACAGAGAGGTTCCTTTGAAGACAGAGATGTTCCTTTGAGGACAGAGAGGTTCCTTTGAGGACAGAGAGGTTCCTTTGAAGACAGAGAGGTTCCTTTGAAGACAGAGAGGTTCCTTTGAAGACAGCGATGTTCCTTTGAGGACAGAGAGGTTCCTTTGAGGACAGAGAGGTTCCTTTGAATACAGAGAGGTTCCTTTGAAGACAGAGAGGTTCCTTTGAAGACAGCGAGGTTCCTATAAAGACAGAGAGGTTCCTTTGAAGACAGCGATGTTCCTTTGAGGACAGAGAGGTTCCTTTGAGGACAGAGAGGTTCCTTTGAGGACAGAGAGGTTCCTTTGAATACAGAGAGGTTCCTTTGAAGACAGAGAGGTTCCTTTGAAGACAGAGAGGTTCCTTTGAAGACAGAGACGTTCCTTTGAGGACAGAGAGGTTCCTTTGAGGACAGAGAGGTTCCTTTGAAGACAGCGATGTTCCTTTGAGGACAGAGAGGTTCCTTTGAGGACAGACAGGTTCCTTTGAGGACAGAGAGGTTCCTTTGAGGACAGAGAGGTTCCTTTGAGGACAGAGAGGTTCCTTTGAAGACAGAGAGGTTCCTTTGAGGACAGAGAGGTTCCTTTGAATACAGAGAGGTTCCTTTGAAGACAGAGACGTTCCTTTGAGGACAGAGAGGTTCCTTTGAGGACAGAGAGGTTCCTTTGAGGACAGAGAGGTTCCTTTGAATACAGAGAGGTTCCTTTGAAGACAGAGAGGTTCCTTTGAAGACAGCGAGGTTCCTATAAAGACAGAGAGGTTCCTTTGAAGACAGAGGGGTTCCTTTGAAGACAGAGAGGTTCCTTTGAAGACAGCGAGGTTCCTTTGAGGACAGAGAGGTTCCTTTGAAGACAGCGAGGTTTCTTTGAGGACAGAGAGGTTCCTTTGAAGACAGAGAGGTTCCTTTGAAGACAGCGAGGTTCCTTTGAGGACAGCGATGTTCCTATCAAGACAGAGAGGTTCCTTTGAGGACAGAGAGGTTCCTTTGAGGACAGAGAGGTTCCTTTGAAGACAGAGAGGTTCCTTTGAAGACAGAGAGGTTCCTTTGAAGACAGAGAGGTTCCTTTGAGGACAGCGATGTTCCTTTGAGGACAAAGAGGTTCCTTTGAAGACAGCGAGGTTCCTTTGAAGACAGCGAGGTTCCTTTGAGGACAGCGAGGTTCCTTTGAGGACAAAGAGGTTCCTTTGAAGACAGCGAGGTTCCTTTGAAGACAGAGATGTTCCTTTGAGGACAGAGAGGTTCCTTTCAAGACAGAGAGGTTCCTTTGAGGACAGAGAGGTTCCTTTGAAGACAGAGAGGTTCCTTTGAGGACAGAGAGGTTCCTTTGAGGACAGTGATGTTCCTTTGAGGACAGAGAGGTTCCTTTGAGGACAGAGAGGTTCCTTTGAGGACTGAGAGGTTCCTTTGAAGACAGTGATGTTCCTTTGAGGACTGAGAGGTTCCTTTGAGGACAGAGAGGTTCCTTTGAAGACAGAGAGGTTCCTTTGAAGACAGAGAGGTTCCTTTGAGGACAGAGAGGTTCCTTTGAGGACAGAGAGGTTCCTTTGAAGACAGAGAGGTTCCTTTGAAGACAGCGATGTTCCTTTGAGGACAGAGAGGTTCCTTTGAAGACAGAGAGGTTCCTTTGAAGACAAAGAGGTTCCTTTGAGGACAGAGAGGTTCCTTTGAAGACAGAGAGGTTCCTTTGAAGACAGCGAGGTTCCTTTGAAGACAGAGAGGTTCCTTTGAGGACAGAGAGGTTCCTTTGAGGACAGAGAGGTTCCTTTGAAGACAGCGAGGTTTCTTTGAGGACAGAGAGGTTCCTTTGAAGACAGAGAGGTTCCTTTGAGGACAGAGAGGTTCCTTTGAAGACAGAGAGGTTCCTTTGAGGACAAAGAGGTTCCTTTGAAGACAGCGAGGTTCCTTTGAAGACAGAGAGGTTCCTTTGAAGACAGAGAGGTTCCTTTGAGGACAGAGAGGTTCCTTTGAAGACAGAGAGGTTCCTTTGAAGACAGAGAGGTTCCTTTGAAGACAGAGAGGTTCCTTTGAGGACAGCGATGTTCCTTTGAGGACAAAGAGGTTCCTTTGAAGACAGCGAGGTTCCTTTGAAGACAGAGAGGTTCCTTTGAAGACAGAGGGGTTCCTTTGAAGACAGAGAGGTTCCTTTGAAGACAGCGAGGTTCCTATAAAGACAGAGAGGTTCCTTTGAAGACAGAGGGGTTCCTTTGAAGACAGAGAGGTTCCTTTGAAGACAGCGAGGTTCCTTTGAAGACAGCGATGTTCCTTTGAGGACAGAGAGGTTCCTTTGAAGACAGCGAGGTTTCTTTGAGGACAGAGAGGTTCCTTTGAAGACAGAGAGGTTCCTTTGAGGACAGAGAGGTTCCTTTGAAGACAGCGAGGTTTCTTTGAGGACAGAGAGGTTCCTTTGAAGACAGAGAGGTTCCTTTGAAGACAGCGAGGTTCCTTTGAGGACAGCGATGTTCCTATAAAGACAGAGAGGTTCCTTTGAGGACAGAGAGGTTCCTTTGAGGACAGAGAGGTTCCTTTGAAGACAGAGAGGTTCCTTTGAAGACAGAGAGGTTCCTTTGAAGACAGAGAGGTTCCTTTGAGGACAGCGATGTTCCTTTGAGGACAAAGAGGTTCCTTTGAAGACAGCGAGGTTCCTTTGAGGACAGCGAGGTTCCTTTGAGGACAAAGAGGTTCCTTTGAAGACAGCGAGGTTCCTTTGAAGACAGAGATGTTCCTTTGAGGACAGAGAGGTTCCTTTGAAGACAGAGAGGTTCCTTTGAGGACAGAGAGGTTCCTTTGAAGACAGAGAGGTTCCTTTGAGGACAGAGAGGTTCCTTTGAGGACAGTGATGTTCCTTTGAGGACAGAGAGGTTCCTTTGAGGACAGAGAGGTTCCTTTGAAGACAGAGAGGTTCCTTTGAGGACTGAGAGGTTCCTTTGAGGACAGAGAGGTTCCTTTGAAGACAGAGAGGTTCCTTTGAAGACAGAGAGGTTCCTTTGAGGACAGAGAGGTTCCTTTGAGGACAGTGATGTTCCTTTGAGGACTGAGAGGTTCCTTTGAGGACAGAGAGGTTCCTTTGAAGACAGAGAGGTTCCTTTGAAGACAGAGAGGTTCCTTTGAAGACAGAGAGGTTCCTTTGAGGACAGAGAGGTTCCTTTGAAGACAGAGAGGTTCCTTTGAAGACAGCGATGTTCCTTTGAGGACAGAGAGGTTCCTTTGAAGACAGAGAGGTTCCTTTGAAGACAAAGAGGTTCCTTTGAGGACAGAGAGGTTCCTTTGAAGACAGAGAGGTTCCTTTGAGGACAGAGAGGTTCCTTTGAAGACAGAGAGGTTCCTTTGAAGACAGAGAGGTTCCTTTGAAGACAGAGAGGTTCCTTTGAGGACAGAGAGGTTCCTTTGAAGACAGAGAGGTTCCTTTGAAGACAGCGATGTTCCTTTGAAGACAGAGAGGTTCCTTTGAAGACAGAGAGGTTCCTTTGAAGACAGCGATGTTCCTTTGAGGACAGAGAGGTTCCTTTGAAGACAGAGAGGTTCCTTTGAAGACAGCGATGTTCCTTTGAAGACAGAGAGGTTCCTTTGAAGACAGCGATGTTCCTTTGAAGACAGAGAGGTTCCTTTGAAGACAGCGATGTTCCTTTGAGGACAGAGAGGTTCCTTTGAAGACAGAGAGGTTCCTTTGAAGACAGAGAGGTTCCTTTGAAGACAGAGAGGTTCCTTTGAAGACAGCGATGTTCCTTTGAAGACAGAGAGGTTCCTTTGAAGACAGCGATGTTCCTTTGAAGACAGAGAGGTTCCTTTGAGGACAGAGAGGTTCCTTTGAAGACAGAGAGGTTCCTTTGAGGACAGCGAGGTTCCTTTGAGGACAGAGAGGTTCCTTTGAGGACAGAGAGGTTCCTTTGAGGACAGCGAGGTTCCTTTGAAGACAGAGAGGTTCCTTTGAGGACAGAGAGGTTCCTTTGAGGACAGAGAGGTTCCTTTGAAGACAGCGAGGTTCCTATAAAGACAGAGAGGTTCCTTTGAAGACAGAGGGGTTCCTTTGAAGACAGAGAGGTTCCTTTGAAGACAGAGAGGTTCCTTTGAAGACAGCGATGTTCCTTTGAAGACAGAGAGGTTCCTTTGAAGACAGAGAGGTTCCTTTGAAGACAGCGATGTTCCTTTGAGGACAGAGAGGTTCCTTTGAAGACAGAGAGGTTCCTTTGAAGACAGCGATGTTCCTTTGAAGACAGAGAGGTTCCTTTGAAGACAGCGATGTTCCTTTGAAGACAGAGAGGTTCCTTTGAAGACAGAGACGTTCCTTTGAGGACAGAGAGGTTCCTTTGAAGACAGAGAGGTTCCTTTGAAGACAGCGATGTTCCTTTGAGGACAGAGAGGTTCCTTTGAAGACAGAGAGGTTCCTTTGAAGACAGCGATGTTCCTTTGAAGACAGAGAGGTTCCTTTGAAGACAAAGAGGTTCCTTTGAGGACAGAGAGGTTCCTTTGAAGACAGAGAGGTTCCTTTGAAGACAGAGAGGTTCCTTTGAAGACAGCGATGTTCCTTTGAGGACAGAGAGGTTCCTTTGAAGACAGAGAGGTTCCTTTGAAGACAGCGAGGTTCCTATAAAGACAGAGAGGTTCCTTTGAAGACAGCGATGTTCCTTTGAAGACAGAGAGGTTCCTTTGAGGACAGAGAGGTTCCTTTGAAGACAGAGAGGTTCCTTTGAAGACAGAGAGGTTCCTTTGAAGACAGAGAGGTTCCTTTGAGGACAGAGAGGTTCCTTTGAAGACAGAGAGGTTCCTTTGAAGACAGAGAGGTTCCTTTGAGGACAGAGAGGTTCCTTTGAAGACAGAGAGGTTCCTTTGAAGACAGAGAGGTTCCTTTGAGGACAGAGAGGTTCCTTTGAAGACAGAGAGGTTCCTTTGAAGACAGAGAGGTTCCTTTGAGGACAGAGAGGTTCCTTTGAAGACAGAGAGGTTCCTTTGAGGACAGAGAGGTTCCTTTGAAGACAGAGAGGTTCCTTTGAAGACAGAGAGGTTCCTTTGAAGACAGCGAGGTTCCTATAAAGACAGAGAGGTTCCTTTGAAGACAGAGGGGTTCCTTTGAAGACAGAGAGGTTCCTTTGAAGACAGCGAGGTTCCTTTGAGGACAGCGATGTTCCTTTGAAGACAGAGAGGTTCCTTTGAAGACAGCGATGTTCCTTTGAGGACAGAGAGGTTCCTTTGAAGACAGAGAGGTTCCTTTGAAGACAAAGAGGTTCCTTTGAGGACAGAGAGGTTCCTTTGAAGACAGAGAGGTTCCTTTGAAGACAGAGAGGTTCCTTTGAGGACAGAGAGGTTCCTTTGAAGACAGAGAGGTTCCTTTGAAGACAGCGAGGTTCCTTTGAGGACAGAGAGGTTCCTTTGAAGACAGAGAGGTTCCTTTGAATACAGAGATATTCCTTTGAAGACAGAGAGGTTCCTTTGAAGACAGAGAGGTTCCTTTGAAGACAGAGAGGTTCCTTTGAGGACAGAGAGGTTCCTTTGAAGACAGAGAGGTTCCTTTGAGGACAGAGAGGTTCCTTTGAAGACAGAGAGGTTCCTTTGAAGACAGAGAGGTTCCTTTGAAGACAGAGATGTTCCTTTGAGGACCGAGAGGTTCCTTTGAGGACAGAGAGGTTCCTTTGAAGACAGAGAGGTTCCTTTGAAGACAGAGAGGTTCCTTTGAAGACAGAGAGGTTCCTTTGAAGACAGCGATGTTCCTTTGAGGACAGAGAGGTTCCTTTGAGGACAGAGAGGTTCCTTTGAGGACAGAGAGGTTCCTTTGAATACAGAGAGGTTCCTTTGAAGACAGAGAGGTTCCTTTGAAGACAGCGAGGTTCCTATAAAGACAGAGAGGTTCCTTTGAAGACAGCGATGTTCCTTTGAGGACAGAGAGGTTCCTTTGAGGACAGAGAGGTTCCTTTGAGGACAGAGAGGTTCCTTTGAAGACAGAGAGGTTCCTTTGAAGACAGCGAGGTTCCTATAAAGACAGAGAGGTTCCTTTGAAGACAGAGGGGTTCCTTTGAAGACAGAGAGGTTCCTTTGAAGACAGAGAGGTTCCTTTGAAGACAGAGAGGTTCCTTTGAGGACAGAGAGGTTCCTTTGAGGACAGAGAGGTTCCTTTGAAGACAGCGAGGTTTCTTTGAGGACAGAGAGGTTCCTTTGAAGACAGAGAGGTTCCTTTGAGGACAGAGAGGTTCCTTTGAAGACAGCGAGGTTTCTTTGAGGACAGAGAGGTTCCTTTGAAGACAGAGAGGTTCCTTTGAAGACAGCGAGGTTCCTTTGAGGACAGCGATGTTCCTTTGAGGACAGAGAGGTTCCTTTGAAGACAGAGAGGTTCCTTTGAAGACAGAGAGGTTCCTTTGAAGACAGAGAGGTTCCTTTGAGGACAGCGATGTTCCTTTGAGGACAGAGAGGTTCCTTTGAAGACAGAGAGGTTCCTTTGAGGACAAAGAGGTTCCTTTGAAGACAGCGAGGTTCCTTTGAAGACAGCGAGGTTCCTTTGAGGACAGCGAGGTTCCTTTGAGGACAAAGAGGTTCCTTTGAAGACAGCGAGGTTCCTTTGAAGACAGAGATGTTCCTTTGAGGACAGAGAGGTTCCTTTGAGGACAGAGAGGTTCCTTTGAGGACAGAGAGGTTCCTTTGAAGACAGAGAGGTTCCTTTGAGGACAGAGAGGTTCCTTTGAGGACAGTGATGTTCCTTTGAGGACAGAGAGGTTCCTTTGAGGACAGAGAGGTTCCTTTGAAGACAGAGAGGTTCCTTTGAAGACAGAGAGGTTCCTTTGAAGACAGAGAGGTTCCTTTGAGGACTGAGAGGTTCCTTTGAAGACAGAGAGGTTCCTTTGAGGACAGAGAGGTTCCTTTGAGGACTGAGAGGTTCCTTTGAAGACAGCGATGTTCCTTTGAGGACAGAGAGGTTCCTTTGAGGACAGTGATGTTCCTTTGAGGACAGAGAGGTTCCTTTGAAGACAGAGAGGTTCCTTTGAAGACAGAGAGGTTCCTTTGAGGACAGAGAGGTTCCTTTGAGGACAGAGAGGTTCCTTTGAAGACAGCGAGGTTTCTTTGAGGACAGAGAGGTTCCTTTGAAGACAGAGAGGTTCCTTTGAGGACAGAGAGGTTCCTTTGAAGACAGAGAGGTTCCTTTGAAGACAGCGAGGTTCCTTTGAGGACAGCGATGTTCCTATAAAGACAGAGAGGTTCCTTTGAGGACAGAGAGGTTCCTTTGAGGACAGAGAGGTTCCTTTGAAGACAGAGAGGTTCCTTTGAAGACAGAGAGGTTCCTTTGAAGACAGAGAGGTTCCTTTGAGGACAAAGAGGTTCCTTTGAAGACAGCGAGGTTCCTTTGAAGACAGCGAGGTTCCTTTGAGGACAGCGAGGTTCCTTTGAAGACAGAGAGGTTCCTTTGAAGACAGAGAGGTTCCTTTGAAGACAGAGAGGTTCCTTTGAAGACAGAGAGGTTCCTTTGAAGACAAAGAGGTTCCTTTGAAGACAGAGAGGTTCCTTTGAGGACAGCGATGTTCCTTTGAGGACAGAGAGGTTCCTTTGAAGACAGCGAGGTTCCTTTGAAGACAGAGATGTTCCTTTGAGGACAGAGAGGTTCCTTTGAAGACAGAGAGGTTCCTTTGAGGACAGAGAGGTTCCTTTGAGGACAGTGATGTTCCTTTGAAGACAGAGAGGTTCCTTTGAGGACAGAGAGGTTCCTTTGAAGACAGAGAGGTTCCTTTGAGGACAGAGAGGTTCCTTTGAGGACAGAGAGGTTCCTTTGAAGACAGAGAGGTTCCTTTGAGGACAGAGAGGTTCCTTTGAGGACAGTGATGTTCCTTTGAGGACAGAGAGGTTCCTTTGAGGACAGTGATGTTCCTTTGAAGACAGAGAGGTTCCTTTGAAGACAGAGAGGTTCCTTTGAGGACAGAGAGGTTCCTTTGAAGACAGAGAGGTTCCTTTGAAGACAGAGAGGTTCCTTTGAGGACAGAGAGGTTCCTTTGAGGACAGAGAGGTTCCTTTGAAGACAGAGAGGTTCCTTTGAAGACAGAGAGGTTCCTTTGAAGACAGAGAGGTTCCTTTGAAGACAGAGAGGTTCCTTTGAGGACAGAGAGGTTCCTTTGAAGACAGAGAGGTTCCTTTGAAGACAGAGAGGTTCCTTTGAGGACAGAGAGGTTCCTTTGAAGACAGAGAGGTTCCTTTGAAGACAAAGAGGTTCCTTTGAGGACAGAGAGGTTCCTTTGAGGACAGAGAGGTTCCTTTGAAGACAGAGAGGTTCCTTTGAGGACAGAGAGGTTCCTTTGAGGACAGAGAGGTTCCTTTGAAGACAGAGAGGTTCCTTTGAGGACAGAGAGGTTCCTTTGAGGACAGCGATGTTCCTTTGAGGACAGAGAGGTTCCTTTGAGGACAGAGAGGTTCCTTTGAAGACAGTGAGGTTCCTTTGAGGACAGCGAGGTTCCTTTGAGGACTTTGAGGAATGGCCGACTGAAGGCTCTTTTCCACATGCAGCTCTTTCACTCGCTTTGTTGAGCTTCTCCATAACAAAGGCCAGGGCCAAACCAGTCTGACCCGCTTTAGGTTTTGGGCCCGACCTCTGGCTGTGGCCAAAGCGCTGACCCGTGTCTGATGTCACATGACCAGACTCTGGCCTCTGATTGGCCAAAGGAGAGAGTGGACACCTCACTATTGACACGCAGGTCATACGGATTTAATATTTCACATCACACCGCTGAGCGAAAAGGGGATTGTGCTGATAACATTTATCTGCTGTTAGCGCAGCTTTAGCTGGTGTTAGCATAACATTAGCATGTAGCTTACCTTCATAGTATGTGGAACGACGGCTTTAGATTCACAGTGACCTCATTAACATGTGTCATGTTAATGAGGTCAGATCAATAGGCAGGTAATTATCAGTGATCAGCTGAGATTAGGGTCGTTTAGACTGACACTCAGGTGTGAGTTAGGTTGTTAGGACTTAGAACTACAAAGGTACACTTTTTGTAAAATGCAAAGTGCTTTACAGATTAAAAGCAGTTCCCGCCCACCCACACTTCCAAATAAGACAGACAATCATACTGTTCACCATAATATTGGAAAGACTTTCTGTTGACTTTAGGAGTAACTAGGAGACCCCTGCCGGAGGAGCGAAGGGGCCGTGGAGGTTCATATGGTAAAAGCAGTTCTGAAAGATAAGAAGGACCAAGACCATTAAGACATTTAAAAACCATTAAAAGAACTTTAAAATGGATCCTGAAACACACGGGGAGCCAATGCAGCGACTCTAAAACCGGTGTAATGTGGTCCCGCCTCCTGTAATGTGGTCCCGCCTCCTGGTCTTCATCAGGTTTACAACTTTTACAAAATTCAGCAGCTCGTGTGGGAAGACCAGAGTGAGGAGCAGTGATGGTGACAAGCAGCCACAATAGTGTTTTTAAGTTTTGTCTTTGTTGCTCTTCATTTAGTTATAACACATCTTATACGTATAGCTAAATATAATCATATAGAGCTTTAACTTCAGAATCACATAGCTAATACATAACAGATATGTGAAGAAAATAAAAAATACATATTTAAAAATAAAGATAGGGTAATAGGTACACACTGGTCTCAAGAATAAAGTCACAAGTGAGCTGCGCAAAGCTAAAACTAAATATTTTATAAAAATGACAGAAGAAGCAAATGGAAGCAGCTCCAAACTATGGACACATATAAACAAATTGACAAATTCTAATTGGAAAAACCATCAAATGACAGATTGACGTGGCGTCCATCTTGTAACTGTCCAGAAAGAATAACCCCTATGCCACCAACGGCTGTGAGGTCAGTGTTTGTGATTGGTTTATTCCTTCTGGATCGGATCAGATGTTTAGCCGTATTAGCTTTGTTTTCTCCATTCGTTCCCAGGGTTCAGAGGTCACGGTTTCAAAATAGTTACTCTAATACCAACAATGGTAATACATAAGCACAAAACTTAAACTTCAAATAGATGAAAACATTTGATCACGTTGCACTGGGTTAAAGATGGCCGCTGTGTTACTATGGCGATGTCCCATCTCTTTGTTTACATCAAACTGTTGCTTCAGCTCTGCTCCCCGGGGCCCCCTGCTGTTTGTCCTGTGAACGGTCCTTAATTTAGAGCCATGGGAATCGGACCTTCGCCATGACCCCTGACCCTCAGGGACCTGTTAGCGGTGGCTGCAGTGCTAACGAGCGCTAATGAGGGCTAATGGTCAAAACAACATGAAAACAAAACTGTTCTTAATAAGCGAAGTCGTAATCTTGTCGTGCGCTCCCGGTCAAAGGTCAATCGGGATAAAAGCGCCCACGATTGTTTTACAGGCATAAAAACCGATCAGCAAACATGTGTAGAGGGCGACTGTCTGTGCGTCCACAAACTGCTGATCTGAAAACTTGACCTGAACGTTTAAAAGTAAAGTTAAACAAAGGCTCAAACTGAATCCAACGTGTGGACCAACAGAAGTGTATCATATGTTATTGCCTTTTGTGTTTTGTATTGATTGTATTGATTTGTGTTTTTGTGTCTTAGGGACCAGGTCTGCGAATTAGCGGTTAGCTATAAGGCCTATGAACATGGCCTCTCACTATCACTGTATCTTCCCCCACCGACCCCCCCTCCCTCATGTACCAATGAAAAAGCTCCAGCGGGGTGTCCGCCCGTAATGTGCATTATCATAATCTTGTGTATAATTGTCTTATGTGCTTTGCTTATTGTGATTTCTATTTTCAGCAGTAGGGGGCGCCTTGTACGGCTGCCCTGGGGCGTTTAGCGCATCTGCGCAAACGCACCGAGTAAAATCCCTAGTTTGGAACCTGTTCATAACAACGGCAATAAAACCGATTCTGATTCTGATTCTTAGTTTAGTTTAGTTTATTTGTTTATTTGAGCAATACACATTGTGCTCAAAAGGAGTGGGCTGAAGCAAAAAGCTTATGAGCCCCCACCCCCAAGTGCAATAAAATAAAAAAGAACATTTCAAAACATTTCAAGCAGCTACATTCGTACAGACCAACTTACAACAAACAACAAAAATATATGAACTGTTTATATAATTAATTGGAACAACGCACAGCTACAACAACAATCTAGTTTCATATACGATGTCTAGAACAAAGCAAATAAAAAATGTGTTCCTTAATATATTTCTTGCAGATTTTTACCCGTGATTACAGAGTTACTTTTATGGTATAAAGGTACATTAATAGATGTTATAATCTGAGATCTTGATACTTTCCAGTTGTCATTACCATCCTCAGTAGAATTTTAATTTGGGTTTAATTATCATTATCGTTATTATATAATTTATTTAATTGAGTTATATGTGAAGTATGCTGTAGCCCTACATAGTGTGGTGCATTAAAAAGCCAGTTAAAAAAGGCCGTAACTCCCCATCAACAAACCCCCACACGGCTGCCCTAACAGCTGATTTTGTAGATGATGTTCCTATGCTGAGTGGTGCATTAAAGGTTTTGAGCCCGTTGGGAGGATTCCTCTCAACAGATCCATAACCTGGCAACCCTAATTCTCCATTTGTGAATTTGAGCAATAGAATGACGACCGTTCCAGCAGCAACACTCTTCCAGATTATAGAGGAAACAATACACATAATCCATCCTACTGCTCCCCCTAGTGGCAACACATTTCCTCTTGTCTGTATATTTCAAAAGTCTTTTGTTTGTATTTATATTTGAACAGGTTGATGTTTGGACATCGTTTCAATTCCATCTCCAGTTTATTCCACAATTGTTCACCATTAACTGTTGTACTAAACTTTTCAAAGTTGTGCTATGTTTCTGAATCCTAAAGTTTAATTCATCACGTAATTCATAACGACCGGTTCTGATCGGTTATTTTGTAGCAATGCTTCTTGTTCTGTCGCTATCAAATAAACATATAAATAAATAAAATGTGCATCCCCAGTAATTGGTTTCATTACTAGAATTCCAAGAAATCTGTTTTCCGTTCAAAGTTACATAATCACCATAAAGTCACAAGCACAATAGTGAAAAGCATTTATGTCATTAGATCGATCGATCAAAAGACTGTCAGAACTTCTTGAATAAAATTAAACAAATTATTGCAAAATTCATGAAAGTTAAATTAAAATCTAAGAAGAATGCTCTTCCCTGGCTAAATGATTCAATTCTAAAACGAATGAAAGATCGAGACCATGTCCTAAAGTTGGCTGTTTGTATCACTTAGAAACAAAGTGGGGAAAGAAATGAGAAAATCTAGAGCCAACTCTTTTATCACGGCATTAAATAGTGCCCGTGGAAATTCAAAGACGATCTGGATGTATTTTTTAAAATTTGGGATCATAGAGCATATACCATTAAAGTACAATACTTTTCAGCCCCTTTTTTCCTTACATTAACAAAGAACAAATAAAATAAAACAAGTGGCTAGCAACAATGCAAACGGGAGAAAGCAAAATACAAAGCAAAAAACAGAAAGAAAAAAAAAGAAAAAAGAAATAAAAAATGATACAAGAAAGAAATAAAATGAGTCGTGTTTCACATACAAGTGTCATCATTATGTGGTCACGCGAGGTTAGTTTTATGAAGAACCGGCCCCCAGATGTCCAGAAATCCATCAGTGTTGTCATGTAGAAAATATGTAAGTCTCTCCAGAGGGAGGTCCTCAAGACCTCTGTAGCGTTGTGCTTGTCCCTTACGTTGTCTACTTCAGCAGCAAGGACACAGTGAAACGGGGAACGTTCTGGATTATATCCCAATAGTGCCCACTTCATTTTTAACATCAGTCCAATATTTTTGAATTTTAACACACTTCGAAACATATGTGCATATGTCCCCATTTACAGCAGTATGGTGAACTCAGGCCCAGCTTTAACGAAGGTGTAAAGTGGAGTCTGTGTAATATTTTAAATTGTTTCTCGGTCAGAGTTGCCTCTCAATTTTGAGTGTGTTCTTTATCAGCAAAGTCCATCTCTCTTCATTTATTTCTATCCCTAAGTCAGTTTGCCATTGCCTTTTCAGATGATCTGTTGTAAATGTAATATGTGAAGAAAATGTTTTATATATATGGGAAATAAATCTCTTTGGTTTATTAGCTGTGAGAATGCGTTCCAAGAATGTCAGATTTGGGGGTTGTATTGATTTTGGGATATAATGTAAAGCCTCTCTCATACCAAAGTTTAAACACAGGGTCTTGACATGGTGGAATAAAGTCCGGATTTTGATATGTTGGGGCCAATAACGAAAAATGATTTTGTGCCATGTGAAAATGGTGTTTGACACAATGAAGTTGTTTTGCAGTTCTATTTTAGTCTTTTTATAGGACATAAAAGGACAGTATTTTAATAATACACGACCACAACAACTAGATTCTATACCAATCCATGTATTTGAAGCATCAGGATTCACCCATTCATATATATACCGCAACTGTGCCGCCCAATAGTAAAGGCGAATCTTTGGAACTGCTAAACCTGCCTGATCTTTATTTCTCTGTAGTTTGCTCATTTTCATTCTTATTTTTTTCCCCTGCCAGATAAACTGAGTAAATAGTTTTTCCAGCTTTGAAAACCAAGAATTTGGAATCGAGTTTGGTAACATTAAGGGATACATGAGTCTAGGGAGTATATTCATATTGAGTATGTCCCAACCAGGATACCGGTAATGTTTTCCACCTATCTAAGTCCTCCCCTACACGCGCCAGCACTGGGTCTAAATTCAATTTAAACTGTTTTTTTAGACAAGGGCACACTTTTATACCCAGATAAGTTATTTCTTTCTGTGCCCACCAAAAAGGAAATCCCATGGGTGGATCCGAGCCTGTCAAGGCGCCTATTGGCATTTGAATAAGTTTACTTTAAAGCCAGATATGTGTCCAAATTGTTTTAAATATTCAAGTAGTTTGGGGATGCTGCTATCTATTTCGGTCAGATACAGCAATACATCATCTGCGTATAATGAGACTTTGTGCTCTGCATCTTCCACATAAAACCCATTTATCTCGGAGGAAGTTCTGACGAGCTCTGCGAAGGGTTCAATGGCTAACGCGAACAAGAGAGGACTCAGAGGACATCCCTGTCGTGTTCCACGCTCTAGAGGAAAGATATTTGAGCAATCAGAGTTGGTAATCACAGCTGCCCTAGGGGATGCATACAATAGTTTTACCCAATCTTTAAATTTATCACCCAGTGGAAATCTATCCATCACATAAAATAAATATGTCCATTCAACTCTGTCAAACGCTTTTAATGAGTCCAAAGACACTATCAAGCCCTTAATGTTTTTATTTTTAGCACATTGTATAATGTTCAGGAGTCTGCGTATGTTATGAAACGAGTTCCTCCCTTTTATAAACCCTGTTTGATCGCATTTGATTAATAATCTTGTAAAAGATTCTAGTCTTAGGCTTAACATTTTTGCCAGTATTTTGGCATCAACATTAATTAGAGAGATTGGTCTATAGGAAGCTGGGTCCTCAGGATCCTTATCCTTTTTTAAGATAAGACAACATTTACCAGAAACAATGACACATGCGAATATCTGAGTTGTGGTAAAACTATAGGTAAATGTTCTCAATAAACAGGGAACAATCTTTTCTTTAAATGCTTTAAACCATTCTACAGGGAGCCCATCAGGGCCGGGGGCTTTTCCATTGTTCATCAAGGACAATGCTTTCAAAATTTCCTTTTCATCAATGGGCCTGCCTAGGATCTCCTGTTGTTCTTCTGTTAATGTGGGTAATTTAATCTGTGAGAAGTACTTTTCAAGATCTTCCTTGGTACTAATATTTTCAGATTTATAAAGAGATTGATAAAAGGAGGCAAAAACGGAGCTAATACGTTTTTTATCAAAATGTCTTATCCCTTTAGAATCTCTAATTGACCCTATTGTGTTGTTACTTTCCCTGTGGCTAAGCAAATGAGCCAAATATTTACTGGGTTTGTTGCCATATTCATATAACCGTTGTTTTTGATAAAACAATGATTTAGAGGCATTTTCATTAAGAACTGAATTGAGAGCTGCTCTTACTGATTGCACATTAATAAGATTAGCTCTCGTAGCATTAGATTTGTGAGCCGTTTCTGCTACCTTTAAGTCATTTTCCAGTTGGGTCTGTTTCCTCAATAGCTCTTTCCTCTTGTACCACATATATGAAAGCGTGAATCCCCGAATATAGGCCTTGGCAGCTTCCCACAAAAAGCTCCTCCTCCATCTTTGTCTTAAATTCCTTATCATTTAGAATATAGGACGGAAAGCGCCATTTTGTTGCTTTAGTTGCTGTATCACATATATTCAAATCTAAATAGACCGGAGCGTGATCGCTTAAATAGATAGATCCTATGTCACACATGTTTACTTGTCCTAATGACTGGTGGTAAAAAAAAAATAGATTCGGGAATAAGAATTGTGCGGGTTAGAATAGAATGTAAAGTCTTTCCTGAGGGGTGCATGGTTCGCCAAACATCCACCATATTAATATCTTCCACCATTTTGGCAAGGGGAGCCCCTGAATTATGACTGATGCTGGATGTTGGTGACCTATCCAATATCTTGTCCAGTGCAACCTTGTGGGTAATGATCTGCTCACCTCAGTATCGGTCAGTCCTGTCCTATTCATAGGTGATCACTGCCCAGTATATGTCCTATTCATGGCTGATCACTGCTAATTACCTGCCTATTGTTCTTTTGTTGGCTGAGGTGCCGATTCTTTCTAGCACCTTCATTGAAGATGGACAACTCCTGTAAGACTGAGAACTTACACAGACAATATTTATCAATTTATATTTATATGTTTTTGTCAATATTTGTTCTTATTATGAAACTAGGCGATTTTAATCAGAGTAATACAAATATTTATATTTTTAATCACGTTTTTAACACTGGGTTACAAATGTGCTTTTATTATGTCGCAATGGCTCTTGTGTCAAATCGTTTAAGTTTAAGGTTAAGTTAAGGTATACTTTATACTTTATTAATACTTTATTTATACTTTATTAATACTTTATTTATACTTTATTAAGCTCCGTAGAGATATTTGTCTCTGCATTTGACCCATCCTCGACGCCACTGACCTGTAGGAGCAATCCAGAAGCCATCCATATTCCTGAGTCAGCAGGGGGCGCTGTTTTAACTGAATATTAAATCAAATAAAGTACATTTGAATCTTTGTGGAAAAAGGACAAACCCAGAGTCAGTTTGGAGTTTACGAATCCTTTATTTCTTATTTCAAAAGCACGACGCCCGCGTTTCAGCCTGCAGGGGGCGCTCTCTGCTGCAGTCCCTTCTCTGACCTGCAGGGGGCGCTCTCTGCTGCAGTCCCTTCTCTGACCTGCAGGGGGCGCTCTCTGCTGCAGTCCCTTCTCTGACCTGCAGGGGGCGCTCTCTGCTGCAGTGCCTTCTCTGACCTGCAGGGGGCGCTCTCTGCTGCAGTGCCTTCTCTGACCTGCAGGGGGCGCTCTCCGCTGCAGTGCCTTCTCTGACCTGCAGGGGGCGCTCTCTGCTGCAGTCCCTTCTCTGACCTGCAGGGGGCGCTCTCTGCTGCAGTGCCTTCTCTGACCTGCAGGGGGCGCTCTCCGCTGCAGTGCCTTCTCTGACCTGCAGGGGGCGCTCTCTGCTGCAGTCCCTTCTCTGACCTGCAGGGGGCGCTCTCTGCTGCAGTGCCTTCTCTGACCTGCAGGGGGCGCTCTCTGCTACAGTGCCTTCTCTGACCTGCAGGGGGCGCTCTCTGCTGCAGTCCCTTCTCTGACCTGCAGGGGGCGCTCTCTGCTGCAGTGCCTTCTCTGACCTGCAGGGGGCGCTCTCTGCTACAGTGCCTTCTCTGACCTGCAGGGGGCGCTCTCTGCTGCAGTCCCTTCTCTGACCTGCAGGGGGCGCTCTCTGCTGCAGTGCCTTCTCTGACCTGCAGGGGGCGCTCTCTGCTGCAGTGCCTTCTCTGACCTGCAGGGGGCGCTCTCCGCTGCAGTGCCTCCTCTGACCTTCAGGGGCGCTCACCGCTGCAGTGCCTCCTCTGACCTGCAGGGGGCGCTCTCTGCTGCAGTGCCTCCTCTGACCTTCAGGGGGCGCTCTCCGCTGCAGTGCCTCCTCTGACCTGCCGGGGCGCTCTCCGCTGCAGTGCCTCCTCTGACCTGCAGGGGGCACTCACCGCTGCAGTGCCTCCTCTGACCTGCAGGGGGCGCTCTCCGCTGCAGTGCCTCCTCTGACCTGCCGGGGCGCTCTCCGCTGCAGTGCCTCCTCTGACCTGCAGGGGGCACTCACCGCTGCAGTGCCTCCTCTGACCTGCCGGGGGCGCTCTCTGCTGCAGTGCCTCCTCTGACCTGCAGGGGGCGCTCTCCGCTGCAGTGCCTCCTCTGACCTTCAGGGGGCGCTCTCCGCTGCAGTGCCTCCTCTGACCTGCAGGGGGCACTCACCGCTGCGCATGGATCTTGTAGCGCAGGACGAAGTAGGCGAGCAGACGCAGCGACAGGAAGAAGGCGGCGAGGACCAGGAAGTCGCTGCTCAGCTCGGCCCCGCCCATGTCCAGCTCCTCCAAGATGGCCGCCGAGCGCAGGAAGTGACACGTGTCGCCGGCGTCGCAGTGAAGGTCAGCCCGCTCCAGACCGTAGATGGACAAGATCACGCCCTCGAAGCCATACCTGCAGTATCCAAGTACTATACCCTCAGAGTACTGCAGTATCCAAGTACTATAACATCAGAGTACTGCAGTATCTAAGTACTATACCGTCAGAGTACTGCAGTATCCAAGTACTATACCCTCAGAGTACTGCAGTATCTAAGTACTATACCCTCAGAGTACTGCAGTATCTAAGTACTATAACATCAGAGTACTGCAGTATCTAAGTACTATACCCTCAGAGTACTGCAGTATCCAAGTATTATACCCTCAGAGTACTGCAGTATCCAAGTACTATACCGTCAGAGTACTGCAGTATCCAAGTACTATACCCTCAGAGTACTGCAGTATCCAAGTACTATACCCTCAGAGTACTGCAGTATCTAAGTACTATACCCTCAGAGTACTGCAGTATCTAAGTACTATACCGTCAAAGTACTGCAGTATCCAAGTACTATACCCTCAGAGTACTGCAGTATCTAAGTACTACACCGTCAGAGTACTGCAGTATCTAAGTACTACACCGTCAGAGTACTGCAGTATCCAAGTACTATACCCTCAGAGTACTGCAGTATCCAAGTACTATAACATCAGAGTACTGCAGTATCTAAGTACTATACCGTCAGAGTACTGCAGTATCCAAGTACTATACCCTCAGAGTACTGCAGTATCTAAGTACTATACCGTCAGAGTACTGCAGTATCTAAGTACTATACCGTCAGAGTACTGCAGTATCCAAGTACTACACCGTCAGAGTACTGCAGTATCTAAGTACTACACCGTCAGAGTACTGCAGTATCTAAGTACTATACATTAGAGTACTGCAGTATCCAAGTACTATACCGTCAGAGTACTGCAGTATCCAAGTACTATACCGTCAGAGTACTGCAGTATCAGAGGAATATACGTCAGAGTACTGCAGTATCTAAGTACTATACCGTCAGAGTACTGCAGTATCTAAGTACTATACCGTCAGAGTACTGCAGTATCCAAGTACTATACCCTCAGAGTACTGCAGTATCCAAGTACTATAACATCAGAGTACTGCAGTATCTAAGTACTACACCGTCAGAGTACTGCAGTATCTAAGTACTACACCGTCAGAGTACTGCAGTATCCAAGTACTATAACATCAGAGTACTGCAGTATCCAAGTACTATAACATCAGAGTACTGCAGTATCTAAGTACTACACCGTCAGAGTACTGCAGTATCTAAGTACTATACCGTCAGAGTACTGCAGTATCCAAGTACTATACCGTCAGAGTACTGCAGTATCCAAGTACTATACCCTCAGAGTACTGCAGTATCTAAGTACTATACCGTCAGAGTACTGCAGTATCTAAGTACTATACCGTCAGAGTACTGCAGTATCCAAGTACTACACCGTCAGAGTACTGCAGTATCTAAGTACTATACATTAGAGTACTGCAGTATCCAAGTACTATACCGTCAGAGTACTGCAGTATCTAAGTACTATACCGTCAGAGTACTGCAGTATCAGAGGAATATACGTCAGAGTACTGCAGTATCTAAGTACTACACCGTCAGAGTACTGCAGTATCTAAGTACTATACCGTCAGAGTACTGCAGTATCCAAGTACTATACGTCAGAGTACTGCAGTATCCAAGTACTACACCATTAGCGTACTGCATACTATCAGTAGGACACTCCGGCCTACAGTAGGAGACTCTCTGACCTGACATAGGACACTCTGGCCTGAAGTAGGAGACTCACTGACCTGAAGTAGTAGACTCTCTGACCTGAAGTAGTAGACTCTCTGGCCTACAGTAGGAGACTCTCTGACCTGAAGTAGTAGACTCTCTGGCCTACAGTAGGAGACTCTCTGACCTGAAGTAGGACACTCTGACCTGAAGTAGGAGACTCTCTGACCTGAAGTAGGAGACTCTCTGACCTGACATAGGACTCTCTGGCCTACAGTAGGAGACTCTGACCTGAAGTAGGACTCTCTGACCTGAAGTAGTAGACTCTCTGACCTGATGTAGTAGACTCTCTGACCTGGCATAGGACACTCTGACCTGACATAGGACACTCTAACCTGAAGTAGTAGACTCTCTGACCTGGCATAGGACACTCTGACCTGACATAGGACACTCTGACCTGAAGTAGTAGACTCTCTGACCTGATGTAGGAGACTCTCTGACCTGATGTAGGAGACTCTCTGACCTGACATAGGACACTCTGACCTGACATAGGACACTCCGGCCTGACATAGGACACTCCGGCCTGACATAGGACACTCTGACCTGAAGTAGTAGACTCTCTGACCTGATGTAGGACACTCTGACCTGACATAGGACACTCTGACCTGAAGTAGTAGACTCTCTGACCTGATGTAGGAGACTCTCTGACCTGACATAGGACACTCTGACCTGACATAGGACACTCCGGCCTGACATAGGACACTCTGACCTGACATAGGACACTCTGACCTGAAGTAGTAGACTCTCTGACCTGAAGTAGGAGACTCTCTGACCTGACATAGGAGACTCTGACCTGACATAGGACACTCTGGCCTACAGTAGGAGACTCTGACCTGAAGTAGGACTCTCTGACCTGACATAGGACTCTCTGACCTGACATAGGACACTCTGACCTGACATAGGACACTCTGACCTGACATAGGACACTCTGGCCTGACATAGGACACTCTGGCCTACAGTAGGAGACTCTGACCTGAAGTAGGACTCTCTGACCTGACATAGGACACTCTGACCTGACATAGGACACTCTGGCCTGACATAGGACACTCTGGCCTACAGTAGGAGACTCTGACCTGAAGTAGGACACTCTGACCTGACATAGGACACTCTGGCCTGACATAGGACACTCTGGCCTACAGTAGGAGACTCTGACCTGAAGTAGGACTCTCTGACCTGACATAGGACACTCTGGCCTGACATAGGACACTCTGGCCTACAGTAGGAGACTCTCTGACCTGACATAGGACACTCTGACCTGACGCAGGACACTCTGACCTGAAGTAGGAGACTCTCTGACCTGACATAGGACTCTCTGACCTGACATAGGACACTCCGGCCTACAGTAGGAGACTCTCTGACCTGATGTAGGAGACTCTCTGACCTGAAGTAGGAGACTCTCTGACCTGGAGTAGGACTCTCTGACCTGACGTAGGAGACTCTCTGACCTGACATAGGACACTCTGGCCTACAGTAGGAGACTCTCTGACCTGAAGTAGGAGACTCTCTGACCTGGCATAGGACACTCTAACCTGAAGTAGTAGACTCTCTGACCTGAAGTAGGAGACTTTCTGACCTGGTATAGGACACTCTGACCTGAAGTAGGAGACTTTCTGACCTGATGTAGGACACTCTGGCCTGAAGTAGGAGACTCTCTGACCTGACATAGGACACTCTGACCTGAAGTAGTAGACTCTCTGGCCTACAGTAGGAGACTCTCTGACCTGAAGTAGGAGACTCTCTGGCCTACAGTAGGAGACTCTCTGACCTGAAGTAGGAGACTCTCTGACCTGACATAGGACACTCTGACCTGAAGTAGGACACTCTGACCTGAAGTAGGACTCTCTGACCTGAAGTAGGAGACTCTCTGACCTGAAGTAGGACACTCTGACCTGAAGTAGGAGACTCTCTGACCTGAAGTAGGACACTCTGACCTGAAGTAGGACTCTCTGACCTGAAGTAGGAGACTCTCTGACCTGAAGTAGGACACTCTGACCTGATAATAATAATAATAATGCCTTACACTTATATTGCGCTTTACAAGCCTGTATTACCAAGTTTCTCAAAGCGCTACACTGTCGTCATTATTCATTCACTCCATACTTGGTGGTGAGCTGCTGTTGCAGCCACAGCTGCCCTGGGGCAGCCAGTCTGCGCCATCAGCCCACCACCTGCCACTCACTCATACACCAGGGTACGCAGACACTGGAGGCAAGGAGGGTGAAGTGTCTTGCCCAAGGACACAACGACAATGTGCACCTTCAGGAGGCGGGATTCGAACCCCCGACCTTCCGATCATGAGACGACCCGCTCTACCATCTGCGCCACCGTCGCCCCTGAAGTAGGACTCTCTGACCTGAAGTAGGAGACTCTCTGACCTGAAGTAGGAGACTCTCTGACCTGACATAGGACTCTCTGGCCTACAGTAGGAGACTCTGACCTGAAGTAGGACTCTCTGACCTGAAGTAGTAGACTCTCTGACCTGATGTAGTAGACTCTCTGACCTGGCATAGGACACTCTGACCTGACATAGGACACTCTAACCTGAAGTAGTAGACTCTCTGACCTGGCATAGGACACTCTGACCTGACATAGGACACTCTGACCTGAAGTAGTAGACTCTCTGACCTGATGTAGGAGACTCTCTGACCTGACATAGGACACTCTGACCTGACATAGGACACTCCGGCCTGACATAGGACACTCCGGCCTGACATAGGACACTCCGGCCTGACATAGGACACTCTGACCTGAAGTAGTAGACTCTCTGACCTGATGTAGGAGACTCTCTGACCTGACATAGGACACTCTGACCTGACATAGGACACTCTAACCTGAAGTAGGAGACTCTCTGACCTGACATAGGACACTCTGACCTGACATAGGACACTCCGGCCTGACATAGGACACTCTGGCCTGACATAGGACACTCTAACCTGAAGTAGGAGACTCTCTGACCTGACATAGGACTCTCTGACCTGACATAGGACACTCTAACCTGAAGTAGGAGACTCTCTGACCTGACATAGGACACTCTGGCCTACAGTAGGAGACTCTCTGACCTGACATAGGACACTCTGACCTGACATAGGAGACTCTGACCTGACGTAGGAGCAGTAGGACATCCACTGCAGGTACCAGGGGATGGTGTCGAAGCTCACGAAGAACCCGGAGAACAGCAGCACTGGGATGGCGGTCACCGGACCACAGAATGTGGCCACCTGCAACGAAAAAGAGAGACTCGGGTCAGACTAAACTACAGGAAACACTACATATATGGGCGATATACTCATCTGTAGGTATTTTAACATTGCACTGTGTTATGCTTCTCTTTTAAGGTTCACGGTGTGTTTTTGTTGGGGGGTTAAATCTTATCCAAAATCTCATCCCCACAACAATCAGAAACAGCGACACATATCTCAAAATCAGAACTCTGGACGACCCTCGCTGCCCCCTGCTGGCCTATTGTCCTATTCTATTATGTATTTATTTTGAACAGGGACAGTGTACAATATACATTAGCCTCAGAAAGGAGAGATGCATTGTACCAGGTTATAGCACTTGTGCTAATTTCCACCTGCAGTCCCTGGGCCTATTGTACATGTTTTTAGTGGTAGGGGAAACCGGAGTACCCGGAGGAAACCTACACAGACACGGGGAGAACATGCAAACTCCACACAGAAAGGCCCCGTCCAGGTGGGAATCGAACCCGAGACTTTCTAGCTGTGAAGCACGAGCGCTAACCGCTGTGCCACCGTGCCGCCCTGTCTTTGGTTTGTCTGACCTGTGTTATGATTCTGTGTTTCTGTAATGACCTGTAGTGACCTGTAGTGACCATTAATGACCTGTAGTGACCTGTAATGACCTGTAGTGACCTGTAATGACCTGTAGTGACCATTAATGACCTGTAGTGACCTGTAGTGACCCGTAGTGTGCTGACCTGTGTTATGATTCTAATGTGTTTCTGTATTGACCTGTAGTGTGACCTGTAATGACCTGTAGTGGCCTGTAGTGTGACCTGTAATGACCTGTAGTGACCATTAATGACCTGTAGTGTGACCTGTAATGACCTGTAGTGACCATTAATGACCTGTAATGACCTGTAGTGACCTGTAGTGGCCTGTAGTGTGACCTGTAATGACCTGTAGTGACCATTAATGACCTGTAGTGTGACCTGTAATGTGACCTGTAATGACCTGTAGTGGCCTGTAGTGTGACCTGTAATGACCTGTAGTGACCATTAATGACCTGTAGTGTGACCTGTAATGACCTGTAGTGTGACCTGTAATGACCTGTAGTGACCTGTAGTGTGCTGACCTGTGTTATGATTCTAATGTGTTTCTGTATTGACCTGTAGTGTGACCTGTAATGACCTGTAGTGACCTATAATGTGACCTGTAGTGTGACCTGTAATGACCTGTAGTGGCCTGTAATGTGACCTGTAATGACCTGTAGTGACCATTAATGACCTGTAGTGTGACCTGTAATGACCTGTAGTGACCATTAATGACCTGTAGTGTGACCTGTAATGACCTGTAGTGACCTATAATGTGACCTGTTGTGTGACCTGTAATGACCTGTAGTGGCCATTAATGACCTGTAGTGTGACCTGTAATGACCTGTAGTGACCATTAATGACCTGTAGTGTGACCTGTAATGACCTGTAGTGACCATTAATGACCTGTAATGACCTGTAGTGACCTGTAGTGGCCTGTAGTGTGACCTGTAATGACCTGTAGTGTGACCTGTAATGACCTGTAGTGTGACCTGTAATGACCTGTAGTGGCCTGTAGTGTGACCTGTAATGACCTGTAGTGACCATTAATGACCTGTAGTGTGACCTGTAATGACCTGTAGTGACCTGTAGTGACCTGTAGTGTGACCTGTAATGACCTGTAGTGTGACCTGTAATGACCTGTAGTGACCTGTAGTGTGCTGACCTGTGTTATGATTCTAATGTGTTTCATTTATTGAACTGTATCGGTAACTGGGATCGGACTCTTACAGGACGTGACATATTTACCAGATGTTATATCTTAATAAACATGTTTTATCCAAAGGAGACTGGGTTTCATTGCACTGGAAGTCCTTTCCAGACAAAGCTTTACTGTCTGAGTGACGGTGCTGAGGAAGAAGAACTGAAGCTCCAACAAGGACTGGATGTTCTTCTGCTGAGGGACTCCCATTAGCCCTGGGTCTCTAGATGGGAGTGGACCTCTCCTTCTGTGGTTCTCCCCGAGGTTTGGGTTTTGGAGTTTTTCATCGCTGGGTCGGAGGGTTTAAGGACAGGTTTAAGGTTGCCTGGATACTGTACATGGTCTTATTTACCGTTCGTTTCATGAGAGGAAACGTCTGTGTGATATGGGAGTGATTGACCTGTAATGACCTGTAGTGACCTGTAGTGTGACCTGTAATGACCTGTAGTGACCTGTAGTGTGCTGACCTGTGTTATGATTCTAATGTGTTTCTGTATTGACCTGTAGTGTGACCTGTAATGACCTGTAGTGACCTATAATGTGACCTGTTGTGTGACCTGTAATGACCTGTAGTGGCCATTAATGACCTGTAGTGTGACCTGTAATGACCTGTAGTGACCATTAATGACCTGTAGTGTGACCTGTAATGACCTGTAGTGACCATTAATGACCTGTAATGACCTGTAGTGACCTGTAGTGGCCTGTAGTGTGACCTGTAATGACCTGTAGTGTGACCTGTAATGACCTGTAGTGTGACCTGTAATGACCTGTAGTGGCCTGTAGTGTGACCTGTAATGACCTGTAGTGACCATTAATGACCTGTAGTGTGACCTGTAATGACCTGTAGTGACCTGTAGTGACCTGTAGTGTGACCTGTAATGACCTGTAGTGTGACCTGTAATGACCTGTAGTGACCTGTAGTGTGCTGACCTGTGTTATGATTCTAATGTGTTTCATTTATTGAACTGTATCGGTAACTGGGATCGGACTCTTACAGGACGTGACATATTTACCAGATGTTATATCTTAATAAACATGTTTTATCCAAAGGAGACTGGGTTTCATTGCACTGGAAGTCCTTTCCAGACAAAGCTTTACTGTCTGAGTGACGGTGCTGAGGAAGAAGAACTGAAGCTCCAACAAGGACTGGATGTTCTTCTGCTAAGGGACTCCCATTAGCCCTGGGTCTCTAGATGGGAGTGGACCTCTCCTTCTGTGGTTCTCCCCGAGGTTTGGGTTTTGGAGTTTTTCATCGCTGGGTCGGAGGGTTTAAGGACAGGTTTAAGGTTGCCTGGATACTGTACATGGTCTTATTTACCGTTCGTTTCATGAGAGGAAACGTCTGTGTGATATGGGAGTGATTGACCTGTAGTGACCTGTTGTGACCTCTAGTGTGACCTGTAGTGACCTGTAAGGACCTCTAGTGTTACCTGTAATGACCTGTAGTGACCTGTAATGACATATAGTGTGACCTGTAGTGACCTGTATTTACCTGTAGTGACCTGTAGTGGCCTTTAATTACCTGTAGTGACCTATAGTGTGACCTGTAGTGACCTGTAGTGACCTGTAGTGTGACCTGTAGTGACCTGTAAGGACCTGTAGTGTGACCTGTAAGACTGTGAGACTGCCGAAACTCTGTTCGACAAAAAATAACGTTTCTTGCTTTAAATAAGTAAGGTAACAAATAAACACGAAAGTGGGACGATGCCGCCGCCAACGAGAGCAACACAGATGGAGAACGAGATGGAAGAGATGCGTAAGTCGATCAATCATATGCCCGGAGAGTTGGCTAAAGTCACCGAACAGCTGACCAAGTTAATGCAACTTGTTGACGAGGTAAAGCAACTCAAGGTTGTCATTCACGAAAAAGATAAAACGATCAAGGATCTAGAAATGAGGATCGAGAACCTGGAACAATACACGAGGATGGAAGATGTTATAATCACAGGTCTGAGCGTGAAACCTCGTTCTTACGCCAGAGCTGCAGCGCATGGAAGAAATGTCAGCGAGGATGCCGATCCAGCTGATCAGCTAACGCTGGAAAGACAAATCGTGTTATTCTTTGCAGAAAAGGATATTCTGCTGGACGCGAAAAACATCGCAGCGTGCCATACTCTGCCGAGTAAGGACAAAGCCAAGCCAGCAACTATTATCCTGCGTTTTGCGAACAGAAAGTTTAAAACTGAACTTCTGCGCCAAGGAAGGAAGCTGAAAGGCTCTTCGGTCTACATAAACGAACATCTTACTAAAAAGAATGCTGGGATTGCGAGAGAAGCCCGGATTCTAAGGAAGAACAACAAGATTAAAGCGACCTGGACCAGGAACTGCAAGGTCTTCATTCAACTCAACGGAGCCACGCCGGAGCAAGCAAAAGTTGTACTGGTAAGGGAGCTTAAAGACCTTGATGAATACAAAAAATAATGCTAGCCTTTTGACTGGACTAAACTGGACTAAAATGATGCTGTTTGAAGACTTGGAAATCGAACAACCTAGGAATGGATTTGCTACGTTCTGTGACCGTTCGATGGTATTTTGGAATGTTTAACTGTTGAAATTATTACTGTGGAATCCAAAAAAATTACTGTTACTTGCCTGTATAGAACACCTGGATCGTGTCTAGACACATTCAATCAGAAATTAGATGGTTTGCTTAGTAATGTTGATAAGACGCACATTGTTTGTGGAGATTTTAATATAAATCTATTAAATTTGCAAAATAGCACAAAAACAACAGACTTTATCACAACAATGTATAGCAATAGTCTCTTCCCTCTTATCCTCAAGCCAACAAGAATAACAGTTGATACGGCTACACTAATAGATAATATATTCACAAATGGAATTGGGAACAAAATTACAGCTGGATTACTTATAAATGATATCAGTGATCATCTTCCCGTTGTTGGAATTTTTCATGGAATTTTATGTAAAGCTAAAACATCTGAAACGGTTAGTCATAAGTTAGTCAGACATCGATCGCCAGAAGCTATTGTTGGCCTTAAATGGGATCTTTTGGCCCAGTCCTGGGATGAGGTCTATGCCTCTCTAGACCCTGATATTGCTTATAACACCTTCCTGTCAATTTTCACAAAACTATATGACAAGCATTGTCCTCTTAAAATGTGCAAGGTCAACCATAAAACTGAAACTGATAAGCCATGGTTTACAAATGGTATTATCAAAGCATGCAAAAAAAAAAAACATTTATATAGATCATACATAAAACATAGAACTGTAGAAACTGAAAATCAATATGAGTCGTATAAAAATAAGTTGATAAGCATAATTCGATCTAATAAGAGGAACTATTATCATAAATTATTGGAACAACACAGAAATGATACTCAAGGGACCTGGAAAATACTAAATGAAATCATTAAGAAGGGCAAGAAAACATTTAGTCTGCCCCACTTTTTTGTCAATGAAAACAAAACCATAGAAAATAAGAAGGAAATTGCAAATGCCCTAAATACTTTTTTCACTAATGTTGGACCTACATTAGCTAACAAAATCCTTGAACCTAAAGACACAAAAAGATTAAATAGTAACGGCTCAAAACAAAATCTAAACTCACTTTTCATAAGAGAGGTTGAGGAAAATGAAATAATAGATATTGTTAAAAAAATGAAGAATAAAAGGTCAACAGATTGTTTTAACATCGATATGATGATAGTAAAAGAAATTATTCATTATGTGGTAAAACCTTTTACGTTCATTTGCAATGAGTCCTTTCTTACTGGCACCTTCCCAAGAGAAATGAAAATTGCAAAAGTAGTCCCAATATATAAAAACGGAAATAAACATATATTCGATAACTACAGACCTATCTCGCTTCTGCCGCAATTCTCCAAGATCTTGGAAAAGTTATTTGTAATTCGGCTGGACAATTTTGTTGACAAATACAATTTGTTAAGTGAACATCAATATGGTTTTCGATCAAATCGATCGACTACAACTGCAATCATGGCTCTTGTGGAAGACCTGGCTACAGCAACAGATAATAGTGAATATGCAGTGGGTGTTTTTATCGATCTGAGCAAGGCCTTTGACACCATAGACCAGACAAGGTTTTTAAAAAAGATTGAAAGGTTTGGTGTCAGGGGACCTGCTTATGCCTGGCTGGAAAGTTATCTTAGCAACAGATACCAATATGTTCATAAAAACTTATCACACATGGAGTTCCACAAGGTTCTATTTTGGGTCCAAAATTGTTTATAATGTATATTAATGATGTCTGTGAAGCTTTGAAAAACGTAAAATGTTTATTATATGCAGATGATACCAGCCTGTACTGCTCTGGAAAGGATCTGAAACAACTCCTTTCCACAGTAGAAGATGGGCTCACAGTTCTAAAAAAATGGTTTGATCTAAACAAACTTTCAATGAATCTGAGTAAAACAAAATATATCATTTTTGGAAATAGAAAAGTTAGTGTCCATACCAGTCTAAAAATAAATGATATTGAAATTGAACGAGTTCAAGCAAATACATTTTTAGGAGTTATCATTGATGGAAAACTTGAATGGAAATCGCATATAAGTACATTAAAAACAAAATTGGCAAAAACCATTGCTGTAATTGGTAAAATGAAAACTATACTTGATAAAAAATCTCTTCTATTACTGTATAACTCCCTCATACTTCCTTACCTAAATTATGGCTTGTAAATATGGGGAAACAATTACAAATCCAATACTCATCCTATTTTTCTACTACAAAAAAAGGCAATAAGAATCATCACTAAAGCAGATTTCTATGCACCAACAAACCCCATTTTTGTAGAGCTAAATCTATTGAAAATCCATGACCTTGTAGATCTAAATACTTTAGTAATAGTGCACAAAGCTCATAATAATCTTCTCCCTCCAAACATCCAGCAGCTTTTTGAACACAGGGAAAGTCCGTAGAACCTCAGAGGAACTGCCATATTCAAAAAAGCAAAAGCTAAAAAGAATTTAAAAAGTCGATGTATTTCTGTAAGAGGTGTTAATCTGTGGAACGACTTGGAAGATCATTTAAAACCGTCGAAAACAGTCAAAGCTTTCAAAAAGTTGTATAAATCTTCTATCATTCAAAAATATATAAGTTAAGGATGAACAAAGTAAGAAACTAGTGAAAAGACTTTAATAGATCCATAATGAATGAATTTAAATGATGACATGATTTAGTTAAAATAAATTAACGTAAAACAAAATGTATTTTTACATATATATTGGAGTGTTGAAATTTATGTTAAAATCAATTCTAAATACATGCTTATTTCTCTTCTGTTTGACACTTGATATTGTTTACTATTAATGTTTGTGTTTGTTTTCTCGTGGAAGTCTGTGAATCGGGTTCGGCACAATACGTTTTTTACTTCAGCCTAAACCCTTTCGGTCGTGTTGAGCACGAAATATTGAGATGCTTGTTTTATGTTTTAAAAGAATGAAAATGAATATGACCGAATAAACTACTACTACTACCTGTAATGACCTGTAGTGACCTGTAGTGACCTGTAATGACATATAGTGTGACCTGTAGTGACCTGTATTTACCTGTAGTGACCTGTAGTGGCCTTTAATTACCTGTAGTGACCTATAGTGTGACCTGTAGTGACCTTTAATGACCTGTAGTGACCTATAGTGTGACCTGTAGTGACCTGTAAGGACCTGTAGTGTGACCTGTAATGACCTGTAGTGACCTGTAATGACATATAGTGTGACCTGTAGTGACCTGTAGTGACCTTTAATGACCTGTAGTGACCTATAGTGTGACCTGTAGTGACCTGTATTTACCTGTAGTGACCTGTAGTGGCCTTTAATTACCTGTAGTGACCTATAGTGTGACCTGTAGTGACCTGTAGTGACCTATAGTGTGACCTGTAGTGACCATTAATGACCTGTAGTGACCTATAGTGTGACCTGTAGTGACCTGTAGTGACCTTTAATGACCTGTAGTGTGACCTGTAATGACCTGTAGTGACCTGTAGTGACCTGTAGTGACCTGTAGTGTGACCTGTAGTGTGACCTGTAGTGACCTGTAGTGACCTGTAGTGACCTTTATTGACCTGTAGTGACCTTTATTGACCTGTAGTGACCTGTAGTGACCTGTAGTGGCCTGTAGTGACCTGTAGTGACCTGTAATGACCTGTAGTGACCTATAGTGTGACCTGTAGTGTGACATGTAATGACCTGTAGTGACCTGTAGTGACCTATAGTGTGACCTGTAGTGGCCTGTAGTGTGACCTGTAGTGGCCTGTAGTGGCCTGTAGTGACCTGTAGTGTGACATGTAATGACCTGTAGCGAGGTGGAGGCGGCTCCGATCAGCAGACCAAGGCTCTGAGCGACGAGTGACGTTAAAACTCCGAACGCGGCGAAGAGGAAGAACCGCACGGCATCCGGTGGCTGAGATGTCATCCAGTACACAATACTGCAGTACAGCAGTGGGAATACTACCTACAGTACATGCATACTTTAAATACTGCAGTATTTAAAGTACAGTCCTGATCAAAAGCTTAAGACCAGTTGAAAACATTTTAAAATTCGCATTTCTCATGGTTGGATCTTAAAAAGGTTTTAATAGAACTTCAATCTCCAACAACAAGAAAAGGGAGCGAGACAAAAACATTAAGTGAAGCGTTTATTGAAAACAAGAAATAAAGTGAAACAGCTGGTTTTTGTTTTCAGATCAAACGTTTAGGACCACGTGTCTTTAAAGGTCCGGTTTCTAAAGGATCTTGTGATCTAAAGGATTAGATGGTGGTCAGGTTGTTGCCAGGGCTCCATCACTGCTGAGGTGGGACGCAGTCTTGAGGTTATGGAACAAAAGGATCCGATTGTCTGGAGGATCCTCTGTTCCCAATAACTATGAGAGGTTTTCATCTGAAGCTTCAGAAACTAAGAGCCACAGAGAGGGGGCGCCATAATGCGCTTTAGTGGAACAATGGAGCTTCAGGTGGAGCAGGTGGCTCTGTGCAGATGTTACAGACTGATCATGAACCTTTGCATCAGCAAATCATTTATTTCTGGTTTTCCATAAAAGTATTTCTTTAGTCTCACCCTCTTTTCTTCTTGTTGCAGATTGAAGTTCTTCGTGTTCCTTGTTAAGATCCAACCATGAGAAATGTGGATTTTTGATTTGGGACTGTACTTTAAATACTGTAGTGAAACAGCAGGAATACTTGAAGTACTGCAGTACCTGGAAGGGGATGTCGGCCGTGGTCTTGGCGAGGTAATAAACCTTCAGGCTGTACCAGTAGTTCAGGTGCTCTCTGAGGAACACACCCATCTCCAGAGGAACTGAGGAACATCACATTCATAACCTCAATACCAGAGAAACATCACATTCATACACTCAACACCAGAGGAACATCACATTCATACCCTCAACACCAGGGGAACATCACATTCATACACTCAACACCAGAGGAACATCACATTCATAGCCTCAACACCAGAGGAACATCACATTCATAGCCTCAACACCAGAGGAACATCACATTCATAGCCTCAACACCAGAGAAACATCACATTCATAACCTCAACACCAGAGGAACATCACATTCATAGCCTCAACACCAGAGGAACATCACATTCATACACTCAACACCAGGGGAACATCACATTCATAACCTCAACACCAGAGAAACATCACATTCATAACCTCAACACCAGAGGAACATCACATTCATACACTCAACACCAGAGGAACATCACATTCATAGCCTCAACACCAGAGGAACATCACATTCATAGCCTCAACACCAGAGGAACATCACATTCATAGCCTCAACACCAGAGGAACATCACATTCATAACCTCAACACCAGAGGAACATCACATTCATACACTCAACACCAGAGGAACATCACATTCATAGCCTCAACACCAGAGGAACATCACATTCATACCCTCAACACCAGAGGAACATCACATTCATACACTCAACACCAGAGGAACAATACACTCAACACCAGAGGAACATCACATTCATACCCTCAACACCAGAGGAACATCACATTCATACACTCAACACCAGAGGAACATCACATTCATAGCCTCAACACCAGAGGAACATCACATTCATAGCCTCAACACCAGAGGAACATCACATTCATAACCTCAACACCAGAGGAACATCACATTCATAACCTCAACACCAGGGGAACATCACATTCATAGCCTCAACACCAGAGAAACATCACATTCATAACCTCAACACCAGAGGAACATCACATTCATAACCTCAACACCAGAGGAACATCACATTCATAGCCTCAACACCAGAGGAACATCACATTCATAGCCTCAACACCAGAGGAACATCACATTCATAGCCTCAACACCAGAGGAACATCACATTCATAACCTCAACACCAGAGGAACATCACATTCATAGCCTCAACACCAGAGAAACATCACATTCATAACCTCAACACCAGAGGAACATCACATTCATAGCCTCAACACCAGAGGAACATCACATTCATAGCCTCAACACCAGAGGAACATCACATTCATACACTCAACACCAGAGGAACATCACATTCATAGCCTCAACACCAGAGAAACATCACATTCATAACCTCAACACCAGAGGAACATCACATTCATAGCCTCAACACCAGAGAAACATCACATTCATACCCTCAACACCAGGGGAACAATACACTCAACATCAGAGGAACATCACATTCATACCCTCAACACCAGGGGAACATCACATTCATACCCTCAACACCAGAGGAACATCACATTCATAGCCTCAACACCAGAGGAACATCACATTCATAACCTCAACACCAGAGGAACATCACATTCATACCCTCAACACCAGAGGAACATCACATTCATACCCTCAACACCAGGGGAACATCACATTCATACCCTCAACACCAGAGGAACATCACATTCATACCCTCAACACCAGAGGAACATCACATTCATAGCCTCAACACCAGAGGAACATCACATTCATACCCTCAACACCAGAGGAACATCACATTCATAGCCTCAACACCAGAGGAACATCACATTCATACCCTCAACACCAGGGGAACATCACATTCATAACCTCAACACCAGAGGAACATCACATTCATAGCCTCAACACCAGGGGAACATCACATTCATAGCCTCAACACCAGAGGAACATCACATTCATACCCTCAACACCAGAGGAACATCACATTCATACCCTCAACACCAGAGGAACATCACATTCATAACCTCAACACCAGAGGAACATCACATTCATAGCCTCAACACCAGGGGAACATCACATTCATAACCTCAACACCAGAGGAACATCACATTCATAACCTCAACACCAGAGGAACATCACATTCATAGCCTCAACACCAGGGGAACATCACATTCATAACCTCAACACCAGAGGAACATCACATTCATACACTCAACACCAGAGGAACATCACATTCATAGCCTCAACACCAGGGGAACAATACACTCAACACCAGAGGAACATCACATTCATAGCCTCAACACCAGGGGAACAATACACTCAACACCAGAGGAACATCACATTCATAGCCTCAGACATTCATGACCAGCGAGGAGCACCTACATGTGAGCACGGTGGGCATGAGTGCGGCGAACATCAGGAAGAGCATGGAGAAGAAGAGAAAGCCGGAGTTACTCAGAACCTTCTTGGCCTCGTTCCCGATGCCCCAGTACAGCAGCCCGATCAGCACCCCGATGCCCAGGTGGGAGAGCAACCGCAGGTGGGTGAGGACCTGGGTTAAAAATGAAAACAGTGAAAGTGTCAGGGGATGGCCACAGGGGGCGCTGTACTGACCGAGTCTCGCAGGATGTTGAGGAACGTCCGTTTGAAGAGAATCACAAACTGAGTGATGCAGCTCGCTGAGAAACTGTGGCAGCCGTCGGACGAGCACTCCTGAAGAAAACAAAATAAACAACAAAATAAACAACAAAATAAACAAACCATAAACAAACAAACCATAAACAACAGAGAGATACAAAGTTCTTCAATCCTTCAAACCAAAAGCAGCTCATACCGGATCCTTCAGCCCTAACTTACTTTACTCGGGAGGAATTAGGGAGGACTTAGAGAGGACCTGGTCAGCATTTGTGGCCTGTTGCCGCGGTGACGTACCTCTGTAGCCTGTTGCCATAGCAGCGAGTGAAGCCCGTCTCCGTTGAAGTCGGGGAGAACATCGGGTTCAGGGTCCGAGTCCTGAGCCGCCCGGACTAGATGACTGCTCTGATCACCGTGTTCTCCAGATGCCACCTCCATCACTGCAACGATCACATGATAATCACATGTGTAGATGATCGTAGAAAAATATTTTAAATATCAACTGGACTGGGTTTAGGTAAAGTTGAGGACGTTATCGATAGTCCGTTATAGAGCGGGGGTCCCTCCTCTATTGACACTGGGTATCTGTTGTTTTACAAGGACAGCCTCCTTAACTCCTCTTTCGAACCATTTATTTTCCCTAGCTAGTATTTGAACCTCTTTGTCTTCAAAAGTGTGGTCAGCAGCTTTCAGATGGAGATGGAGCTGACTGTGGACCACTGCTGTTTTCCCTGCTATGCTGATACATTCTTTTGAAGAGATGTTGCTTGGTTTCACCTATGTAGTGTAGGTTTTTACCATCTAAAGAACATAGCCAGAGTCCGCCGCATTCTCTCTCTCTAACACGGAGACGCTCATGCATGCTTTTATCACCAGTCGTATCGACTACTGTAATGCCCTGCTTTCTGGTCTTCCCAAGAAGAGGATCTCAGGTTTACAACTTCTACAAACTTCAGCAGCTCGTGTCCTGAAGACCAGGAGGCGGGACCACATTACAGGAGGCGGGACCACATTACAGGAGGCGGGACCACATTACAGGAGGCGGGACCACATTACACCGGTTTTAGAGTCGCTGCATTGGCTCCCCGTGTGTTTCAGGATCGATTTTAAAGTTCTTTTAATGGTTTTTAAATGTCTTAATGGTCTTGGTCCTTCTTATCTTTCAGAACTGCTTTTACCTTATGAACCTTCACGTCCCTTCGCTCCTCCGGCAGGGGTCTCCTAGTTACTCCTAAAGTCAACAGAAAGACTTTCCAAAATTATGGCCCTCGCCTCTGGGACGACCTGAGGAGGAGCTCAGGACCTCAGAGAACGTTCATGTGTTTAAGAGCAGCTCAAGACCCGCCTTTTTAGTTTAGCTTTTAACTGATATTTATTCTTGCGAGGCCTATTTATTTATTTGTTATTAATATGTATGTGTGTATGTGTATGTTTGTATATATATATATATATATATATATATATATATATATAATTATTTTTATTTTATTTATTTTATATCTTATTTTTTAAATGTATTCTCGGTCTTATTTTAGTGGTCCTAATATTCTTACTTTTTACTTATTTTAACCATTTTGACGCTCTCCCAGTTTCCTCTGGAGGAGCCCTCTGCCTCGGGAGCGGTCATTGGCTGTGGCGCTGTCCTGTGGAGGTCTGGATGGAGGTGTTTCTCCTCCGGGCGCCCTGTGTTGGTGCCCTGTGGAGGTCTGGATGGAGGTGTTTCTCCTCCGGGTGCCCTGTGTTGGTGCCCTGTGGAGGTCTGGATGGAGGTGTTTCTCCTCCGGGCGCCCTGTGTTGGTGCCCTGTGGCTACGGCCGAGGTGCTGCTTCCGATGCAGACGGCTCCTTGGATGGTGTTTCCTTACCTGGTTTATCTGTACCCAGCCTTATCTCAGCCTTATCTCCATTGTTTTACCTTGAGTGTGTGTGTGTGTGTGTGTGTGTGTGTGTGTGTGAGTGTGTGTGTGTGTCTGTATATATGGTTTATGGAGCCAATTGACCTGACTACTCACCAGCACTACGAGAACCTAAGGGGATTAGCAGGACTATGCTACGGTCCTCATAAACCAAGATTTTGTATTTTCATTTTTAGCATATAAAGAGCATAATTTCATTGTTTTTCTGAAGTCCTTTTAATGCTCAATGATAATATATCATGCACATATCAAGTTTTTTTAAATTCTTAGCTTTTAAAGACCATAAATTCAAAGTTTATTTGACGTCCATATAATACCCCAACCTGACTTCTTGTGTATGGAGTGTATGATGTGCTCCCCCTACCCTACTCTGGCGGTATTGAAGGCTCCATTGTGATTGGTTCTTTATGGGGACACGTGCGGGATATGTGTCCGGGCATGTTGAGTGATTTCGGAAGACATCTAATGGTAATGCGAAGAAGAAGGACCAAGAGAAAGTTCACTCCAAAGAAGACAAGAAAATATATTGGTAAGTATCTAGTCCTTGTTAAATATACGTTATCAAGTATTTTCTGAATGGAACTTAGCCCCGGCCTGGAGGATTTATCCCCGGGCTGGATGATTTGGGGACCGGGCTATTGGGTTTTGGAGCTGGCTGTGGAACTTAGCCCCAGCCTGGAGGAGTTTTCCCCGGGCTGGATGAGTTGGGGGGTGTAGTCCGAGGAGGGGTGCTTAAGAGAGGGTACCTGGGTCCGAGATGTGGGCTGTGTGTCCCCGGAGGTCCAGAGGAGTCAGGGGGCCGAGGGTGTGCATGTAGGCCGAGGTGGGAGTGCCCTGAGCCGGGTAGTGTTAGTGGAGGAGAGGGTGGGTCATTGTGGTGGATGTTGGTGCGGGGCTGGTAGCTTTAGGAGCAGGCTGGTCAGAGGAGGTCCAGAGGAGTCAGGGGGCTGAGGGTGTGCATGTAGGCCGAGGTGGGAGTGCCCTGAGCCGGGTAGTGTTAGTGGAGGAGAGGGTGGGTCATTGTGGTGGATGTTGGTGCGGGGCTGGTAGCTTTAGGAGCAGGCTGGTCAGAGGAGGTCCAGAGGAGTCAGGGGGCTGAGGGTGTGCATGTAGGCCGAGGTGGGAGTGCCCTGAGCCGGGTAGTGTTAGTGGAGGAGAGGGTGGGTCATTGTGGTGGATGTTGGTGCGGGGCTGGTAGCTTTAGGAGCAGGCTGGTCAGAGGAGGTCCAGAGGAGTCAGGGGGCCGAGGGTGTGCATGTAGGCCGAGGTGGGAGTGCCCTGAGCCGGGTAGTGTTAGTGGAGGAGAGGGTGGGTCATTGTGGTGGATGTTGGTGCGGGGCTGGTAGCTTTAGGAGCAGGCTGGTCAGAGGAGGTCCAGAGGAGTCAGGGGGCCGAGGGTGTGCATGTAGGCCGAGGTGGGAGTGCCCTGAGCCGGGTAGTGTTAGTGGAGGAGAGGGTGGGTCATTGTGGTGGATGTTGGTGCGGGGCTGGTAGCTTTAGGAGCAGGCTGGTCAGAGGAGGTCCAGAGGAGTCAGGGGGCCGAGGGTGTGCATGTAGGCCGAGGTGGGAGTGCCCTGAGCCGGGTAGTGTTAGTGGAGGAGAGGGTGGGTCATTGTGGTGGATGTTGGTGCGGGGCTGGTAGCTTTAGGAGCAGGCTGGTCAGAGGAGGTCCAGAGGAGTCAGGGGGCCGAGGGTGTGCATGTAGGCCGGGGTGGGAGTGCCCTGAGCCGGGTAGTGTTAGTGGAGGAGAGGGTGGGTGATTGTGGTGGATGTTGGTGCGGGGCTGGTAGCTTTAGGAGCAGGCTGATCCAGAGGAGGTCCAGAGGAGTCAGGGGGCCGAGGGTGTGCATGTAGGCTGGGGTGGGAGTGCCCTGAGCCGGGTAGTGTTAGTGGAGGAGAGGGTTGGTGGTTGTGGTGGATGTTGGTGCGGGGCTGGTAGCTTTAGGAGCAGGCTGGTCAGAGGAGGTCCAGAGGAGTCAGGGGGCCGAGGGTGTGCATGTAGGCCGAGGTGGGAGTGCCCTGAGCCGGGTAGTGTTAGTGGAGGAGAGGGTGGGTGGTTGTGGTGGGTGTTTGGTGTTGGCCTGGGTGGTTCTTTGTAGGTTCAAGTATTGTCTGTTTATCTTTCAGAGTGACACTGGGAAGGACCAAAGGCAGGAGATGGCACAAGAAAAAAACAACCCAGACTCAGACCCAGACTATGTGGGTGATGAAGATTTAGATGAGCTCCCCCATCCAAATATATGGCTGACACAAAACTCGGATACAAGTCTTGCTCCTGCTTCTAGTGCACCGGGAACCAGCCAGCAAGGTAGTTCTTCATACACCTCAGAGTTGCATTCAGAGAATGGTCCACAAAGAGGAGACCCACAGCGGACAAGTTCCATAAATTACTGCTTTGTCTGCGGTAAGCCCCAGAAGAAAATATCGAGACATCTTAAAACACACAAGACCAATGCAGAGATTGTACAAGTCTTTTCCCTTACTGATGTCAAGGAGCGCAACAAACGGATTGAAAAAATTTGGAATAAAGGGAACTTTTTACATAATCAAGCAGTATTACAAAGTGGGAAAGGGCAATTGAAAGTGAAGCGACGATGCAAAAAAAAAGCTTTGGATGGAAAGTTTATTCACTGCATGTATTGTCAAGGCATGTTTCTCCGCAAAGAACTATGGAGGCATACTCGCAGGTGCCCTCACAAACCCGAAGATGCAAACCAAGAAGAGACGTCTGGAAGGAGAAGGATCCTCGGCTCTGCATCAGCTCAGGATGCCGCCTTATGTGCGCAAATCTCGGGTGGGGTTTGGAAGCTTCTCAGTGTTATGAACGTGGATGAAGTTGGATCAGTTGTGCGAAATGACTTCTGTATTCTCCAGTTTGCCCAGTCACTTTACAACATTCATGGACAAGATACAACAAAGTATGAATACATAAGACAAAAACTGAGAGAAGTGGGACGTCTGCTGCTGTGCTTGCGGACAGATTTCTCTGTGCCGACCCTGGAAGATGCTGTTAGGCCTGCAAACTTTGAGAAAGTGGTACAAGCGGTCAAAAAGGTAGCAGGTTTTAATGATGACAATCTTTCGTACAAAACCCCGAGCCTTGCTCTTAAACTCGGCCACACACTGAATAAGATCTGCGACATCATCCACTGCCGGAGCTTGATGGCAGAAGATGAGAAGCTGGTGAAGTATACTGAAACATTTAAGAAGTTGCTCAGTACCAAGTGGAAAGAATATGTATCTCACAATGCCCTTAACACACTGAGCGATGCCAAGTTTAATAAACCGTTAACCTTACCATTCACTGAAGATGTTGTGAAACTTCACAAGTTTTTGGAAAAGGCAGCAGAAGAGGCCACAAGCAAACTGCAAGAAACAGATGATGCTCAAGCTTATGCCCGTCTTGCCATGGTGTTGCTCACACAAATCATTGTGTTCAACCGTCGGCGAGCTGGAGAGGTTTCCAAAATGCCTCTGAAACATTTTCTGGAGAGGGATAATCAACAACTTCATGCGGATGTAAGCCTTGGTTTATCGGACACAGAAAAGAAGCTCTGCCGGTATCTAAGTCGCGTGGAAATTATGGGTAAAAGAGGGAGAAAAGTTGCAGTTCTTCTCCCCCGACCTGTTGTCAATGGTCTTACACTACTCACAAATAAGAGGAAAGAATGTGGTGTGTCTCCCTCAAACCCATTCTTATTTGCACGACCCAAAGCACCAACCCATTATAGAGGAAGTGACTGCCTGAGACGTTTCTCCACACAGTGCGACACAAAGTACCCCGAGCACCTCCGGTCGACCGGTCTCAGGAAACATGTGGCCACGCTATCTCAAGTCTTAAACCTCCAGGAGAATGAGCTGGATCAGGTGGCAGACTTCCTTGGACATGATATCCGCGTACACAGGGAATTCTACAGACTGCCTGTTCCAACAACACAACTTGCAAAGATATCCAAAGTATTGCTTTTAATGGAGAAGGGATCCATTTCCTCGCTAAAAGGAAAGACGCTGGAGGAGATTGAACTTGAAGGTTTGTTAAATGTATCTCTTATCTGGGTGTGCAGGTAGGCCGGGGTGGGAGTGCCCTGAGCCGGGTAGTGTTAGTGGAGGAGTGGGTGGGTGATTGTGGTGGATGTTGGTGAGGGGCTGGTAGCTTTAGGAGCAGGCTGGTCCAGAGGAGGTCCAGAGGAGTCAGGGGGCCGAGGGTGAGCAGGTAGGCCGAGGTGGGAGTGCCCTGAGCCGGGTAGTGTTAGTGGAGGAGAGGGTGGGTGATTGTGGTGGGTGTTGGTGCGGGGCTGGTAGCTTTAGGAGCAGGCTGGTCAGAGGAGGTCCAGAGGAGTCAGGGGGCCGAGGGTGAGCAGGTAGGCCGGGGTGGGAGTGCCCTGAGCCGGGTAGTGTTAGTGGAGGAGAGGGTGGGTGATTGTGGTGGGTGTTGGTGCGGGGCTGGTAGCTTTAGGAGCCGGCTGGTCCAGAAGAGGTCCAGAGGAGTCAGGGGGCCGAGGGTGAGCAGGTAGGCCGGGGTGGGAGTGCCCTGAGCCGGGTAGTGTTAGTGGAGGAGAGGGTGGGTCATTGTGGTGGATGTTGGTGCGGGGCTGGTAGCCTTAGGAGCAGGCTGGTCCAGAGGAGGTCCAGAGGAGTCAGGGGGCCGAGCGTGTGCAGGTAGGCCGGGGTGGGAGTGCCCTGAGCCGGGTAGTGTTAGTGGAGGAGTGGGTGGGTGGTTGTGGTGGGTGTTTGGTGTTGGTGCGTGGCTGGTAGCTTTAGGAGCAGGCTGGGGCTAAGATCCCCAGCCTGTAGGAGTTATCCCCGGCCTGATGGCTTTAGGAGCGGGCGGGGGAACTTAGCCCCAGCCTGGAGGAGTTTTCCCCAGCCTGGATGAGTTGGGGGGTGTAGTCCGAGGAGGGGTGCTTAAGAGTGGGTACCTGGGTCCGAGATGTGGGCTGTGTGTCCCCGGAGGTCCAGAGGACTCAGGGGGCCGAGGGTGTGCAGGTAGGCCGGGGTGGGAGTGCCCTGAGCCGGGTAGTGTTAGTGGATGAGAGCGGTGGTGGCTGTGGTGGGTGTTGTTCCGGTGCTGTGGTTGTGTGTGTGTGTGTGTGTGCGTGTGTGTCTCTGGGAAGGTGGAGGAGAATGTTTTAAATCTGTAAAGCACTTTGTGTTACATGAAATGTATGAAAAGCTATACAAATAAAGATTGATTGATTGATTGATTGATTGATAGTGCTCACTGCAGCCACTGAATAGATTAAACTATCACTCTGCTTGAAGCTTGGCGTCTTGTCTTTAGGACGGGTTAACTTCTGTCTCAAAGTGTTTACTGGTTTGAAATATAATGGGATCTTGTGTTGTAGCTTTTCTCCGACTCCTTTCCTTCTAGCCTCTGTTTCCTGTACCTATTGCTCCCAACTTTGGGAATGGTGCCCTTTCACTGGTTCGCAAGCTGGAGAAGACTGCCAAGAACCTAGCCAACAATACGAACCATGTACGCGCAGATGCAGACAGAGCAATGTTATTCCTAAGAGCAAGAAACAAAAGGCTCTTGGGGCAGGTTATACAACAGAGAATATTAAACGCAGCTACCGAAGAAGAATACTCAGTTTAAGGATTAGAAGCCTGCATTTCAAGGTGGAAGATCTTCAGAACGAAGCAGATGATCTCCATCAGGGGTCACAGAAGAAGTCCTGCTTAGCTTCAGACACAAAGCCTAAATGGGTGAACACACAAAGAGTAAGCAACAGCAGATACAGATGTTGGTTTCCTCCTCCTGGGAGGAGCCTGGGTCTTATAAAACCCACTCCAGTTTGGGTATAAGTGTCTTTTCTGACCTAAAGAGCCAAGAAGAAGCTTCTGTGACGAGAAGCAACTTCACCAAAACTTTACCAAAACCCAGTCCAGTCGATGATTTAAATATTTGTCTAGGATGGATACTCCCTGGATGAATGGGAGCCTTCACAAACATGTTTAAGTGATGTTTAGTTTTTTGTACCGAAGTCAGCCGGGTTGTGGTAGGTCGGGCAGTTGAGGCCGAGCTCGCTCAGATACGGGACGAGGTGGTTCACGGGGCCTCTGTAGATGCACTGGCCCTGACTCAGGACGTACAGCTGCGGAGACAGACGGGTCAGAGACGGGTCAGAGACGGTTCAGAAATAGGGCATTGTGGGTAGTGTAGTACTTGGGGCTGCAGGGCATTGTGGGTAGTGTAGCAATTGGGGCTGCAGGGCATTGTGGGCAGTGTAGTACTTGGGGCTGCAGGGCATTGTGGGTAGTGTAGTACTTGGGGCTGCAGGGCATTGTGGGCAGTGTAGTACTTGGGGCTGCAGGGCATTGTGGGTAGTGTAGTACTTGGGGCTGCAGGGCATTGTGGGTAGTGTAGTACTTGGGGCTGCAGGGCATTGTGGGTAGTGTAGTACTTGGGGCTGCAGGGCATTGTGGGTAGTGTAGTACTTGGGGCTGCAGGGCATTGTGGGTAGTGTAGTACTTGGGGCTGCAGGGCATTGTGGGCAGTGTAGTACTTGGGGCTGCAGGGCATTGTGGGCAGTGTAGTACTTGGGGCTGCAGGGCATTGTGGGCAGTGTAGTACTTGGGGCTGCAGGGCATTGTGGGTAGTGTAGTACCTTGTCAAACAGCTCAAACAGTTTGGCGCTCGGCTGGTGGATGGTGCAGATCACGGTGCGACCGCCGCGAGCCAAAGCTTTAAGCAATGACACGACCTGGAAACATGACGAGCTGTCGAGGCCACTGAGGGGAGAGAGGAGAGACATGAGAGAGGAGAGGTGAGAGAGGAGAGACATGAGAGAGGAGAGGAGAGAGGGGGGAGAGAGAGAGAGGAGAGGAGAGAGACATGAGAGAGGAGAGGTGAGAGAGGAGAGACATGAGAGAGGAGAGGTGAGAGAGGAGAGACATGAGAGAGGAGAGACATGAGAGAGGAGAGACATGAGAGAGGAGAGACATGAGAGAGGAGAGACATGAGAGAGGAGAGGTGAGAGAGGAGAGACATGAGAGAGGAGAGGAGAGAGGGGGGAGAGAGAGAGAGGAGAGGAGAGAGACATGAGAGAGGAGAGGTGAGAGAGGAGAGACATGAGAGAGGAGAGGTGAGAGAGGAGAGACATGAGAGAGGAGAGACATGAGAGAGGAGAGACATGAGAGAGGAGAGACATGAGAGAGGAGAGACATGAGAGAGGAGAGGTGAGAGAGGAGAGACATGAGAGAGGAGAGGTGAGAGAGGAGAGACATGAGAGAGGAGAGGAGAGAGGGGGGAGAGAGGAGAGAGAGGAGAGACATGAGAGAGGAGAGAGGAGAGAGAGGAGAGAGACATGAGAGAGGAGAGAGGAGAGAGAGGAGAGACATGAGAGAGGAGAGACATGAGAGAGGAGAGACATGAGAGAGGAGAGAGGAGAGAGAGGAGAGAGAGGAGAGAGGAGAGAGAGGAGAGACATGAGAGAGGAGAGACATGAGAGAGGAGAGAGGAGAGAGAGGAGAGAGGAGAGAGAGGAGAGACATGAGAGAGGAGAGACATGAGAGAGGAGAGAGGAGAGAGAGGAGAGACATTGTATATATATATTTTTTTTTAACAGGGACAGTGTACGATCTACATGAGCCTCAGAAAGGAGAGATGCATTGTACCAGGTTATAGCACTTGTGCTAATTTCCACCTGCAGTCCCTGGGCCTATTGTACATGTTTTTAGTGGTAGGGGAAACCGGAGTACCCGGAGGAAACCTACACAGACACGGGGAGAACATGCAAACTCCACACAGAAAGGCCCCGTCCAGGTGGGAATCGAACCCGAGACTTTCTAGCTGTGAAGCACGAGCGCTAACCGCTGTGCCACCGTGCCGCCCACATGAGAGAGAGAGGGGGGGGGGGGGGGAGAGAGAGAGGGGTTATCCTCGTTTAGAAGCTTCACAGCTGAAGGCATGAAACATGACCTCCTCCACCAGTCAGTGAAAGTCTCTGAGGCCATGACCTCCTCCCACCAGTCAGTGAAAGTCTCTAAGGCCATGACCTCCTCCCACCAGTCAGTGAAAGTATCTAAGGCCATGACCTCCTCCCAACAGTCAGTGAAAGTATCTAAGCCCATGACCTCCTCCCACCAGTCAGTGAAAGTCTCTGAGGCCAAGACCTCCTCCCACCAGTCAGTGAAAGTCTCTAAGCCCATGACCTCCTCCCACCAGTCAGTGAAAGTCTCTGAGGCCATGACCTCCTCCCAACAGTCAGTGAAAGTATCTAAGCCCATGACCTCCTCCCACCAGTCAGTAAAAGTCTCTGAGGCCATGACCTCCTCCCACCAGTCAGTGAAAGTCTCTAAGGCCGTGACCTCCTCCCACCAGTCAATGAAAGTATCCAAGGCCATGACCTCCTCCCAACAGTCAGTGAACGTATCCCAGGCCATGACCTCCTCCCACCAGTCAGTGAACGTATCCCAGGCCATGACCTCCTCCCACCAGTCAGTGAAAGTTTCTAAGGCCGTGACCTCCTCCCACCAGTCAGTGAACGTATCCAAGGTCGTGACCTCCTCCCACCAGTCAGTGAACGTATCCCAGGCCATGACCTCCTCCCACCAGTCAGTGAACGTATCCCAGGCCATGACCTCCTCCCACCAGTCAGTGAAAGTTTCTAAGGCCGTGACCTCCTCCCACCAGTCAGTGAAAGTCTCTAAGGCCGTGACCTCCTCCCACCAGTTAGTGAACGTATCCAAGGTCGTGACCTCCTCCCACCAGTCAGTGAAAGTCTCTGAGGCCGTGACCTCCTCCCACCAGTCAGTGAACGTATCCCAGGCCGTGACCTCCTCCCACCAGTCAGTGAAAGTATCTAAGGCCGTGACCTCCTCCCACCAGTCAGTGAAAGTCTCTGAGGCCATGACCTCCTCCCACCAGTCAGTGAAAGTCTCTAAGGCCATGACCTCCTCCCACCAGTCAGTGAAAGTATCTAAGGCCATGACCTCCTCCCAACAGTCAGTGAAAGTCTCTGAGGCCAAGACCTCCTCCCACCAGTCAGTGAAAGTCTCTAAGCCCATGACCTCCTCCCACCAGTCAGTGAAAGTCTCTAAGCCCATGACCTCCTCCCACCAGTCAGTGAAAGTCTCTGAGGCCATGACCTCCTCCCAACAGTCAGTGAAAGTATCTAAGCCCATGACCTCCTCCCACCAGTCAGTGAAAGTATCTAAGCCCATGACCTCCTCCCACCAGTCAGTGAAAGTCTCTGAGGCCAAGACCTCCTCCCACCAGTCAGTGAAAGTCTCTGAGGCCATGACCTCCTCCCACCAGTCAGTGAAAGTCTCTAAGCCCATGACCTCCTCCCACCAGTCAATGAAAGTATCTGAGGCCATGACCTCCTCCCACCAGTCAGTGAACGTATCCAAGGTCGTGACCTCCTCCCACCAGTCAGTGAACGTATCCAAGGCCATGACCTCCTCCCAACAGTCAGTGAACGTATCCCAGGCCATGACCTCCTCCCACCAGTCAGTGAACGTATCCCAGGCCATGACCTCCTCCCACCAGTCAGTGAAAGTTTCTAAGGCCGTGACCTCCTCCCACCAGTCAGTGAACGTATCCCAGGCCATGACCTCCTCCCACCAGTCAGTGAACGTATCCCAGGCCATGACCTCCTCCCACCAGTCAGTGAAAGTTTCTAAGGCCGTGACCTCCTCCCACCAGTCAGTGAACGTATCCAAGGTCGTGACCTCCTCCCACCAGTCAGTGAACGTATCCCAGGCCATGACCTCCTCCCACCAGTCAGTGAACGTATCCCAGGCCATGACCTCCTCCCACCAGTCAGTGAAAGTTTCTAAGGCCGTGACCTCCTCCCACCAGTCAGTGAACGTATCCAAGGTCGTGACCTCCTCCCACCAGTCAGTGAACGTATCCCAGGCCATGACCTCCTCCCACCAGTCAGTGAAAGTCTCTAAGGCCGTGACCTCCTCCCACCAGTTAGTGAACGTATCCAAGGTCGTGACCTCCTCCCACCAGTCAGTGAACGTATCCCAGGCCATGACCTCCTCCCACCAGTCAGTGAAAGTCTCTGAGGCCATGACCTCCTCCCAACAGTCAGTGAAAGTCTCTAAGGCCATGACCTCCTCCCACCAGTCAGTGAACGTATCCCAGGCCGTGACCTCCTCCCACCAGTCAGTGAAAGTATCTAAGGCCGTGACCTCCTCCTAACAGTCAGTGAACGTATCCCAGGCCGTGACCTCCTCCCACCAGTCAGTGAAAGTCTCTGAGGCCATGACCTCCTCCCACCAGTCAGTGAAAGCATCTAAGGCCATGACCTCCTCCCACCAGTCAGTGAACGTATCCCAGGCCGTGACCTCCTCCCAACAGTCAGTGAAAGTATCCCAGGCCGTGACCTCCTCCCAACAGTCAGTGAACGTATCCCAGGCCGTGACCTCCTCCCAACAGTCAGTGAACGTATCCCAGGCCATGACCTCCTCCCAACAGTCAGTGAAAGTCTCTGAGGTGGAGACACGGACCTCAGCAGAGTCAGGAGAGCAGTGTCCTCGTGAACTTCACAATGTAACTGCCTTCCTTCCCTACAGCAGTAAAAAGAAGAGGAGACAGGACGCAGCCCTGGGGTGAACCTGTGTTCGAGGACCATTTGTTTATCCAAACCTGATGGACACGATTTGTAAGAAAGTCTAAAAACAGATCAGGAAATTCAAAATGAGATAAAAGATAATTTATTAAAATGTGAGGTTTTGTTTTGTTAACCTCTTAACCCCCACTTTAACAGAGCGCATTTTCTCCAGTTCAGCTTTACCCAAACCTAGAAACATCTTACAACCTACAGGCCTGTAACACCTCATTTGAAAGCTAAGACCTACAACACTGATCTGTTTTTTCCTCCTGTTTCCTTGCGTTGTTGTCTCAGTTTTGTTGCCTTTTCTTCCTCATTTACATCTCGTTTTTGTCGCTAGTTTGACACTTTGAGCTCTGACCTCTGACCTGAAGCTCTTCCCTCTGACCTGAAGCTCTGACCTCTGACCTGATGCTTTGACCTCTGACCTGGTGGGCTCGTCGAAGAACATCACTGGGGGGTTGTTGACCAGCTCCAGGGCGATGGCCAGTCTCTTCCTCTGACCTCCAGAAAGATGAGACGTCCGAGTCTGAGCGCAGTCCAGGAGCCCCAAGGCCACCAGGATCTCCTGCACCTGAGGAAACAAACACCTGAGAAAACACCTAAGGAGACCAACATCTGAGACAAACACCTGAGGAGACCAACATCTGAGACAAACACCTGAGGAGACAAACATCTGAGACAAACCCGAGTTCAGGGTTAGGTTTAAGGGTTAGGTGGTGTGTAACGCTTTAGGGCTAGAAGGAATGACCAAGTCGTGCCAGGAGAAGATTGGCCCACAGAGCCCGAGTGTGTGAATAAAACCCAACCACAAGTTTCTTGACGATATATTGAATATATTTAAAAGGTTGAATATACATGTATACATATTATACATACAGTGCCTTGCGAAAGTATTCGGCCCCCTTGAACCTTTCGACCTTTTGCCACATTTTTTGTGAAGAACCAACAACAAGTGGGACAATCATGAAGTGAAACGAAATTTATTGGATATTTCAAAATTTTTTAACAAATAAACAACTGAAAAATGTGTCGTGCAAAATTATTCAGCCCCCTTAAGTTAATCCTCTGTAGCGCCACCTTGTGCTGCGATTACTGCTGTAAGTCCTTGGGGTTTGTCTCTATCAGTTTTCACATTGAGAGACTCTTGCAAAACAGCTGGAGCTCAGTGAAGTTGGATGGACAGCGTTTGTGAACAGCAGTTTTCAGGTCTTTCCACAGATTCTCGATTGGATTCAGGTCTGGACTTTGACTTGGCCATTCTAACACCTGGAGATGTTTATTTGTGAACCACTCTATTGTAGATGTTTTATGTTTTGGATCATTGTCTTGTTGGAAGACAAATCTCCGTCCCAGTCTCAGGTCTTCTGCAGACTCCATCAGGTTTTCTTCCAGAATGGTCCTGTATTTGGCTCCATCCATCTTCCCATCAGTTTGAACCATCTTCCATGTCCCTGCTGAAGAAAAGCCCAAACCATGATGCTGCCACCACCATGTTTGACAGTGGGGATGGTGTGTTCAGGGTGATGAGCTGTGTTGCTTTTGGTTTCATCTGACCAGAGCACCTTCTTCCACATGTTTGGTGTGTCTCCCAGGTGGCTTGTGGCAAACTTTAAACAACACTTTTTATGGATATCTTTAAGAAATGGCTTTCTTCTTGCCACTCTTCCATAAAGGCCAGAGTTGTGCAGTATACGACTGATTGTTGTCCTATGGACAGAGTCTCCACCTCAGCTGGACATTTCTGCAGTTCATCCAGAGTGATCATGGGCCTCTTGGCAGCATCTCTGATCAGTTTTCTCCTTGTATGAGCTGAAAGTTTAGAGGGACGGCCGGGTCTTTGTAGATTTGCAGTGGTCTGATACTCCTTCCATTTCAATATTATCGCTTGCACAGTGCTCCTTGGGGTGTTTAAAGCTTGGGAAATCTTTTTGTATCCAAATCCGGCTTTAAACTTCTCCACAACAGTATCTGGGATCTGCCTGGTGTGTTCCTTGTTCTTCATGATGCTCTCTGCGCTTTAAACTGACCTCTGAGACGATCACAGAGCAGGTGCGTTTATACAGAGACTTGTTCACACACAGGTGGATTCTATTTATCATCATTAGTCATTTAGGTCAACATTGGATCATTCAGAGATCCTCACTGAACTTCTGGAGAGAGTTTTCTGCACTGAAAGTAAAGGGGCTGAATCATTTTGCACGCCCAATTTTTCAGTTGTTTATTTGTTAAAAATGTTTGAAATATCCAATAAATTTTGTTTCACTTCATGATTGTGTCCCACTTGTTGGTTCTTCACAAAAAATTACAGTTTTATATCTTTATGTTTGAAGCCTGAAATGTGGCAAAAGGTCGAAAAGTTCAAGCTAAAGAGGTGCTACCAGTGCAGAGGGAAAGACCAAAGAGGAGCCACATGTCCAGAGAGCCCTCTCAGACTGTGGCTCCTCACTGGTCTTTCCCTAAAGCTCAAAGGGCAAGAAGACCCAAAGAACAAGACAGACTCCAGAGCCCAGAAGAACGGGAGGTAGTGCCGTATGTAGCCGGGGTCTCAGAGGAACTTCAGAGGATCTTTAGAATCAGAATCAGAATCAGAATTCGTTTTATTGCCAAGGTTTGTGAACAAGGTTTACAAACTAGGAATTTTACTTGGTGCAAACGTGCGACATAAAACATATAACACAGAATTAAGATAAAAAATAAGCTAAGAACGTTAAACTATAAGGCTATAAGGGCATGCATACAATAAAAAATATTAAATAAATAAGATAAAATAAAGTGACATATGTTAAGACAACAACAATTTGACAATGAACAACAGCGGGATTGTATATACAGATGTTTTGGCATTTAAAGTGGTATTAAGTGTTTAAAGTGATAAAGTGAAGCAGCGGGTCTAAGTGTGGACTCACTGCAAGAGCAGATACATCCATGAGTCTGAGACTGAGCTACAGAGACTTGTTATTGTTCATGAGTCTGATGGCGGAGGGGAAAAAACTGTTCAAGTGGCGGGAGGTGTGGGTCTGGATAGACCGTAGCCTCCTGCCTGAGGGAGGGGGGTGAATAGTCCGTGACCAGGGTGAGAAGGGTCAGCACAGGCAGCACAGGATTCCAGTGAACCACAAACCGAACACACGGAGACAAACATGAGTTCATCCCAAAGACAAAACTCCACAAACAAAGCAATGTGGTTTATTCAATTCAATGCAAAGAAGAAGAATGCAAACAACATTATATTGGAGAAACTAAACAAGTTTTACAGAAGAGACTTTATCAACACCGAAGAGAAAGCACAAGTGGCCCTCAGTCGGCGGTGCACCTCCACCTCAAAGCCTCCAACCACTCCTCTGAGGAGGTGGTGCACCTCCACCTCAAAGCCTCCAACCACTCCTCTGAGGAGGTGGTGCACCTCCACCTCAAAGCCTCCACCCACTCCTTTGAGGACGGGGAGGTCCACATTTGAGCTGAAGAAGAACGTTGGTTTAAAAGAGGAGTTAAAGAAGCCTCAGCCAACAAAAGAACAATAGGCAGGTAATGGGCAGTGATCATCTATGAATAGGACAGGACTGACCGATACTGAGGTGAGCAGATCGTTAGAGATCGTTTACCCACAGGTGAGAGTAGCTGTGATTAGAGGGGAGGAGCCAACCCTAGCTCCTCCCCGTTGGTCTATATATTCAGCTGTGTGCAGATTGTGACCTTTGTCGCTGACGAAGCCTTTTGGATGAGAGGCGAAACGTTCGAAGACTTCAACTACTGAGTACAGAAGATGAATCAAGTACCTTCATTGAAAATGGACAACTCCTGTACGACTGAGAGCTCACACAGACATGGGCCTGTAGATACTCTCCGTCTCCAACTAAACTCAGACAAAACTGAGATCATTGTTTTTGTCCCACAGACACAAAGACAAAGTGTCTTCAGTCTCCTCGAGTCTCTCTCTCTAAAACCAAAACATCAGGTTAGAAATCGAGGAGTAATCATGGACTCAGACCTGAACTTAAACATCAGCTTTTTACCATCTGAAGAACATGAAGATCAGAGAAATAGTGTCAAAACCAGACTTGGAGACACTCATCCATGCGTTTGTCTCCAGCAGGTTAGACGACTGTAACGGCTGCTCACTGGCCTTTCTAGACGAGCTGTTAGAGCTGCAGAACATCCAGAACCAGGAAATACCACCATATTAGTCCAGTGCTCCGGTCTCTGCACTGGCTTCCTGTCACTCAGAGAATAGAATTTAAAACAGCTCTGCTCGTGTACAAGTCTTTTCTCTGACTCTGACATGTTAGAGCCGTATGAACCATCTCGGGCCCTGAGAACTTCAGGGAGGGGTCTCCTGGTGGTTCCCAGAGTCAGGACTAAACACGCTGAGGCTAAAGCTAAAATCTGGAACAGTCTTCATGAGGACGTGAGACAGGCCTCAACTCTGACAATGTTCAAATCCAGGCTGAAAACAGCTCTTTTTACCCGAGCAGATGAAAACTGAAAGTATTTTATCTGCACTCTGGCCTTTTACTGTCATTGATTAACTTTATGTTGATGTTTTACTGATTGATTTGATCTGTTTTCTTGTAATTTTATGCAACTGTGAAGCTTTGAATTGCCTTGTGTATGAATTGTGCTCTACAAACAAACTGGCCTTGTTGAGGTTAAGGTTTAGGTGGTGTCTGATGTTCAGGGTTAGGTGGTGTCTGATGTTCAGGGTTATGTTGAGGTTAAGGTTTAGGTGGTGTCTGATGTTCAGGGTTAGGTGGTGTCTGATGTTCAGGGTTAGGTTAAGGTTTAGGTGGTGTCTGATGTTCAGGTTTAGGTGGTGTCTGATGTTCAGGGTTAGGTTAAGGGTTAGGTGGTGTCTGATGTTCAGGTTTAGGTGGTGTCTGATGTTCAGGGTTATGTTGAGGTTCAGGGTTAGGTGGTGTCTGATGTTCAGGGTTAGGTGGTGTCTGATGTTCAGGGTTAGGTGGTGTCTGATGTTCAGGGTTAGGTTAAGGGTTAGGTGGTGTCTGATGTTCAGGGTTAGGTTGAGGTTTAGGTGGTGTTTGATGTTCAGGGTTAGGTTGAGGTTTAGGTGGTGTCTGATGTTCAGGGTTAGGTGGTGTCTGATGTTCAGGGTTAGGTTGAGGTTTAGGTGGTGTCTGATGTTCAGGGTTAGGTGGTGTCTGATGTTCAGGGTTAGGTGGTGTCTGATGTTCAGGGTTAGGTGGTGTCTGATGTTCAGGGTTAGGTTAAGGTTTAGGTGGTGTCTGATGTTCAGGGTTAGGTGGTGTCTGATGTTCAGGGTTAGGTGGTGTCTGATGTTCAGGGTTAGGTTAAGGTTTAGGTGGTGTCTGATGTTCAGGGTTAGGTGGTGTCTGATGTTCAGGGTTAGGTGGTGTCTGATGTTCAGGGTTAGGTGGTGTCTGATGTTCAGGGTTAGGTTAAGGTTTAGGTGGTGTCTGATGTTCAGGGTTAGGTGGTGTCTGATGTTCAGGGTTAGGTGGTGTCTGATGTTCAGGGTTAGGTTGAGGTTTAGGTGGTGTCTGATGTTCAGGGTTAGGTGGTGTCTGATGTTCAGGGTTAGGTGGTGTCTGATGTTCAGGGTTAGGTTGAGGTTTAGGTGGTGTTTGATGTTCAGGGTTAGGTGGTGTCTGATGTTCAGGGTTAGGTGGTGTCTGATGTTCAGGGTTAGGTGGTGTCTGATGTTCAGGGTTAGGTGGTGTCTGATGTTCAGGGTTAGGTGGTGTCTGATGTTCAGGGTTAGGTTGAGGTTTAGGTGGTGTCTGATGTTCAGGGTTAGGTGGTGTCTGATGTTCAGGGTTAGGTGGTGTCTGATGTTCAGGGTTAGGTGGTGTCTGATGTTCAGGGTTAGGTGGTGTCTGATGTTCAGGGTTAGGTGGTGTCTGATGTTCAGGGTTAGGTTGAGGTTTAGGTGGTGTTTGATGTTCAGGGTTAGGTGGTGTCTGATGTTCAGGGTTAGGTGGTGTCTGATGTTCAGGGTTAGGTGGTGTCTGATGTTCAGGGTTAGGTTGAGGTTTAGGTGGTGTCTGATGTTCAGGGTTAGGTGGTGTCTGATGTTCAGGGTTAGGTGGTGTCTGATGTTCAGGGTTAGGTGGTGTCTGATGTTCAGGGTTAGGTGGTGTCTGATGTTCAGGGTTAGGTGGTGTCTGATGTTCAGGGTTAGGTTGAGGTTTAGGTGGTGTTTGATGTTCAGGGTTAGGTGGTGTCTGATGTTCAGGGTTAGGTGGTGTCTGATGTTCAGGGTTAGGTGGTGTCTGATGTTCAGGGTTAGGTTGAGGTTTAGGTGGTGTCTGATGTTCAGGGTTAGGTGGTGTCTGATGTTCAGGGTTAGGTGGTGTCTGATGTTCAGGGTTAGGTGGTGTCTGATGTTCAGGGTTAGGTTGAGGTTTAGGTGGTGTCTGATGTTCAGGGTTAGGTGGTGTCTGATGTTCAGGGTTAGGTGGTGTCTGATGTTCAGGGTTAGGTGGTGTCTGATGTTCAGGGTTAGGTGGTGTCTGATGTTCAGGGTTAGGTGGTGTCTGATGTTCAGGGTTAGGTGGTGTCTGATGTTCAGGGTTAGGTGGTGTCTGATGTTCAGGTGGTGTCTGTAAGGTCGTGGTTATGAGGTTGTACCATGTCTCTCCTCGCCGGCTCCTTCTCCTGCAGCTTGAGTCGGGCCGACACCATCAGCGCCTCGTGCACCGTCAGGTGCGGCAGTAACATGTCATCCTGCATGATGTAACACGACACCTTCCTGAAGGAGCGCAGCGCCCTCTGCTGCCCGTTTATCAGGATGTGCCCGCTCATACCCGTCTCCCTAACAACCGGAGGGCAGAGGTTTAGAGAGGGGTCAGAGAGGGGTCCGGGGGAGGTCAGAGGTCAGTCTCTCACCTGTATCCAGCCAGGATGTTCATGAGTGTAGATTTCCCGGCTCCTGAAGGTCCCATAATGGCCACCAGGTCTCCACTCTGGAAGCTCCCGGAGATCCCTCTGAGCAGCTGCTTCGACCCTGATACAGAAACAGTGTTTCTGGGACTGTCTCCATGGTTACTCGTATGTCCTTTACTCAAACATTTGGCTCTGAGCCTGAGTTACATTTGTAGGAACCGGTGCCTGGACCTGATTAGACTGAAGGTGCCCAGAGCACATGCTGACGTACGGGAGGTCATGGTATATCATTATCAGTCACATCAGCGGAGGCCCTTTAGTACAGTATGGTCCTTTGGCTCAGAGACACTTTTAGATCAGGCTCATATATACACTCAACAAACATATAAACGCAACCCCTTTGTTTCTGCTCCAGGTTTCATGAGATGGAATTAAAGATCTAAAGTTCATCCAGATTCACAATATGACCATTTCTCTCAAACATTGTTCACAGATCAGTCCAAATGTGTGATAGTGAGACCTTCTGCTCTGCTGAGATGATCCATCCCACCTCACAGGTGTGCCACATCAAGATCTGACATCATGACTAGTGCACAGGTGTACCTTATACTGCCCACAATAAAAGGCCACCCTGAAATGTGCAGTGTTTTGCTTTATTGGGGGTCTGGGGACTCAGAACCAGTCAGTATCTGGTTGGGCGAACTCCCACAAACTCTCGAGCACCCGATGACGGGTATAGAGCTGGTCCAGTGTTCCACGACCGGGACGAAAACCGCATTGTTCCTCCTGGATCCGAGGTTCGACCATCGGCCGGATCCTCCTCTCCAGTACCCTGGAGTAGACCTTACGAGGGAGGCTGAGGAGTGTGATCCCTCTGTAATTGGAGCACACCCTCCGATCCCCCTTCTTGAAGAGAGGGACCACCACCCCGGTCTGCCAATCCAGAGGCACTGTCCCCGACCGCCACGCAATGTTGCAGAGACGTGTCAGCCAAGACAGCCCTACAACATCCAGAGACTTAAGGTACTCGGGACGAATCTCATCCACCCCTGGAGCCACCGAGGAGCTTTCTAACTACCTCGGTGACTTCAGCTTGGGTGATGGACGAGCCCCCCCTCCGAGTCCCCAGCCTCTGCTTACTCATCAGAAGACGTGACAGTGGGATTGAGGAGATCCTCGAAGTACTCCTTCCACCGCCCCACCACCTCCCCAGTCGAGGTCAGCAGCCCCCCACCCACGCTGTAAACAGTGTTGGTGAAGCACTGCTTCCCCCTCCTGAGGCGCCGGATGGTTTGCCAGAATCTCTTCGAGGCCGACCGATAGTCCTCCTCCATGGCTTCTCCAAACTCCTCCCAGACCCGAGTTTTTGCCTCTGCGACTGCACGAGCTGCAGCACGCTTGGCCTGCCGGTTCCTCTCAGCTGCCTCCGGAGTCCCACAAGCCAACAAGGCCAGGTAGGACTCCTTCTTCAGCTTGACGGCATCCCTTACCTCCGGGCGCCACCACCGGGTTCGGGGGTTGCCGCCGCGACAGGCACCAGAGACCTTACGGCCACAACTACGAGCAGCCGCATCGACAATGGAGGAGGAGAACATGGTCCACTCGGACTCCATGTGAGATTACTCCGTTATTGAAAAAATAACACTGTTCTTTTAAACGGCGTTATTCCCAACACTGTATATAATGTAATAAAGATAAGACGTTTTTATTTGAGTCTGATCCAGATGTAGTTCCTGTCAGAGTCCAGCAGAGGGCAGCAGCTGTTAATCTGAGGTTACTACAGTTCAACTGCAGACTGGAATACTGCAGTATTTGTCTTATGGGAACAGCTCAGGTTCGTCTCATGTTCCTTTAAACCCGTCATTAACAGTTTCACTCAGAGAAACCTGAGGAAGGGCATCAGAGCCAGAGGAACCGGTTTAGACACAAATCTCTGACAAATTCAAACTCAGCTTCAGACCCAGAAACATGTATTTACAGATTAATGAGTCACTATAACAAACCTCGGCTGAATTTGATTTCATATTTGACGTTTTTGTTGCTGATGAATCTCAAAGGTAAAATTAGACGTTTATCTAAAGCTAAAGGGAAATCAGTCAGAAGCTCCACATGAATCTGGATCCGCTCAAACTCAAACGGTTGTGAAGTTATTCTTTGATATTTGTTCCTGGCTCAGATCGAGGGGAAACTCAGATGTTACAAACTTCAGATTCACAGACACAAACTCTCTGATTCTGCCGTTCTTTTTGTTTTTCAAACGGGTTCAGAGAAACGTTCTGGAGCAGTGACTGACAGTGACCTGAGGATTAAGTCCAGCCTTTGACCTCTGACCTCCGCTTTCCTGGCTCTGAAAATCAGACCAGAGTTTTCCTGAGAATAAACTTTCCATCTGAAGCTGAAGCTCGAGCGACTCGAATGTTTCAGGTTTTGATGAGTTCAGTAAAAACTATATTCATGATATTTGTCAAACCCTGAAGAATCGTATATATGATCATGAGTTTGTTTTTAGGACGAAAATCAGTCGATCAAATCTAAAATCAAGTTCCTTCGATGAGAAATAAAACCGTGCTTAATTATATATCGTCCAGAGACGCCCTTTGCTGATTGGTTGGTTTACTTCCTGTTTGCTGCGTACAGTATGTTCACCATTGTTTTAGTCTAATACTAAGATTGTTACGCGTCACATCACAGACTCGTCTGAAAGAGACAAAGGTACGACCACAGAGGCGTCGTTCGTTCAGCCCGGCCTCTGTTACTGTGAGTCTGACGGTGTGTGGCCTCTGTTACTGTGAGTCTGACGGTGTGTGGCCTCTGTTACTGTGAGTCTGACGGTGTGTGGCCTCTGTTACTGTGAGTCTGACGGTGTGTGGCCTCTGTTACTGTGAGTCTGACGGTGTGTGGCCTCTGTTACTGTGAGTCTGACGGTGTGTGGCCTCTGTTACTGTGAGTCTGACGGTGTGTGGCCTCTGTTACTGTGAGTCTGACGGTGTGTGGCCTCTGTTACTGTGAGTCTGACGGTGTGTGGCCTCTGTTACTGTGAGTCTGACGGTGTGTGGCCTCTGTTACTGTGAGTCTGACGGTGTGTGGCCTCTGTTACTGTGAGTCTGACGGTGTGTGGCCTCTGTTACTGTGAGTCTGACGGTGTGTGGCCTCTGTTACTGTGAGTCTGACGGTGTGTGGCCTCTGTTACTGTGAGTCTGACGGTGTGTGGCCTCTGTTACTGTGAGTCTGACGGTGTGTGGCCTCTGTTACTGTGAGTCTGACGGTGTGTGGCCTCTGTTACTGTGAGTCTGACGGTGTGTGGCCTCTGTTACTGTGAGTCTGACGGTGTGTGGCCTCTGTTACTGTGAGTCTGACGGTGTGTGGCCTCTGTTACTGTGAGTCTGACGGTGTGTGGCCTCTGTTACTGTGAGTCTGACGGTGTGTGGCCTCTGTTACTGTGAGTCTGACGGTGTGTGGCCTCTGTTACTGTGAGTCTGACGGTGTGTGGCCTCTGTTACTGTGAGTCTGACGGTGTGTGGCCTCTGTTACTGTGAGTCTGACGGTGTGTGGCCTCTGTTACTGTGAGTCTGACGGTGTGTGGCCTCTGTTACTGTGAGTCTGACGGTGTGTGGCCTCTGTTACTGTGAGTCTGACGGTGTGTGGCCTCTGTTACTGTGAGTCTGACGGTGTGTGGCCTCTGTTACTGTGAGTCTGACGGTGTGTGGCCTCTGTTACTGTGAGTCTGACGGTGTGTGGCCTCTGTTACTGTGAGTCTGACGGTGTGTGGCCTCTGTTACTGTGAGTCTGACGGTGTGTGGCCTCTGTTACTGTGAGTCTGACGGTGTGTGGCCTCTGTTACTGTGAGTCTGACGGTGTGTGGCCTCTGTTACTGTGAGTCTGACGGTGTGTGGCCTCTGTTACTGTGAGTCTGACGGTGTGTGGCCTCTGTTACTGTGAGTCTGACGGTGTGTGGCCTCTGTTACTGTGAGTCTGACGGTGTGTGGCCTCTGTTACTGTGAGTCTGACGGTGTGTGGCCTCTGTTACTGTGAGTCTGACGGTGTGTGGCCTCTGTTACTGTGAGTCTGACGGTGTGTGGCCTCTGTTACTGTGAGTCTGACGGTGTGTGGCCTCTGTTACTGTGAGTCTGACGGTGTGTGGCCTCTGTTACTGTGAGTCTGACGGTGTGTGGCCTCTGTTACTGTGAGTCTGACGGTGTGTGGCCTCTGTTACTGTGAGTCTGACGGTGTGTGGCCTCTGTTACTGTGAGTCTGACGGTGTGTGGCCCCTGTTACTGTGAGTCTGACGGTGTGTGGCCTCTGTTACTGTGAGTCTGACGGTGTGTGTATCATGTTCAGCCTGGCCTCTGTTACTGTGAGTCTTTACTGTATTGACGAGTGTGGGCAGTTTTCTCTTAACACTGGTCATGACCATAGACTGTATAAAGAATAGACTCCTCCCTGTTTACCACAATGACCACGAGGGGGAAATCATGGCAGATTTACAGGCTCCTCCTCTCATGTTCCTAAAAAGGGCATAAGGGCGGGATCTTGAGATCTTGTAGACCCCGCCCTGCTTGGCCCTCGCGGGGCGTGTAATGGGCGTGTGTTTCTGTTGTAATCACGCCCATGGCCAGGCAGCGACGTAAACGGCCTGTCAATCAAAGTCAGGCCCTCATTAATTATGCAAGATTTCTAAAATTCTTATCTACGATAAAAAGCCCGGTGTTTTTAACCCGGCGTCATCACAGGAGGAACATCTCGCTCTAGCCACTTCTAAACCATTAAAGTTTAACGTGTCTAAAGTCCAATGCATTGCAATGGGGGAATAGCGGTCATATGGAGGAACTACAGCAAAGGTGGAGCAATGGCGGCAGAGCCGTCAGCGGCCATTGCTCATGACCCACGGTCTTCTCTAAAAACCACGCCGTGCTGCAGTACCTCTGCTCCTCCACCAGGGGCCTTCGGGGACGGCGTAGCTGACGTTGATGAAGCGGATGTTGACGGCCGGTCGCCGTGGTAACGAGCTGAAGCGCTGGGCCTCGCCCACCGAGGGGGCGTGGCCTCGAGGGCAGGGGGCGGGGCGTTTGCAGCACTTGGCGGAGCTTCGGGAACAGTCGTCCAAACACACGTGCACAGACTGAGGGTCCAACATGAGGTCCGGGGGCCCGTTAGAGGTCTGCGGGACGACAACACATCACCATGACAACACAAACAGACTCCCCCCGCAGTGATCCGAGTCCCGCCCAAACCTCATCACCATGACAACACAGACTCCCCCCGCAGTGATCCGAGTACCGCCCAAACCTCATCACCATGACAACACAGACTCCCCCCGCAGTGATCCGAGTCCCGCCCAAACCTCATCACCATGACAACACAGACTCCCCCCGCAGTGATCCGAGTCCCGCCCAAACCTCATCACCATGACAACACAGACTCCCCCCGCAGTGATCCGAGTACCGCCCAAACCTCATCACCATGACAACACAGACTCCCCCCGCAGTGATCCGAGTCCCGCCCAAACCTCATCACCATGACAACACAGACTCCCCCCGCAGTGATCCGAGTCCCGCCCAAACCTCATCACCATGACAACACAGACTCCCCCCGCAGTGATCCGAGTCCCGCCCAAACCTCATCACCATGACAACACAGACTCCCCCCGCAGTGATCCAGTCCCGCCAAAACCTCAGCTGTTTATATGTATTGTGTTTTTATCTACTGTTAGACCTTTGTGAAGCACTTTGGTCAACAAGAGTTAAATACATTTGATTTGCTCTGTGTGTGTGTGTGTATATATATATATATATATATATATATATATATATATATATATATTTACACTCAACAAACATATAAACACCTTTGTTTCTGCTCCATGTTTCATGAGATGGACTTAAAGGACCTGTATCATGCTATTTTAAGCCATTCCAAAGTAAAGTATAGGCATTTATATGATATATTGTACCTCTACCACTACGGAGCACTAATTTTTGTGATAAATATAAGTATTTTCTGGAGGTATTTTTCCAACCCGGAAGACAAAACGCTTGGATTCAGTTAACTCCGCCCCCTCTCGCCGCTCATACAACTTTAGCAGTAGTAGAAATATATATATCACAGCAAAAAGTGAAGTTACTTGCCGTTATAAGGAGTTAGCTTCATGGCTAAATGGCTAACACACACGCTAACACACACACGCTAACATGCATTTTGATCGACTCACCACTCTGATGTTTCCATTATGGGATTTGCGCTGGTTATAAAAGTTAATCCACTTTGATTCTGGCCGAGGTTCATTAGCATCCATCAGTACAGGCTCAGACAAACACTATTGTGGCTGATAGTCGCTGAATCCCGGAGGGAAAGTCCAACTTCTATGGCCTCTTCTTTGGGAAGGTTGAATAAAGTCCAGTCCTCGCAGCCAAACGCGCTTTTCTCCGTGACATTATCGTCAGAAAAAAGAGCAGGTGTCCAGACTCCAGAGTAGGTTAGAAAAAGCTCCTCTTCACAACTTGACATGACATCTGTTCAGACGCTCATGGGTGCGTTTGTTTTCCCTACAGGGGCAGCGCAGCGTCAGGCACTTCCTCTTTTTTTTTTTTTTATATATTTATTTATTTTTTCTTTCTTTCTTACGACAGAAATAATGAAAAAAGCAGTTTTACAAATAAAAATCAGGCCGTAAGGCATTAGATTCCAGACGTGGAGCACTTCCGTTCCGCTGTGACGACACAACTGAACATGCCAGTGGTTCACCAGCAGAGGAGCAGCTGCTCCGAGCAGGATTCAGGAGGATTACTGAGAACTGCGTGAATGAAGCCAAAAAACACTCTGGGGTGTTTTTTAGAAGGAAATAGCAGAACAACATGGTTAAAAGCTCCAAAAAGTCGATTTTGCATCATGATATAGGACCTTTAAAGATCTAAAACTCATTCCAGATCCACAATATTACCATTTCTCTCAAACATTGTTCACAGATCAGTCCAAATGTGTGATAGTGAGACCTTCTGCTCTGCTGAGATGATCCATCCCACCTCACAGGTGTGCCACATCAAGATCAGTGCACAGGTGTACCTTATACTGCCCACAATAAAAGGCCACCCTGAAATGTGCAAAAGGTCGAAAGGTTCAAGGGGGCCGAATACTTTCGCAGGGCGCTGTATATTTCTTTAGTTTGGAAATGTTAAACAAGGTCCAACATGTCTGTGTCCCTGGTCTTTGCCGCGCTTATTCATTCACAAATACTGACATGTTTGGTATCCACGTGTAGCACGAAAGCTGTGACTGAGATGACGCTGTAATCCAAATATGGTCATTTCCTTTGTGGGAGACAGAGCGGCTAAAGACGGGAGGAACATCCACATGTGCAGACAAAGGGACTAAACTTTACAGACTTCACTCGAGGATTTTTACAGATCTGATTCTGTGGTAGAGCGGGTCGCCTCATGATCGGAAGGTCAGTGGTTCGAATCCCGCCTCCTGAAGGTGCATGCTGTCGTTGTGTCCTTGGGCAAGACACTTCACCCTCCTTGCCTCCAGTGTCTGCGTACACTGGTGTATGAATGAGAGAGTGAATGGGCCCCCTATGAGAGACTATCAGGCCCGTTTGAGGCCGTCCTTCTGTGGACCCACCACCTGCAGGGGGCGCCATAGGGGCTGGTGCTATGTGACTTGGGCAGCTCCAACGGCCCCCACGACCCGGCAACGGACAAGTGGGAGAAAATGGATGGATGGATGATTCTGACGGAGTTATTGAGCTTTGAAACATAACTAATAACGAGTTTATCCAAAAACTAAACCAGAGCAAATATTTCAGTATAAACTTCACTCCGTCCATAGATTTTGTCGGTGAAAATATCGGACATTTGAGACATTTTTATGCAGAAAATGCCTTTATTTTTTTATCTGAAAACAATAAACGACAAACATATTTTTCATTTCTGTAAATGATAAAAAATTGTAAAATCCCTAATGGCAGGTTTTTAAATGGATTAAACAATGAGCAGCATCATATTTCAGTCATTCATGTATAATATGACAGGCCCAAGTATGGAGCCTTGGGGAACCCCCCAGGTCTGATTCTGTCTTTATTTGAACATATTTGTATTCTCTAAATAGGTTTAGGGTTCTCAAATCCTCTTCTTTCCAGTTAATCCCGTTACAGCCGTTCTGTTCCCCTGAAGCTGAACTTATACATCAGTCACTAGAGCACGAGACACTGAGGCCCGAGGGCACAACAACAGTGTCAGGGACTGGAACCCCTGACCTTCTGATCACGGTGCGACCCGCTCCACCACCTGAGCCACTGCAGTTTAGAATATGTTCTTTTGTACGAGTTCGTCCTGTTGCAAAGACGTTACAACTAAAATGAAAAATCATTTTCTCAGTGACAGATTACAAGTACACTGCTTCAGTAACTGGAGTACTTTTACTATAGTACTTTTACTGCAGTACTCACCAGGATGATGGAGTTGGTGACGGTGGCGTTGTGCACGGACCAGGCGGCCATTAAACAGGCCATGGCTCCTGCTGCCGTGAGTGAGGGACCGGTCTGCGGTGAGTGTCCGGGGTTCACGCTAATCTGAGACAGGCCCCGCCCCTAATCCCTGAAGCCCCGCCCCTGGGTAAATGTATCCCCAGGCCCCGCCCCCTGAGGCTTAGACTCTTAAACGCTGTTAAAACACGCCCAGCGTCGTCACGGCGACCTGTGATCTTCAGAACTTAACATTAGTCAAAATATCGGATAAAACATCGACACAATTACATTTAAGTTTCCTTTAGTTCGACCATTTTTGTAAAAAGAGTTACTCGAGTAAAACAGTGTTATTTACAGTCTATTACAAACACACATGTAATGATGCGGTTTTACCTTTGAGAGATGACGGCGCCCCCTCCTGGTACCTCAGAGGCTGATGTAGAAATAAAGAGTTTGAAAAGAGCTGTAAACGTGTCCTGTGGAAACACGTTTATAAACAAACACAAACTAAGAGTTTATTCAGATTTATTCAAACATCAGCGAGGAAAGTTACATCAAGTTTATTCCGTTTCATTCGTCCCCGTTTTAGAATCACAGGACGCTTCACTTTATCATGACTTTATTTAGTCTTGAATTTAAAAATAAAAAACAAATTAGATTTTCAGTCAGAAATTATTTATTCACAAACTAAATAAAAAACTAAAACATTTAAATCTAAATTGTAACAAAACAAACTCAGAAAAAGCCACTTCTTTATTTGATCCTAAAAACAAACAGTTTGGACTTTTTTATTTATTTTTTTATTATTGAAGGAAAGACACAAAGAAAGGTCTGAACATTAAGCTTCCTGTTTCTGCAGCGCCCCCTGCTGGTCACAGGAGTCATGACGTCATGATGAGGTACACTGTGGAGGTGGGAAATCATTTGGACTTCTTTTCTGCCCCGAGTGCGTCGTGCAGCCGGGACACGCACCTCTCGAACTGGTCCATGGCGAGCGTCCCGCCGTCGTCGAAGAACTCGGCCACGGAGCGAGTCACCTCCGTTTCCCTGGCAACGCGGGACCGCCCCTCCGTGAACGCCACACGCAGGGAGTACTGGTCATCGAACCTGTGACACACACGGGTTTAACTAGAGAGAACCGGTCATCGAACCTGTGACACACGGGTTTAACTAGAGAGAACCGGTCATCGAACCCGAGACACACGGGTTTAACTAGAGAGAACCGGTCATCGAACCCGAGACACACGGGTTTAACTAGAGAGAACCGGTCATCGAACCTGAGACACACACACGGGTTTAACTAGAGAGAACCGGTCATCGAACCTGTGACACACGGGTTTAACTAGAGAGAACCGGTCATCGAACCCGAGACACACGGGTTTAACTAGAGAGAACCGGTCATCGAACCCGTGACACACACGGGTTTAACTAGAGAGAACCGGTCATCGAACCTGTGACACACACACGGGTTTAACTAGAGAGAACCGGTCATCGTACCTGTGACACACACGGGTTTAACTAGAGAGAACCGGTCATCGAACCCGAGACACACGGGTTTAACTAGAGAGAACCGGTCATCGAACCTGTGACACGCACGGGTTTAACTAGAGAGAACCGGTCATCGAACCTGTGACACACACACGGGTTTAACTAGAGAGAACCGGTCATCGTACCTGTGACACACACGGGTTTAACTAGAGAGAACCGGTCATCGAACCCGAGACACACGGGTTTAACTAGAGAGAACCGGTCATCGAACCTGTGACACGCACGGGTTTAACTAGAGAGAACCGGTCATCGTACCTGTGACACACACGGGTTTAACTAGAGAGAACCGGTCATCGAACCCGAGACACACGGGTTTAACTAGAGAGAACCGGTCATCGAACCCGTGACACACGGGTTTAACTAGAGAGAACCGGTCATCGAACCCGAGACACACGGGTTTAACCAGAGAGAACCGGTCATCGAACCTGTGACACACGGGTTTAACCAGAGAGAACCGGTCATCGAACCTGTGACACACGGGTTTAACCAGAGAGAACCGGTCATCGAACCTGTGACACACGGGTTTAACCAGAGAGAACCGGTCATCGAACCTGTGACACACGGGTTTAACTAGAGAGAACCGGTCATCGAACCTGAGACACACGGGTTTAACCAGAGAGAACCGGTCATCGAACCTGTGACACACACGGGTTTAACTAGAGAGAACCGGTCATCGAACCCGAGACACACACGGGTTTAACTAGAGAGAACCGGTCATCGAACCTGAGACACACACACGGGTTTAACTAGAGAGAACCGGTCATCGAACCTGAGACACACACACGGGTTTAACTAGAGAGAACCGGTCATCGAACCCGAGACACACACGGGTTTAACTAGAGAGAACCGGTCATCGAACCTGAGACACACACACGGGTTTAACCAGAGAGAACCGGTCATCGAACCTGTGACACACGGGTTTAACTAGAGAGAACCGGTCATCGAACCCGAGACACACGGGTTTAACTAGAGAGAACCGGTCATCGAACCTGAGACACACACACGGGTTTAACTAGAGAGAACCGGTCATCGAACCCGAGACACACACGGGTTTAACTAGAGAGAACCGGTCATCGAACCTGAGACACACGGGTTTAACCAGAGAGAACCGGTCATCGAACCCGAGACACACACGGGTTTAACTAGAGAGAACCGGTCATCGAACCCGAGACACACGGGTTTAACCAGAGAGAACCGGTCATCGAACCCGTGACACACGGGTTTAACTAGAGAGAACCGGTCATCGAACCCGAGACACACACACGGGTTTAACCAGAGAGAACCGGTCATCGAACCCGAGACACACGGGTTTAACTAGAGAGAACCGGTCATCGAACCTGTGACACACGGGTTTAACTAGAGAGAACCGGTCATCGAACCTGTGACACACGGGTTTAACCAGAGAGAACCGGTCATCGAACCTGAGACACACACGGGTTTAACTAGAGAGAACCGGTCATCGAACCCGAGACACACACGGGTTTAACTAGAGAGAACCGGTCATCGAACCCGAGACACACACGGGTTTAACCAGAGAGAACCGGTCATCGAACCCGTGACACACACGGGTTTAACTAGAGAGAACCGGTCATCGAACCTGTGACACACACACGGGTTTAACTAGAGAGAACCGGTCATCGAACCTGAGACACACACGGGTTTAACTAGAGAGAACCGGTCATCGAACCCGTGACACACACACGGGTTTAACCAGAGAGAACCGGTCATCGAACCCGTGACACACACGGGTTTAACTAGAGAGAACCGGTCATCGAACCTGAGACACACACACGGGTTTAACTAGAGAGAACCGGTCATCGAACCTGAGACACACGGGTTTAACTAGAGAGAACCGGTCATCGAACCTGTGACACACACGGGTTTAACTAGAGAGAACCGGTCATCGAACCTGAGACACACGGGTTTAACTAGAGAGAACCGGTCATCGAACCTGTGACACACACGGGTTTAACTAGAGAGAACCGGTCATCGAACCTGTGACACACACGGGTTTAACTAGAGAGAACCGGTCATCGAACCTGTGACACACACGGGTTTAACTAGAGAGAACCGGTCATCGAACCCGAGACACACACGGGTTTAACTAGAGAGAACCGGTCATCGAACCCGAGACACACACGGGTTTAACCAGAGAGAACCGGTCATCGAACCCGTGACACACACGGGTTTAACTAGAGAGAACCGGTCATCGAACCTGTGACACACACACGGGTTTAACTAGAGAGAACCGGTCATCGAACCCGTGACACACACGGGTTTAACTAGAGAGAACCGGTCATCGAACCTGAGACACACACACGGGTTTAACTAGAGAGAACCGGTCATCGAACCTGAGACACACGGGTTTAACTAGAGAGAACCGGTCATCGAACCTGTGACACACACGGGTTTAACTAGAGAGAACCGGTCATCGAACCTGTGACACACGGGTTTAACTAGAGAGAACCGGTCATCGAACCTGAGACACACGGGTTTAACTAGAGAGAACCGGTCATCGAACCTGAGACACACGGGTTTAACTAGAGAGAACCGGTCATCGAACCTGTGACACACGGGTTTAACTAGAGAGAACCGGTCATCGAACCTGTGACACACACGGGTTTAACTAGAGAGAACCGGTCATCGAACCTGTGACACACACGGGTTTAACTAGAGAGAACCGGTCATCGAACCTGTGACACACACGGGTTTAACTAGAGAGAACCGGTCATCGAACCCGAGACACACACGGGTTTAACTAGAGAGAACCGGTCATCGAACCTGTGACACACACGGGTTTAACTAGAGAGAACCGGTCATCGAACCCGAGACACACACGGGTTTAACCAGAGAGAACCGGTCATCGAACCTGTGACACACACGGGTTTAACCAGAGAGAACCGGTCATCGAACCCGAGACACACACGGGTTTAACCAGAGAGAACCGGTCATCGAACCTGTGACACACGGGTTTAACCAGAGAGAACCGGTCATCGAACCTGTGACACACGGGTTTAACCAGAGAGAACCGGTCATCGAACCTGTGACACACGGGTTTAACTAGAGAGAACCGGTCATCGAACCTGTGACACACGGGTTTAACTAGAGAGAACCGGTCATCGAACCTGTGACACACGGGTTTAACTAGAGAGAACCGGTCATCGAACCTGAGACACACGGGTTTAACTAGAGAGAACCGGTCATCGAACCTGTGACACACGGGTTTAACCAGAGAGAACCGGTCATCGAACCCGAGACACACGGGTTTAACCAGAGAGAACCGGTCATCGAACCTGTGACACACACACGGGTTTAACTAGAGAGAACCGGTCATCGAACCTGTGACACACGGGTTTAACCAGAGAGAACCGGTCATCGAACCTGTGACACACACACGGGTTTAACTAGAGAGAACCGGTCATCGAACCCGAGACACACGGGTTTAACTAGAGAGAACCGGTCATCGAACCCGAGACACACACGGGTTTAACTAGAGAGAACCGGTCATCGAACCCGAGACACACGGGTTTAACTAGAGAGAACCGGTCATCGAACCCGAGACACACACACGGGTTTAACCAGAGAGAACCGGTCATCGAACCCGAGACACACGGGTTTAACTAGAGAGAACCGGTCATCGAACCTGAGACACACGGGTTTAACTAGAGAGAACCGGTCATCGAACCTGTGACACACACGGGTTTAACTAGAGAGAACCGGTCATCGAACCCGAGACACACACGGGTTTAACTAGAGAGAACCGGTCATCGAACCTGAGACACACACACGGGTTTAACTAGAGAGAACCGGTCATCGAACCTGTGACACACGGGTTTAACTAGAGAGAACCGGTCATCGAACCTGTGACACACGGGTTTAACTAGAGAGAACCAGTCATCGAACCTGTGACACACACACGGGTTTAACTAGAGAGAACCGGTCATCGAACCTGTGACACACACACGGGTTTAACTAGAGAGAACCGGTCATCGAACCTGTGACACACACACGGGTTTAACTAGAGAGAACCGGTCATCGAACCCGAGACACACGGGTTTAACTAGAGAGAACCGGTCATCGAACCCGTGACACACGGGTTTAACTAGAGAGAACCGGTCATCGAACCCGAGACACACGGGTTTAACCAGAGAGAACCGGTCATCGAACCCGAGACACACGGGTTTAACTAGAGAGAACCGGTCATCGAACCTGTGACACACGGGTTTAACTAGAGAGAACCGGTCATCGAACCTGTGACACACACGGGTTTAACTAGAGAGAACCGGTCATCGAACCCGTGACACACGGGTTTAACTAGAGAGAACCGGTCATCGAACCTGTGACACACACGGGTTTAACTAGAGAGAACCGGTCATCGAACCTGAGACACACACGGGTTTAACTAGAGAGAACCGGTCATCGAACCTGTGACACACGGGTTTAACTAGAGAGAACCGGTCATCGAACCCGTGACACACGGGTTTAACTAGAGAGAACCGGTCATCGAACCTGTGACACACGGGTTTAACTAGAGAGAACCGGTCATCGAACCCGTGACACACGGGTTTAACTAGAGAGAACCGGTCATCGAACCCGAGACACACGGGTTTAACTAGAGAGAACCGGTCATCGAACCCGAGACACACGGGTTAAACTAGAGAGAACCGGTCATCGAACCCGAGACACACGGGTTTAACCAGAGAGAACCGGTCATCGAACCCGAGACACACGGGTTTAACTAGAGAGAACCGGTCATCGAACCTGAGACACACACACGGGTTTAACTAGAGAGAACCGGTCATCGAACCCGAGACACACGGGTTTAACTAGAGAGAACCGGTCATCGAACCTGAGACACACGGGTTTAACTAGAGAGAACCGGTCATCGAACCCGAGACACACGGGTTTAACTAGAGAGAACCGGTCATCGAACCCGTGACACACGGGTTTAACTAGAGAGAACCGGTCATCGAACCCGTGACACACGGGTTTAACTAGAGAGAACCGGTCATCGAACCTGTGACACACGGGTTTAACTAGAGAGAACCGGTCATCGAACCTGTGACACACGGGTTTAACTAGAGAGAACCGGTCATCGAACCCGTGACACACGGGTTTAACTAGAGAGAACCGGTCATCGAACCTGTGACACACGGGTTTAACTAGAGAGAACCGGTCATCGAACCTGTGACACACACGGGTTTAACTAGAGAGAACCGGTCATCGAACCTGTGACACACGGGTTTAACTAGAGAGAACCGGTCATCGAACCCGAGACACACGGGTTTAACTAGAGAGAACCGGTCATCGAACCTGTGACACACGGGTTTAACTAGAGAGAACCGGTCATCGAACCTGTGACACACGGGTTTAACTAGAGAGAACCGGTCATCGAACCCGAGACACACGGGTTTAACCAGAGAGAACCGGTCATCGAACCCGAGACACACGGGTTTAACTAGAGAGAACCGGTCATCGAACCTGAGACACACACACGGGTTTAACTAGAGAGAACCGGTCATCGAACCTGTGACACACACACGGGTTTAACTAGAGAGAACCGGTCATCGAACCTGTGACACACGGGTTTAACTAGAGAGAACCGGTCATCGAACCTGAGACACACACGGGTTTAACTAGAGAGAACCGGTCATCGAACCTGTGACACACACACGGGTTTAACTAGAGAGAACCGGTCATCGAACCCGAGACACACGGGTTTAACCAGAGAGAACCGGTCATCGAACCCGAGACACACGGGTTTAACTAGAGAGAACCGGTCATCGAACCCGAGACACACGGGTTTAACTAGAGAGAACCGGTCATCGAACCTGTGACACACACACGGGTTTAACTAGAGAGAACCGGTCATCGAACCTGTGACACACGGGTTTAACTAGAGAGAACCGGTCATCGAACCTGAGACACACACGGGTTTAACTAGAGAGAACCGGTCATCGAACCTGTGACACACACACGGGTTTAACTAGAGAGAACCGGTCATCGAACCTGTGACACACACACGGGTTTAACTAGAGAGAACCGGTCATCGAACCTGTGACACACACACGGGTTTAACTAGAGAGAACCGGTCATCGAACCCGAGACACACGGGTTTAACTAGAGAGAACCGGTCATCGAACCCGAGACACACGGGTTTAACTAGAGAGAACCGGTCATCGAACCCGAGACACACGGGTTTAACTAGAGAGAACTGGTCATCGAACCTGTGACACACGGGTTTAACTAGAGAGAACCGGTCATCGAACCTGAGACACACACACGGGTTTAACTAGAGAGAACCGGTCATCGAACCTGAGACACACGGGTTTAACTAGAGAGAACCGGTCATCGAACCTGAGACACACACGGGTTTAACTAGAGAGAACCGGTCATCGAACCCGTGACACACACACGGGTTTAACCAGAGAGAACCGGTCATCGAACCCGTGACACACACGGGTTTAACTAGAGAGAACCGGTCATCGAACCCGAGACACACGGGTTTAACTAGAGAGAACCGGTCATCGAACCTGTGACACACGGGTTTAACTAGAGAGAACCGGTCATCGAACCTGTGACACACACGGGTTTAACTAGAGAGAACCGGTCATCGAACCCGAGACACACACGGGTTTAACTAGAGAGAACCGGTCATCGAACCTGTGACACACGGGTTTAACTAGAGAGAACCGGTCATCGAACCTGTGACACACACACGGGTTTAACTAGAGAGAACCGGTCATCGAACCTGTGACACACACACGGGTTTAACTAGAGAGAACCGGTCATCGAACCCGAGACACACGGGTTTAACTAGAGAGAACCGGTCATCGAACCTGAGACACACGGGTTTAACCAGAGAGAACCGGTCATCGAACCCGAGACACACACGGGTTTAACTAGAGAGAACCGGTCATCGAACCTGAGACACACGGGTTTAACTAGAGAGAACCGGTCATCGAACCCGTGACACACACGGGTTTAACTAGAGAGAACCGGTCATCGAACCTGAGACACACGGGTTTAACTAGAGAGAACCGGTCATCGAACCCGAGACACACACGGGTTTAACTAGAGAGAACCGGTCATCGAACCCGAGACACACGGGTTTAACTAGAGAGAACCGGTCATCGAACCCGAGACACACACACGGGTTTAACTAGAGAGAACCGGTCATCGAACCCGTGACACACGGGTTTAACCAGAGAGAACCGGTCATCGAACCTGAGACACACGGGTTTAACTAGAGAGAACCGGTCATCGAACCTGTGACACACACGGGTTTAACTAGAGAGAACCGGTCATCGAACCTGAGACACACGGGTTTAACTAGAGAGAACCGGTCATCGAACCCGAGACACACGGGTTTAACTAGAGAGAACCGGTCATCGAACCCGTGACACACGGGTTTAACTAGAGAGAACCGGTCATCGAACCCGTGACACACGGGTTTAACTAGAGAGAACCGGTCATCGAACCTGTGACACACGGGTTTAACTAGAGAGAACCGGTCATCGAACCTGTGACACACGGGTTTAACTAGAGAGAACCGGTCATCGAACCCGTGACACACGGGTTTAACTAGAGAGAACCGGTCATCGAACCTGTGACACACGGGTTTAACTAGAGAGAACCGGTCATCGAACCTGTGACACACACGGGTTTAACTAGAGAGAACCGGTCATCGAACCTGTGACACACGGGTTTAACTAGAGAGAACCGGTCATCGAACCCGAGACACACGGGTTTAACTAGAGAGAACCGGTCATCGAACCTGTGACACACGGGTTTAACTAGAGAGAACCGGTCATCGAACCTGTGACACACGGGTTTAACTAGAGAGAACCGGTCATCGAACCCGAGACACACGGGTTTAACCAGAGAGAACCGGTCATCGAACCCGAGACACACGGGTTTAACTAGAGAGAACCGGTCATCGAACCTGAGACACACACACGGGTTTAACTAGAGAGAACCGGTCATCGAACCTGTGACACACACACGGGTTTAACTAGAGAGAACCGGTCATCGAACCTGTGACACACGGGTTTAACTAGAGAGAACCGGTCATCGAACCTGAGACACACACGGGTTTAACTAGAGAGAACCGGTCATCGAACCTGTGACACACACACGGGTTTAACTAGAGAGAACCGGTCATCGAACCCGAGACACACGGGTTTAACCAGAGAGAACCGGTCATCGAACCCGAGACACACGGGTTTAACTAGAGAGAACCGGTCATCGAACCCGAGACACACGGGTTTAACTAGAGAGAACCGGTCATCGAACCTGTGACACACACACGGGTTTAACTAGAGAGAACCGGTCATCGAACCTGTGACACACGGGTTTAACTAGAGAGAACCGGTCATCGAACCTGAGACACACACGGGTTTAACTAGAGAGAACCGGTCATCGAACCTGTGACACACACACGGGTTTAACTAGAGAGAACCGGTCATCGAACCTGTGACACACACACGGGTTTAACTAGAGAGAACCGGTCATCGAACCTGTGACACACACACGGGTTTAACTAGAGAGAACCGGTCATCGAACCCGAGACACACGGGTTTAACTAGAGAGAACCGGTCATCGAACCCGAGACACACGGGTTTAACTAGAGAGAACCGGTCATCGAACCCGAGACACACGGGTTTAACTAGAGAGAACTGGTCATCGAACCTGTGACACACGGGTTTAACTAGAGAGAACCGGTCATCGAACCTGAGACACACACACGGGTTTAACTAGAGAGAACCGGTCATCGAACCTGAGACACACGGGTTTAACTAGAGAGAACCGGTCATCGAACCTGAGACACACACGGGTTTAACTAGAGAGAACCGGTCATCGAACCCGTGACACACACACGGGTTTAACCAGAGAGAACCGGTCATCGAACCCGTGACACACACGGGTTTAACTAGAGAGAACCGGTCATCGAACCCGAGACACACGGGTTTAACTAGAGAGAACCGGTCATCGAACCTGTGACACACGGGTTTAACTAGAGAGAACCGGTCATCGAACCTGTGACACACACGGGTTTAACTAGAGAGAACCGGTCATCGAACCCGAGACACACACGGGTTTAACTAGAGAGAACCGGTCATCGAACCTGTGACACACGGGTTTAACTAGAGAGAACCGGTCATCGAACCTGTGACACACACACGGGTTTAACTAGAGAGAACCGGTCATCGAACCTGTGACACACACACGGGTTTAACTAGAGAGAACCGGTCATCGAACCCGAGACACACGGGTTTAACTAGAGAGAACCGGTCATCGAACCTGAGACACACGGGTTTAACCAGAGAGAACCGGTCATCGAACCCGAGACACACACGGGTTTAACTAGAGAGAACCGGTCATCGAACCTGAGACACACGGGTTTAACTAGAGAGAACCGGTCATCGAACCCGTGACACACACGGGTTTAACTAGAGAGAACCGGTCATCGAACCTGAGACACACGGGTTTAACTAGAGAGAACCGGTCATCGAACCCGAGACACACACGGGTTTAACTAGAGAGAACCGGTCATCGAACCCGAGACACACGGGTTTAACTAGAGAGAACCGGTCATCGAACCCGAGACACACACACGGGTTTAACTAGAGAGAACCGGTCATCGAACCCGTGACACACGGGTTTAACCAGAGAGAACCGGTCATCGAACCTGAGACACACGGGTTTAACTAGAGAGAACCGGTCATCGAACCTGTGACACACACGGGTTTAACTAGAGAGAACCGGTCATCGAACCTGAGACACACGGGTTTAACTAGAGAGAACCGGTCATCGAACCCGTGACACACACGGGTTTAACTAGAGAGAACCGGTCATCGAACCCGAGACACACGGGTTTAACTAGAGAGAACCGGTCATCGAACCCGTGACACACGGGTTTAACCAGAGAGAACCGGTCATCGAACCTGAGACACACGGGTTTAACCAGAGAGAACCGGTCATCGAACCTGTGACACACACGGGTTTAACTAGAGAGAACCGGTCATCGAACCTGTGACACACACGGGTTTAACTAGAGAGAACCGGTCATCGAACCTGTGACACACGGGTTTAACTAGAGAGAACCGGTCATCGAACCTGAGACACACACGGGTTTAACTAGAGAGAACCGGTCATCGAACCCGAGACACACGGGTATAACCAGAGAGAACCGGTCATCGAACCCGAGACACACGGGTTTAACTAGAGAGAACCGGTCATCGAACCCGAGACACACGGGTTTAACTAGAGAGAACCGGTCATCGAACCTGAGACACACACGGGTTTAACTAGAGAGAACCGGTCATCGAACCCGAGACACACACGGGTTTAACTAGAGAGAACCGGTCATCGAACCCGAGACACACGGGTATAACCAGAGAGAACCGGTCATCGAACCTGAGACACACGGGTTTAACTAGAGAGAACCGGTCATCGAACCTGAGACACACACGGGTTTAACTAGAGAGAACCGGTCATCGAACCCGTGACACACGGGTTTAACTAGAGAGAACCGGTCATCGAACCTGAGACACACACGGGTTTAACTAGAGAGAACCGGTCATCGAACCTGTGACACACGGGTTTAACTAGAGAGAACCGGTCATCGAACCTGAGACACACGGGTTTAACTAGAGAGAACCGGTCATCGAACCTGTGACACACACGGGTTTAACTAGAGAGAACCGGTCATCGAACCTGAGACACACACGGGTTTAACTAGAGAGAACCGGTCATCGAACCTGAGACACACACGGGTTTAACTAGAGAGAACCGGTCATCGAACCCGAGACACACACGGGTTTAACTAGAGAGAACCGGTCATCGAACCCGTGACACACGGGTTTAACTAGAGAGAACCGGTCATCGAACCTGAGACACACGGGTTTAACTAGAGAGAACCGGTCATCGAACCTGAGACACACGGGTTTAACTAGAGAGAACCGGTCATCGAACCTGTGACACACACGGGTTTAACTAGAGAGAACCGGTCATCGAACCTGAGACACACGGGTTTAACTAGAGAGAACCGGTCATCGAACCTGTGACACACGGGTTTAACTAGAGAGAACCGGTCATCGAACCCGTGACACACGGGTTTAACTAGAGAGAACCGGTCATCGAACCTGTGACACACACGGGTTTAACTAGAGAGAACCGGTCATCGAACCCGAGACACACGGGTTTAACTAGAGAGAACCGGTCATCGAACCCGAGACACACGGGTTTAACCAGAGAGAACCGGTCATCGAACCCGAGACACACGGGTTTAACTAGAGAGAACCGGTCATCGAACCCGAGACACACACACACGGGTTTAACTAGAGAGAACCGGTCATCGAACCTGTGACACACGGGTTTAACTAGAGAGAACCGGTCATCGAACCTGTGACACACACACGGGTTTAACTAGAGAGAACCGGTCATCGAACCCGTGACACACGGGTTTAACTAGAGAGAACCGGTCATCGAACCTGTGACACACGGGTTTAACTAGAGAGAACCGGTCATCGAACCTGTGACACACGGGTTTAACCAGAGAGAACCGGTCATCGAACCTGAGACACACGGGTTTAACCAGAGAGAACCGGTCATCGAACCTGTGACACACGGGTTTAACTAGAGAGAACCGGTCATCGAACCTGAGACACACGGGTTTAACTAGAGAGAACCGGTCATCGAACCTGTGACACACACGGGTTTAACTAGAGAGAACCGGTCATCGAACCTGTGACACACGGGTTTAACTAGAGAGAACCGGTCATCGAACCCGAGACACACGGGTTTAACTAGAGAGAACCGGTCATCGAACCTGTGACACACGGGTTTAACTAGAGAGAACCGGTCATCGAACCCGAGACACACGGGTTTAACTAGAGAGAACCGGTCATCGAACCTGAGACACACGGGTTTAACTAGAGAGAACCGGTCATCGAACCCGAGACACACGGGTTTAACTAGAGAGAACCGGTCATCGAACCCGAGACACACACGGGTTTAACTAGAGAGAACCGGTCATCGAACCCGAGACACACGGGTTTAACTAGAGAGAACCGGTCATCGAACCTGAGACACACACGGGTTTAACTAGAGAGAACCGGTCATCGAACCTGAGACACACGGGTTTAACTAGAGAGAACCGGTCATCGAACCCGAGACACACGGGTTTAACTAGAGAGAACCGGTCATCGAACCCGAGACACACGGGTTTAACTAGAGAGAACCGGTCATCGAACCCGAGACACACGGGTTTAACTAGAGAGAACCGGTCATCGAACCTGAGACACACACGGGTTTAACTAGAGAGAACCGGTCATCGAACCCGAGACACACGGGTTTAACTAGAGAGAACCGGTCATCGAACCTGTGACACACACACGGGTTTAACTAGAGAGAACCGGTCATCGAACCTGTGACACACGGGTTTAACTAGAGAGAACCGGTCATCGAACCTGAGACACACACGGGTTTAACTAGAGAGAACCGGTCATCGAACCTGTGACACACACACGGGTTTAACTAGAGAGAACCGGTCATCGAACCTGTGACACACACACGGGTTTAACTAGAGAGAACCGGTCATCGAACCTGAGACACACACGGGTTTAACTAGAGAGAACCGGTCATCGAACCCGAGACACACGGGTTTAACTAGAGAGAACCGGTCATCGAACCCGAGACACACGGGTTTAACTAGAGAGAACTGGTCATCGAACCCGTGACACACGGGTTTAACTAGAGAGAACCGGTCATCGAACCTGAGACACACACACGGGTTTAACTAGAGAGAACCGGTCATCGAACCTGAGACACACGGGTTTAACTAGAGAGAACCGGTCATCGAACCCGAGACACACGGGTTTAACTAGAGAGAACCGGTCATCGAACCCGTGACACACGGGTTTAACTAGAGAGAACCGGTCATCGAACCTGAGACACACACACGGGTTTAACTAGAGAGAACCGGTCATCGAACCCGAGACACACGGGTTTAACTAGAGAGAACCGGTCATCGAACCTGTGACACACGGGTTTAACTAGAGAGAACCGGTCATCGAACCTGTGACACACACGGGTTTAACTAGAGAGAACCGGTCATCGAACCCGAGACACACACGGGTTTAACTAGAGAGAACCGGTCATCGAACCTGTGACACACGGGTTTAACTAGAGAGAACCGGTCATCGAACCTGTGACACACACACGGGTTTAACTAGAGAGAACCGGTCATCGAACCCGAGACACACGGGTTTAACTAGAGAGAACCGGTCATCGAACCCGAGACACACACGGGTTTAACTAGAGAGAACCGGTCATCGAACCTGAGACACACGGGTTTAACTAGAGAGAACCGGTCATCGAACCCGTGACACACACGGGTTTAACTAGAGAGAACCGGTCATCGAACCTGAGACACACGGGTTTAACCAGAGAGAACCGGTCATCGAACCCGAGACACACACGGGTTTAACCAGAGAGAACCGGTCATCGAACCCGTGACACACACGGGTTTAACTAGAGAGAACCGGTCATCGAACCCGAGACACACGGGTTTAACTAGAGAGAACCGGTCATCGAACCCGAGACACACACACGGGTTTAACTAGAGAGAACCGGTCATCGAACCCGTGACACACGGGTTTAACCAGAGAGAACCGGTCATCGAACCTGAGACACACGGGTTTAACTAGAGAGAACCGGTCATCGAACCCGAGACACACGGGTTTAACTAGAGAGAACCGGTCATCGAACCTGAGACACACGGGTTTAACTAGAGAGAACCGGTCATCGAACCCGTGACACACACGGGTTTAACTAGAGAGAACCGGTCATCGAACCCGAGACACACGGGTTTAACTAGAGAGAACCGGTCATCGAACCCGTGACACACGGGTTTAACCAGAGAGAACCGGTCATCGAACCTGAGACACACGGGTTTAACTAGAGAGAACCGGTCATCGAACCTGAGACACACGGGTTTAACTAGAGAGAACCGGTCATCGAACCTGAGACACACGGGTTTAACTAGAGAGAACCGGTCATCGAACCTGTGACACACGGGTTTAACTAGAGAGAACCGGTCATCGAACCCGTGACACACGGGTTTAACTAGAGAGAACCGGTCATCGAACCTGTGACACACACGGGTTTAACTAGAGAGAACCGGTCATCGAACCCGAGACACACACGGGTTTAACTAGAGAGAACCGGTCATCGAACCCGAGACACACGGGTATAACCAGAGAGAACCGGTCATCGAACCCGAGACACACGGGTTTAACTAGAGAGAACCGGTCATCGAACCTGAGACACACACGGGTTTAACTAGAGAGAACCGGTCATCGAACCTGTGACACACACGGGTTTAACTAGAGAGAACCGGTCATCGAACCTGAGACACACACGGGTTTAACTAGAGAGAACCGGTCATCGAACCCGAGACACACACGGGTTTAACTAGAGAGAACCGGTCATCGAACCCGAGACACACACGGGTTTAACTAGAGAGAACCGGTCATCGAACCTGAGACACACACACGGGTTTAACCAGAGAGAACCGGTCATCGAACCCGTGACACACACGGGTTTAACTAGAGAGAACCGGTCATCGAACCTGAGACACACGGGTTTAACTAGAGAGAACCGGTCATCGAACCTGTGACACACACGGGTTTAACTAGAGAGAACCGGTCATCGAACCTGAGACACACGGGTTTAACTAGAGAGAACCGGTCATCGAACCTGTGACACACGGGTTTAACTAGAGAGAACCGGTCATCGAACCCGTGACACACGGGTTTAACTAGAGAGAACCGGTCATCGAACCTGTGACACACGGGTTTAACTAGAGAGAACCGGTCATCGAACCTGTGACACACGGGTTTAACTAGAGAGAACCGGTCATCGAACCCGAGACACACACGGGTTTAACTAGAGAGAACCGGTCATCGAACCCGAGACACACGGGTTTAACTAGAGAGAACCGGTCATCGAACCCGAGACACACGGGTTTAACTAGAGAGAACCGGTCATCGAACCCGAGACACACACACACGGGTTTAACTAGAGAGAACCGGTCATCGAACCTGTGACACACGGGTTTAACTAGAGAGAACCGGTCATCGAACCTGAGACACACACGGGTTTAACTAGAGAGAACCGGTCATCGAACCTGAGACACACGGGTTTAACTAGAGAGAACCGGTCATCGAACCTGTGACACACGGGTTTAACCAGAGAGAACTGGTCATCGAACCCGAGACACACGGGTTTAACTAGAGAGAACCGGTCATCGAACCCGAGACACACGGGTTTAACTAGAGAGAACCGGTCATCGAACCCGAGACACACGGGTTTAACCAGAGAGAACCGGTCATCGAACCTGAGACACACGGGTTTAACCAGAGAGAACCGGTCATCGAACCCGAGACACACACACGGGTTTAACTAGAGAGAACCGGTCATCGAACCCGAGACACACGGGTTTAACCAGAGAGAACCGGTCATCGAACCTGAGACACACACACGGGTTTAACTAGAGAGAACCGGTCATCGAACCTGAGACACACGGGTTTAACCAGAGAGAACCGGTCATCGAACCCGAGACACACGGGTTTAACTAGAGAGAACCGGTCATCGAACCTGAGACACACGGGTTTAACCAGAGAGAACCGGTCATCGAACCCGAGACACACGGGTTTAACTAGAGAGAACCGGTCATCGAACCCGTGACACACGGGTTTAACTAGAGAGAACCGGTCATCGAACCTGAGACACACGGGTTTAACTAGAGAGAACCGGTCATCGAACCCGTGACACACGGGTTTAACTAGAGAGAACCGGTCATCGAACCCGTGACACACGGGTTTAACTAGAGAGAACCGGTCATCGAACCTGAGACACACGGGTTTAACTGTGTTTAGGTGGTGGGACAGATGTTTAGGTGGTGGGACAGATGTTGGGACAGATGTTTAGGTGGTGGGACAGATGTTTAGGTGGTGGGACAGATGTTTAGGTGGTGGGACAGATGTTGGGACAGATGTTTAGATGGTGGGACAGATGTTTGGACAGATGTTTAGATGTTGGGACAGATGTTTAGGTGGTGGGACAGATGTGCCAGATGTTGGTACCGTTTGAGTGAGGACGACAGCTGCCACATGTGGTCCGGGTCGAGTCCGGCCGGATCCTTCTGTAGAGCCACCAGGAAAATGTTCCTCTCTTTGTAGGACGTGTAGAACGTGAGCACGGCCATCATGATGAAGTACGTGAGGACGAGGAGTTAAGGAACAAGACGACTCAGATGAACCGAGAACAACCAAAGGCACGGCCGCAAATGTCATGGAGGAATCGACTCACGTTTTATAAACATAAAGAATTCCACACGTGTCCAGCAGAGGGCACCGACATAACGTTTAACTAACCCGTCTGCAGCTCGGCCGTTTAACTAACCCGTCTGCAGCTCGGACCGTTTAACCCGTCTGCAGCTCGGACCGTTTAACTAACCCGCCCGCAGCTCGGCCGTTTAACTAACCCGTCTGCAGCTCGGCCGTTTAACTAACCCGTCTGCAGCTCGGACCGTTTAACCCGTCTGCAGCTCGGACCGTTTAACTAACCCGCCCGCAGCTCGGCCGTTTAACTAACCCGTCTGCAGCTCGGCCGTTTAACTAACCCGTCCGCAGCTCGGACCGTTTAACTAACCCGTCCGCAGCTCGGACCGTTTAACTAACCCGTCCGCAGCTCGGACCGTTTAACTAACCCGTCCGCAGCTCGGACCGTTTAACTAACCCGCCCGCAGCTCGGACCGTTTAACTAACCCGCCCGCAGCTCGGCCGTTTAACTAACCCGTCCGCAGCTCGGACGTTTAACCCGTCTGCAGCTCGGACGTTTAACTAACCCGTCTGCAGCTCGGACCGTTTAACTAACCCGTCTGCAGCTCGGACCGTTTAACTAACCCGTCTGCAGCTCGGACCGTTTAACTAACCCGTCTGCAGCTCGGACCGTTTAACTAACCCGTCTGCAGCTCGGACGTTTAACCCGTCTGCAGCTCGGGCCGTTTAACTAACCCGTCTGCAGCTCGGACCGTTTAACTAACCCGTCTGCAGCTCGGACGTTTAACCCGTCTGCAGCTCGGACCGTTTAACTAACCCGTCTGCAGCTCGGACGTTTAACCCGTCTGCAGCTCGGGCCGTTTAACTAACCCGTCTGCAGTAGAAGGATATGAGATGACGCAGGCCGCCAGCACAGGCCTGGACTGAGGGAACGGGTGGAGATAATCCCAGAGCAAAGCCACGATGGCAAACAGACACGACACGGTGCAGATCAGGAGCCGCCCGTCCACCAGAGAGTAGTTCTCCACATAACCGTACTTCTCCAGGAGGACCTGCAGGAGACACAGGAGAACATCACTATAACTATCAGGAGGACCTGCAGGAGACAGGAGAACATCACTATAACTCCATCAGGAGGACCTGCAGGACACAGGAGAACATCACTATAACTCCATCAGGAGGACCTGCAGGAGACAGGAGAACATCACTATAACTCCATCAGGAGGACCTGCAGGACACAGGAGAACATCACTATAACTCCATCAGGAGGACCTGCAGGAGACACAGGAGAACATCACTATAACTATCAGGAGGACCTGCAGGACACAGGAGAACATCACTATAACTCCATCAGGAGGACCTGCAGGAGACAAGAGAACATCATCACTATAACTCCATCAGGAGGACCTGCAGGAGACAGGAGAACATCATCACTATAACTCCATCAGGAGGACCTGCAGGAGACACAGGAGAACATCACTATAACTATCAGGAGGACCTGCAGGACACAGGAGAACATCACTATAACTCCATCAGGAGGACCTGCAGGAGACAAGAGAACATCATCACTATAACTCCATCAGGAGGACCTGCAGGAGACAGGAGAACATCATCACTATAACTCCATCAGGAGGACCTGCAGGAGACACAGGAGAACATCACTATAACTCCATCAGGAGGACCTGCAGGACACAGGAGAACATCACTATAACTCCATCAGAAGGACCTGCAGGAGACACAGGAGAACATCATCACTATAACTCCATCAGGAGGACCTGCAGGACACAGGAGAACATCACTATAACTCCATCAGGAGGACCTGCAGGAGACACAGGAGAACATCACTATAACTCCATCAGGAGGACCTGCAGGAGACACAGGAGAACATCACTATAACTATCAGGAGGACCTGCAGGAGACACAGCTAACCAGACTAACCTGGAATAACCATTGTCCACCAGCACAAATAATGCTCCTCTATGAGCTGGATATGAGCTTAATGTGAAGAAGCTCAGGGGGAGATGATCTGATGAAGTTACAGAGGAGACCTTTCCTAAACACGTTTCTCTTTTCTCTGAGCGGAGAGTTTTGTTCTTCTGGCGCTCTAGAGTCGGCTCAGAGTGTGTTCTGAAGCCTCGTCTTGGAAGGAGCTGTTTTAGGGCTAACTAGTCCCTCTCTGCTCCTGCCATGTCCTATGGACCTTCAACTACCCCCATGGTCCACGCCAGGATCTCAGTATTTAAAAGAACGTTTCAATGTCTCCTCTGTAACTTCATCAGATCATCTCCCCCTGAGCTTCTTCACATTAAAAGAACGTTTCATCCGAGGAGAAGAAACTTTCACAGAAAACTCAGACTCAGAAGTAAAAGTATTAGACTCAGAAGTAAAAGTATTAGACTCAGAAGTAAAAGTATTAGACTCAGAAGTAAAAGTATTAGACTCAGAAGTAAAAGTATTAGACTCAGAAGTAAAAGTATTAGACTCAGAAGTAAAAGTATTAGACTCAGAAGTAAAAGTATTAGACTCAGAAGTAAAAGTATTAGACTCAGAAGTAAAAGTATTAGACTCAGAATTAAAAGTATTAGACTCAGAAGTAAAAGTATTAGACTCAGAAGTAAAAGTATTAGACTCAGAAGTAAAAGTATTAGACTCAGAAGTAAAAGTATTAGACTCAGAAGTAAAAGTATTAGTACCTTCTTGGCGGCATCGTCGAGGGAGTTCTTCACCGCGGCTCCGTCCCATTTATCGATCTTCACCGGTTTCTCATCGATTCTCCACTGGAACACATGAAGCAAAGCTGACGTCAGACATGATGGCGATACTCCCCCGATACCGTCCCGATACTCCCCCGATACCGTCCCGATACTCAACCGATACTCCCCCGATACCGTCCCGATACTCCCCCGATACCGTCCCGATACTCAACCGATACTCTCCCGATACCGTCCCGATACTCCCCCGATACCGTCCCGATACTCAACCGATACTCCCCCGATACCGTCTCGATACTCCCCCGATACTCCCCCGATACCGTCCCGATACTCCCCCGATACCGTCCCGATACTCCCCCGATACCGTCCCGATACTCCCCCGATACCGTCCCGATACTCCCCCGATACCGTCCCGATACTCAACCGATACTCCCCCGATACAGTCCCGATACTCCCCCGATACCGTCCCGATACTCCCCCGATACCGTCCCGATACTCCCCCGATACCGTCCCGATACTCCCCCGATACTCCCCCGATACCGTCCCGATACTCCCCCGATACCGTCCCGATACTCAACCGATACAGTCCCGATACAGTCCCGATACTCCCCCGATACCGTCCCGATACTCCCCCGATACTGTCCCGATACCGCCCCGATACTCCCCGATACCGTCCCGATACTCCCCCGATACTCCCCCGATACCGTCCCGATACTCCCCCGATACCGTCCCGATACTCCCCCGATACCGTCCCGATACTCCCCCGATACCGTCCCGATACTCCCCCGATACCGTCCCGATACTCCCCCGATACCCCCCCGATACCGTCCCGATACTCCCCCGATACCGTCCCGATACCGTCCCGATACTCCCCCGATACCGTCCCGATACTCCCCCGATACCGCCCCGATACCCCCGATACCGCCCCGATACTCCCCCGATACCGTCCCGATACTCCCCCGATACTCCCCCGATACCGTCCCGATACTCCCCCGATACCGTCCCGATACCGTCCCGATACCGTCCCGATACTCCCCCGATACCGTCCCGATACTCCCCCGATACCGTCCCGATACTCCCCCGATACCGTCCCGATACTCCCGATACCGTCCCGATACTCCGATACCGTCCCGATACTCCCCCGATACCGTCCCGATACTCCCCCGATACCGTCCCGATACTCCCCCGATACCGTCCCGATACTCAACCGATACTCCCCGATACCGTCCCGATACTCCCCCGATACTCAACCGATACTCCCCCGATACCGTCCCGATACTCAACCGATACTCCCCCGATACCGTCCCGATCCTCAACCGATACTCCCCCGATACCGTCCCGATACTCAACCGATACTCCCCCGATACCGTCCCGACCACCGTACCAGCCCGTGACAGGGCTGCGAGAGCTCTCGCTGTGATTGGCTGGATGTTTAGTGGGCGGGGTTAATTTGGTAGGGCATCCAGTGTTTTCTTCCTAACGCCGGTAAACGGAGACGACATGGATCGTTTCGAGGCTCGCGGCAGTAAAACGCTTCTGGAGGTTTACAACAAACAAATGACAAAACAATTCCTTGGGAGAAACGTTTTGGGCGAAGAGGAAACAGAAGAACCGGCGCCGCCTCGTGAAAGAAGTGAGATTAAAACCAGCAGACCCATCAACATGTTCACTGAAGGTTCTGGACCACGCCTGCACGACTGAGAGCCACAGACGTCAAACCACCAGACACCAACATGTTCACTGAAGGTTCTTGGATGGACCACGCCTGCACGACTGAGAGCCACAGGCGTCAAACCACCAAACACCGGGACACCAACATGTTCACTGAAGGTTCTGGACCACGCCTGCACGACTGAGAGCCACAGACGTCAAACCACCAAACACCGGGACACCAACATGTTCACTGAAGGTCCTGGACCACGCCTGCACGACTGAGAGCCACAGACGTCAAACCACCAGACACCGGGACACCAACATGTTCACTGAAGGTCCTGGACCACGCCTGCACGACTGAGAGCCACAGGCGTCAAACCACCAGACACCGGGACACCAACATGTTCACTGAAGGTCCTGGACCACGCCTGCACGACTGAGAGCCACAGGCGTCAAACCACCAAACACCGGGACACCAACATGTTCACTGAAGGTTCTAGACCACGCCTGCACGACTGAGAGCCGCAGACGCCAGCGGGAGATAAACAAACATGGCTGCAGTGCCGGGACATTTGAAAACAGTTTGAACTCGAATAATTCCTTGATTGTTTTGGCTGAAAAACTTCAGCACGTCTCGAATGACCTGGAGGTAAACTTCTAACGTCTCGAATGACCTGGAGGTAAACTTCTAACGTCTCGAATGACCTGGAGGTAAACTTCTAACGTCTCGAATGACCTGGAGGTAAACTTCTAACGTCTCGAATGACCTGGAGGTAAACTTCTAACGTCTCGAATGACCTGGAGGTAAACTTCTAACGTCTCGAATGACCTGGAGGTAAACTTCTAACGTCTCGAATGACCTGGAGGTAAACTTCTAACGTCTAGAATGACCTGGAGGTAAACTTCTAACGTCTCGAATGACCTGGAGGTAAACTTCTAACGTCTAGAATGACCTGGAGGTAAACTTCTAACGTCTCGAATGACCTGGAGGTAAACTTCTAACGTCTCGAATGACCTGGAGGTAAACTTCTAACGTCTCGAATGACCTGGAGGTAAACTTCTAACGTCTCGAATGACCTGGAGGTAAACTTCTAACGTCTCGAATGACCTGGAGGTAAACTTCTAACGTCTCGAATGACCTGGAGGTAAACTTCTAACGTCTCGAATGACCTGGAGGTAAACTTCTAACGTCTAGAATGACCTGGAGGTAAACTTCTAACGTCTCGAATGACCTGGAGGTAAACTTCTAACGTCTAGAATGACCTGGAGGTAAACTTCTAACGTCTCGAATGACCTGGAGGTAAACTTCTAACGTCTAGAATGACCTGGAGGTAAACTTCTAACGTCTCGAATGACCTGGAGGTAAACTTCTAACGTCTCGAATGACCTGGAGGTAAACTTCTAACGTCTCGAATGACCTGGAGGTAAACTTCTAACGTCTCGAATGACCTGGAGGTAAACTTCTAACGTCTCGAATGACCTGGAGGTAAACTTCTAACGTCTCGAATGACCTGGAGGTAAACTTCTAACGTCTCGAATGACCTGGAGGTAAACTTCTAACGTCTCGAATGACCTGGAGGTAAACTTCTAACGTCTAGAATGACCTGGAGGTAAACTTCTAACGTCTCGAATGACCTGGAGGTAAACTTCTAACGTCTAGAATGACCTGGAGGTAAACTTCTAACGTCTCGAATGACCTGGAGGTAAACTTCTAACGTCTAGAATGACCTGGAGGTAAACTTCTAACGTCTCGAATGACCTGGAGGTAAACTTCTAACGTCTCGAATGACCTGGAGGTAAACTTCTAACGTCTCGAATGACCTGGAGGTAAACTTCTAACGTCTCGAATGACCTGGAGGTAAACTTCTAACGTCTCGAATGACCTGGAGGTAAACTTCTAACGTCTCGAATGACCTGGAGGTAAACTTCTAACGTCTCGAATGACCTGGAGGTAAACTTCTAACGTCTAGAATGACCTGGAGGTAAACTTCTAACGTCTCGAATGACCTGGAGGTAAACTTCTAACGTCTAGAATGACCTGGAGGTAAACTTCTAACGTCTCGAATGACCTGGAGGTAAACTTCTAACGTCTAGAATGACCTGGAGGTAAACTTCTAACGTCTCGAATGACCTGGAGGTAAACTTCTAACGTCTCGAATGACCTGGAGGTAAACTTCTAACGTCTAGAATGACCTGGAGGTAAACTTCTAACGTCTAGAATGACCTGGAGGTAAACTTCTAACGTCTAGAATGACCTGGAGGTAAACTTCTAACGTCTAGAATGACCTGGAGGTAAACTTCTAACGTCTAGAATGACCTGGAGGTAAACTTCTAACGTCTCGAATGACCTGGAGGTAAACTTCTAACGTCTAGAATGACCTGGAGGTAAACTTCTAACGTCTAGAATGACCTGGAGGTAAACTTCTAACGTCTCGAATGACCTGGAGGTAAACTTCTAACGTCTAGAATGACCTGGAGGTAAACTTCTAACGTCTAGAATGACCAGGCCTTCACCGTTTCAACACCAGGGGGCGCAGACGGAACAGTTATCTAAAGAAACGAGACGATTATGGGTTCAGCTTCAATCAGAATTTGGATAGAAAAATAACGCCTGAATTTGCGCAGCTCATTTTGCCGCCGCTACGTAGCTCTACTGAACGTTAGGCCTGTGTGTGAAGGTCACAGAGGCCGATCGCCGCTGAACAAACTGGCGTTGGTTTTCATTCATATGGATCTTCAGTTTGTTCATACGTTATTCTTCTTCTGCATTCGGTCTTTCTTTGAACTGGTCGACTGTGAGAGAAGTTTTAGGCTCTGATCTCGAGGGTTCATCGCCAAACTTAACCATAATTGATCATCTGCCTCGTTAATTGGAGCGAGCTGTGTCTCCAACATGGCGGCACTTCCGGTCTAGGACCAGATTAGTGACGAAAACACAGCGTTAGAAATGCAGTTTTCCTGATCTGTATCTGATCTGAGCAGCTTTAACCAAACACAGTCAGAGAATAAAGGCGAGAAAAGCTTCGACTCTTTCAGCGCTTCTGCTCAACTCTTAACTGTAGGTTATTTTTACACAAACAGCTCAAATAAACAAAAGAAATGAGAAAGTTCTGTAAAACAGAATCATCCTTTTGTTTCTTCTGTTGTCAGACTTACCGATGTCCCTCAGTTAAATAATCTTCCCTAAAGTCCAAACAAACGCTTATTTTTCTTTCGCCACGTGTCAGTAACATCCGGCCAAAATAACGAACGTAAATGAACTAAAGACAAAACAAGTTTGAGCGAATTAAACATTTCATCACATTAATAAAACGATCTTTGTCTTTTACAACTAAATCAGTTTCTTTAGGATTTAGTGAAACCTAAAAACAGCTGGAACAAACCGTAATAACGGATGTAAAGCTCAGTTTCCCTCAGATCAGGTCTAAAGCCTCGGGTAACGCGGGCTTTCTGTTTAAAGCGACTTTATTCGCAGAAAAGTGAGATTTAAGAGTTATTTGTCTGATGCTAATGTAGCATTAGCTCCAAGTGCGGCAATAAACGAGTCCAAACGTGGCTCAGAGCTCGGTCTAAAGCGCTGCTCTTCACAGTCGGGGCGTAAATACTCCGCACAGACGGGAGCCAGAGTTTGTTTTATCAGGAAAATGAAAGATAAATGAATAAAAGCGTTACTTTCTCCAGGAGTCCGCTCTTCCCGTTACGAGCCGCCGCCATCTTGGTCTGACCTGGAGAGAGAGGATTGGCTGACGAGCAGGATGACGTCACACACCTGGGAGGCGGGACTACTACACCGGACCGCCAAAATAAATAAATATAATAAAAAAAACACATATAAAATAAATAAGGGGGAACAAAAGGAATTAAAACAAATAAAAAAAAGTACAACAATTATTAATAAAAAAACATGCTTTAGCCATATACATTTCACTGAATTGTAACTGTTTATCTTGTTTGGTAAATGTTCTTGAAGTCACAATTGTATTTCTCCCTATTTTTAAGTGAAAAATCTAATAAACTCACGACTCTGAAATCTCCTGAAGCTAAATGAACTTTTGTATGTGTTTATTTGATCTATTTGTGCGTTGTTTTGATATGAACTCTATATTTTTCCATTTTCAGATGTCTTGTCTCTGACAAACATGCTTCAGTTCAAAAATCTCCCCGAGAGATAGACGTTTGTGACCCGGCTGTTGGCGTATAAATATATATAATCAAATATATAAAGATCATTCTCTAAACCCGCGCTGTCCGTGTCCAGGTGCAGATGTGAAGGAACATTGTTCAAACATTCTGGGCTGAACTGAAGAGTTGTATTTACATTAAAGGATTTGATTTAGCATTTAGCATTTTTACGTTTTGTAACAAAAAAGTATAAAGTAGTAAAAGTTATGGCCAAATTAACAGCAAAAAGTGACGCGACTGAAAAACACAAGAGCCGTTCAAAAGAGCCGCTCGGTCAGGAAAATAATCAATAAGTAAATCCATATGAAGAGCTTCACATAAAGATGGCGCCCGTGTGACACAGAAACGCGTCTAAAAGGAAGATCAACAGAAAACCTCCACCTCTCGGTTTCTGAAGTTCATTATTGATCCGCAGAAGGAAGAATGCAGCCATCCTGTACCAATGGGCCATGACACAGTTACTTCACTGTAACCGAGACGACGAGAAACAAAACCAACATGAAACCCATAAAAACAAATAAAAGAAGCTGAAATATTTACTCTCAGACACGAGTTATTGTTTTTACTCGGGTAAGAAACAAAAGTACAATTACTTAAGTTACTTGAGTAAATGCAGAGGCGGGTAGTACTGTTATAATTTTACTTGAGTAGAAGTAAAGAGTAAGTGTTTCTTACTCGAGTTAACATTTATTTAGTTTTACTGTTTTCTGACATTTAAATATCACCATTTCCACAATTCACTGAAGCTAATGAGACTCAGTTACTCACAGTACTCGAGTTGCATTTTTTGATTTGAGTAAATATTTTGGCTCCTGACGGCTGATCTTTAACTTCAGACGTTTAAAACAAACTCCGCTGTTATAAATAACTTTCATGTGTAATTAATAATAAATGCCCGTCTCTCCAGCAGGGGTCACTGACGCACAGAAACAGGTCAAAGCCAAACTCTTTATTAAAGCGTTACATTCGACCCTCTGTAAAGACTTCATTTCCCATCATCCTCTGGGCCAGTGGAAGACTCCTATTGGCTGCTGCTGGCCAGTCATTTGCATATTTAGATTTTTATTTTACAAGCGTGCGGCCACCAGGGGGCGACACACACGTGTTCTCCGTGAAAGACTTCAAACTTTAGGTTTAAAAAGAAAAGAAAATATAATAATAAAGAGATATTAAAATATAAGCCAGGTTTAAATGTGAGCTTTTATTTTTAGGGCCGAGTGCCGTTAAACAAATCCAGTTTGGTCTCGGAAAGAAGGATCAAAAGCAGAAAAATGATCTTCACCTTTAGATCCAAGTTGTGATGCCGTTGGTCCAAGGACAGGATTAAAGAAGGGACTCTGTTTCAGCTCATGTTCTGATTCCAGACAGATTAAAGTGAAGCTCTGGGATCTGGAATATGTGACGGCCTATTCCGTGACATATTCCAAAGCTTTGCTCAGACGGATTTTTGAATAAACTGGTTATTAGTGAAATTGTTTTTTGGTTCAAAGCTCAATAAGTCCGTCAGGAAGGAGGAGCTTTAAAGCGTCATTTGCATAAACGTCTTAAGTAGAAACCGTGTCGTCGCTTCACGGTCGGTTGTGACTTCGCCGCGAGCTCCTCAAGCTCCGCCGCCTGTCTGCGCTCCGATTGGTCCGGACGCTCCGCAGGCCCCGCCCCCTGTCGCTCTGGTTGGTCGATCGGAGGAAGTAGGAGGTGTCGCTGAGGGAGTTCTCGGAGTCGAAGCGTCTCTGCAGCTGCTGCGCTAGCGCTCGGTCAGCTCGCTCCTGCGCGGCTACGCTAGCTCTGTGTCCGCTACAGGGGTTAGCATTAGCGTTAGCTTCAGCGCGAGCGTCGGAGCGGCTGCGTTTGGCCTTGAGCCGTTTAGGTTTGTGTTTCCTTTTGGAGGTAGATCCGAACCTCAGTCCGTCTGCAACAGAAGAAACCGTTCAATCAGGCTAAACCAGGCTAAACTAGGCTCAACCAGTCTAAACCAGGCTAAACTAGGCTAAACCAAGACTAAACTAGGCTAAACCAAAACTAAACTAGGCTAAATCAGGCTAAACTAGGCTAAACCAGGCTAAAACAGGCTAAATCAGGCTAAACCAAAACTAAACTAGGCTAAACTAGGCTCAACCAGGCTAAACCAGGCTAGGCTAAACCAGGCTAAACCAAAACTAAACTAGGCTAAACCAAGACTAAACCAGGCTAAACCAAGACTAAACTAGGCTAAACCAAGACTAAACTAGGCTAAACCAAGGCTAAACTAGGCTAAACCAAGACTAAACTAGGCTAAACCAAAACTAAACTAGGCTAAATCAGGCTAAACTAGGCTAAACCAGGCTAAAACAGGCTAAATCAGGCTAAACCAAAACTAAACTAGGCTAAACTAGGCTCAACCAGGCTAGGCTAAACCAGGCTAAACCAGGCTAAACCAAAACTAAACTAGGCTAAACCAAGACTAAACCAGGCTAAACCAAGACTAAACTAGGCTAAACCAAGACTAAACTAGGCTAAACCAAGACTAAACCAGGCTAAACCAAGACTAAACTAGGCTAAACCAAAACTAAACTAGGCTAAACCAAGACTAAACCAGGCTAAACCAAGACTAAACTAGGCTAAACCAAGACTAAACCAGGCTAAATCAGGCTAAACTAGGCTAAACCAAAATACACTAGAGTAAACCAGGCTAAACCAAGACTAAACTAGGCTCAACCAAGACTAAACTAGGCTAAACCAAAATTAAACTAGGCTAAATCAGGCTAAACCAAAATTAAACTAGGCTAAATCAGGCTAAACCAGGCTAAACTAGGCTCAACCAGGCTAAACCAAGACTAAACTAGGCTAAACCAGGCTAAACCAAAACTAAACTAGGCTAAATCAGGCTAAACCAAGACTAAACTAGGCTAAACCAAGACTAAACCAGGCTAAATCAGGCTAAACTAGGCTCAACCAGGCTAAACCAGGCTAAACCAAGGGCCGAGGGAAAGGTTACACACGTCACATCCGGTGAGTACATTCTGTGTTGAACGCTCGTTGTGGGCAAGCTAAAAACTTTAGCTCTCTCTGTGTTACTATTGTTAATCCACGTATTATACGTAGCTGTAGAGTCCACTCTAGTTAATTATAGATCTAATTTGGCCCTTTATCTCCGTGGAGACTATTCTTTTCTCCGCTTGAACCGACACTTCTGCGTGGATTAAATTCCTTCTGTCTCTCTCCTCCGTAGCGCGGTAGCTCGCTTGCTGGTTTAGCCCGCTAGCCTAGCCATGGCTACCCCATCTACGTCCTCCTCTTTCGCGCTGTCCTGCTCAGTTTGCCGTATGTCGAGTCAGAACCCTGCCTCCTTCACAGATGATAGTAGTTGCGTTAAGTGTAGTGTAGTGGGAGCTTTGGAGGCCAGGGTGTCCGAGTTAGAGGCGCGGCTGTCCGGAGTTTTAGCGAAGGCTAGTGTTAGCTACAGTCAGATAGTGGCAGGGACCGCAGTCCGCTCCAACAGTGCTAGAGAGGCTAGCCAGGCTGAGACTAGCCCCGCAGCGGGTCCCGTGCAGCCGGGACAAGACCAGGACGGATTTGTGACTGTCCGGGGAGGGGGAAGTGCTAAGCGCACACCCGTAGCGCACCAAACGCTTCACGTCCAGAACAGGTTTTCTCCCCTCAGCGCCTCACCGGCTGAACCTGATACTCTGGTGATTGGAAGCTCCATAGTTAGGGACGTGAAGATCCCAGCAGCTTTGGTTAGGTGTTATCCGGGGGCCAGAGTTGGTGACATCGAAGGTAACCTTAGGTGCTTAAAGCAGGGAGGGAGGCGGTTCCGTCAGATCGTGATCCACGCGGGTGGTAACGATATTCGGCGGAGACAGTCGCGGTGTGTGAATTGGCTAAATTGATGTCAGATACCGTAATATACTCTGGCCCTCTGCCCAATTTGGTCAATGATGAAATGTATAGCAGACATTTATCATTTAACTGCTGGTTGTCTAGATGGTGCGAGCAAAATGATGTTGGATATGTCAATAATTGGAGCGCATTTTGGGGAAAGCCCAAGCTCATGCGCAGGGATGGCATACATCCAAATTTGGCTGGTGCATCCCTTTTATCTACGAATGTGGCCGATAGCCTTAGTCGCGGCCCAAACTGACGGTCCAGATATGAGCCCCGGGCGCAGAGCAGTAGTGTAGAACACTCCTCTGTAACCACCGACCCTGCTCCCGGATTGTCACAAATCATCAAGTGTGTAGATTCTCAAATAAAGACTGTGTCTGTCCCCCGTAAACCAAAGACTAAAACATCAAATGCTAAGAAAACAAACGCTGGCGTCCGACCAAATAACTTAATTCAAATACCAGAACAAATAAAGACCGTGTCAGTCCCCCGTATACCAAGCACTAAAACATCAAAAGCTCACAAACCAAATGCTGGCATGCGACCAAATAACCTAACACAGATACCCAAGAGTAAACTTAACATTAAACGAAACAATAAACAAAGTGCTAAGCACATAACGTGTGGGTTGTTGAATATTAGATCAATCTCATCAAAGTCCATTTTAGTAAATGATTTAATTTGCGATAACAACATTGACTTTCTCGCCCTAACTGAAACATGGCTTCAGCAGGATGACTATGTTAGGCTTAATGAATCTACCCCTCCTAGTTACGTTCATTTTCAGGCTGCCAGAACCACAGGCCGAGGTGGTGGGGTTGCAGTGATATCACACTCTAATCTTGTTCTAAATCCCAAAAATAACCTAAAGTTTAATTCATTTGAAAGTCTAACATTATCTCTTACCTGTCCCAAATGGAAAAATCAAAAAGCTTTACTACTTGCTATTATTTATCGGCCTCCTGGCCCCTATTCAGACTTCTTAGCAGAGTTCTCTGAGTTTTTAGCCAGTATAGTGTTGAATTGGAATAAAATTATAATAGTAGGTGATTTTAACATTCATGTCGATAATAATAGTGATTGTCTGAGTAAGGCATTTAGTGCCCTACTGGATGGGGTTGGCTTTACACAAAATGTGAATAAACCTACTCACTGCCATAAACACACTCTTGATCTGGTTTTAACGTATGGGATTGAAATTAGCGACCTAAACGTTCTCCCTCAGAATCCCGTGCTTTCTGACCATTTTTTAATTACATTTAGGTTCCTAATCGAAGATTATACTAATCCACAAGATAAAATTCAATTAAAACGGCCACTATCTGAAAAAGCTGTGTTAAAGTTTAAAGAAATGATCCAGCCAGTCTTTAATACTATGTCTACAGAGAATAGCTCGCTTACTGATTTAAATAAAAGTGATGAGTTTGTCGACAGCGTTGCGCTCACACTAAAAACAGCCCTTGATGTTGCGGCTCCACTGAAACAGAAAGTGGTTCGGCCTCGGTGCGTCGCTCCCTGGTTCAACGCGGAAACACGCACGCTTAAACGAAAGACTCGCAAATTAGAACGGTTATGGCGCAATTCTAGCACTGAGCAATCTCTTAGATCTTGGAAAAATTGCCTACTCGCCTATAAGCAAGCCATGAGGAAAGCAAAAACAGATTACTACTCTTCATTAATTGAAGTAAATAAAAATAACCCTAGGTTTCTTTTTAATACGGTGGCCCGGCTAACAAACAGTCACAGCGCAGTAGAGCCTTCCATTCCTGATACCCTTAGCTGCGATGACTTCCTTAAATTCTTTAATGACAAAATCACAACCATTAGAGATAAAATAAATGATAAGCTTCCCTTGTCTTCTGATCTAAATCCAGCTGTAGAATCATTGCCTCCTTTCAAAGCCTTAGACAAGTTCATAACTGTAGATGAGGCTGAGGGATTATCAATCATTATGTCTTCAAAACCATCAACTTGTCTTCTAGATCCAATTCCAATTAAACTCCTCAAAGAAATTACCCCAGAAATCTCAGATACCATATTGAAAATAATTAACTCATCTTTAGAAAATGGGTATGTACCAAAGTCCTTTAAATATGCTGTTATCAAACCACTTTTGAAAAAACCCAATCTCGATCCTGATATTCTAGCAAACTATAGGCCCATATCTAATCTGCCTTTCATTTCAAAAGTCCTTGAAAAAGTAGTGGCTAAGCAGCTTTGCCGCCACCTACAGGACAATAGTTTATTTGAAAAATTTCAGTCAGGGTACAGAACTTATCATAGCACAGAGACCGCCTTAGTCAAAGTTACCAACGACCTGTTATTAGCAGCTGACGCCGGACTAGCTTCAGTCCTGGTTCTGTTAGACCTCAGTGCAGCCTTTGACACAATCGACCACAATATTCTCCTGCAGAGGTTAGAAACTGACGTAGGCCTCAGGGGAACAGCCCTCTCTTGGTTTAAATCTTACTTATCTGATAGGCACCAATTTGTTAATGTAAACCTAAAGTCTTCACCGTGTTCTAAAGTGTGCTATGGGGTGCCACAGGGTTCAGTGCTCGGGCCAATTTTATTTATATTGTACATGCTCCCATTAGGTAACATAATCCGAAATCATAATATAAATTTTCACTGTTACGCGGATGACACACAGCTGTACTTATCAATAAAACCAGGTCAGACAGATAAATTAGATGTGCTTAGTTCCTGCGTAAAAGCCATCAAGACCTGGATGACTGTAAATTACCTTCTCCTTAACCCTGATAAAACCGAGGTTATTATTTTAGGTCCTCAAAAACTGAGAGAGTCTTTATCTCAGCAGATCATCTCCCTGGATAATGTTAGCGTATCAACGAGCTCTAAAGTAAAAAACCTTGGAGTTCTGTTTGACCAGGACCTCTCTTTTAAAACGCATATAAACCAGGCTTGTAAAATTGCGTTCTTTCACCTGCGCAACATTGCTAAAATACGAAACATTCTACCTAAGAGTGATGCAGAAAAACTTATTCATGCATTTGTTTCCTCAAGGCTGGACTACTGCAACTGCCTGCTAGCAGCGTGTCCTAAAAGTTCCCTAAAAAGTTTTCAACTAGTTCAAAATGCAGCTGCAAGATTGTTAACGCGTACAAAGAGAAGAGAACACATTACACCTGTGCTAAAGTCTCTCCATTGGCTTCCTGTTGAGTTTAGAATCAAATTTAAAATCCTGCTCCTCACATTTAAAGCCATAAAGGGTTTGGCTCCGCTTTATCTCCAAGACGTTATCGTTCCATATCGGCCAACCAGAGCACTCCGCTCTCAAAACTCAGGGCTACTAGTGATTCCTCGGGTCTCCAAAATCACTGTAGGAGGAAGAGCTTTTAGCTACCAAGCTCCGGTTTTATGGAATAAACTCCCAGCTCACGTTAAAGAAGCAGACACAGTCCCTACATTTAAGACTAGGCTCAAAACTTACCTCTTCGAATTAGCTTATGATCAGGTCAGTTAGGTAAAGCTCTAACCCACAGCCTGAAGTAAAGCTGCTTTAGGAGAAACTCTGCTGTGGGAAGTACGGTACACTGAGCGCTATCCTCTTCTTCTTCTTACTGCAACCTTTGTCTTACTATGATACAATATTTATTTCATCTGTAGTCTGTTCATTACTATTCACATGGTGTCTCCTGTCCCACTCCCCCTTGGGAGTGCCTGTCTAGATCGAACGGAGGGACCCGGCTGAACGGAGGGACCCGGCTGAACGGAGGGACCCGGCTGAACGGAGGAACCCGGCTGAACGGAGGAACCCTGCCTACTGACAACAAGGACTGGACGGTCTGTGATCTTGGCCCGTCTGCTGAGGGACTCCTTCGGCCTGGGTCTCTATAGCCTGTCCGTCCATGGGAGTGGATCTCTCCTTCTGTGGTTCTCCTCAAGGTTTCTCGTTTCTCCCACTGGGTTTTTGAGTTTTTCCTTGCCGGGCTGGAGAGTCTAAGGACAGGGGACACCCGAGCTGCTCGTCGCCACTGCTGACGCTTATTTGGACTTTATGTTTGCCTGGATATTTGATTCACCGGAACTTTACATTGTCTTATTTACTGCTCTGTTTTATTGCCTTAATGTTTGTTACAGCCCTATGAGGCAACTCCTGTTGTGATATTGGGCTATACAAAACCATTGATTGATTGATTGATTAAACTAGGCTAAACCAAGACTAAACCAGGCTAAACCAAAACTAAACCAGGCTAAATCAGGCTAAACTAGGCTAAACCAAAATACACTAGGCTAAACCAGGCTAAACCAAGACTAAACTAGGCAAAACCAGGCTAAACCAGGCTAAACTAGGCTCAACCAGGCTAAACCAGGCTAAACTAGGCTAAACCAAGACTAAACTAGGCTAAACCAAAATTAAACTAGGCTAAATCAGGCTAAACTAGGCTCAACCAGGCTAAACCAAGACTAAACTAGGCTAAACCAGGCTAAACCAGGCTAAACCAAAACTAAACTAGGCAAAATCAGGCTAAACCAAGACTAAACTAGGCTAAACCAAGACTAAACCAGGCTAAATCAGGCTAAACTAGGCTCAACCAGGCTAAAACAGGCTAAACTAGGCAAAACCAAGACTAAACTAGGTTAAACCAAGACTTTTACTGTGAAAGGACTGACCCAGACTGTGGTTAAAGCTTTTACTGTGAAAGGACTGACCCAGACTGTGGTTAAAGCTTTTACTGTGAAAGGACTGACCCAGACTGTGGTTAAAGCTTTTACTGTGAAAGGACTGACCCAGACTGTGGTTAAAGCTTTTACTGTGAAAGGACTGACCCAGACTGTGGTTAAAGCTTTTACTGTGAAAGGACTGACCCAGACTGTGGTCCTGAGGGCGGATGGCGGGGACTTTTATTCTGACGGTCTCCTCCTCGTCGGCGTCAAACAGGAGGCGGCGCCTGTTATTGGAGGAGGAGTCGTTGACGGGGCTGGTATGTGTCGCCACGGAGACGGAGCAGACTCCTCCCGTCGCAGCAGAAACCGTCTGTCGGTCCAACTCGATCTGACGCCACTTCTGCAGAACGGCGGCGCTGGAGAGAAACCAGGAGGAGCCCTGAAGGTCAGAGACACGGGGTTAATGTAGGAGTCATGTAGTGAAGTTAAAATACACTCAACAAACATATAAACGCAACACCTTTGTTTCTGCTCCATGTTTCATGAGATGGAATTAAAGATCTAAAATTCATTCCAGATTCACAATATTACCATTTCTCTCAAACATTGTTCACAGATCAGTCCAAATGTGTGATAGTGAGACCTTCTGCTCTGCTGAGATGATCCATCCCACCTCACAGGTGACTTCAGTCTGAACGACACGCGTGCACTTTACTGTGGGCGGAGCCGACGTGCACTTTACTGTGGGCGGAGCCGACGTGCACTTTACTGTGGGCGGAGCCAACGTGCACTTTCACGGCTGCAGCTCGACTTTTCACTGGAGCGCATTGACGTGAGCGCGTCTCACCAGCTCTGCAATGGCGGCCGGCGGGTTTTAGAGTCGATTTTCAAATTCTTCAGCTGCAGTTAATATAGGGCGTTGTAGGGTTAGTGTATGTTATTGTAGGGCGTTGTAGGGCTAGTGACGGACCTGGCTGGTCTGCGGCAGCTCCCTCAGGTTTGAGTCACTGTGGGGTTCGGTTAATGCAGGGTGTTGTAGGTAGTGTATGTTATTGTAGGGCGTTGTAGGGCTAGTGTCGGACCTGGCTGGTCTGCGGCAGCTCCCTCAGGTTTGAGTCACTGTGGGGTTCGGTTAATGCAGGGTGTTGTAGGTAGTGTATGTTATTGTAGGGCGTTGTAGGGCTAGTGACGGACCTGGCTGGTCTGCGGCAGCTCCCTCAGGTTTGAGTCACTGTGGGGTTCGGTTAATGCAGGGTGTTGTAGGTAGTGTATGTTATTGTAGGGCGTTGTAGGGCTAGTGACGGACCTGGCTGGTCTGCGGCAGCTCCCTCAGGTTTGAGTCACTGTGGGGTTCGGTTAATGCAGGGTGTTGTAGGTAGTGTATGTTATTGTAGGGCGTTGTAGGGCTAGTGTCGGACCTGGCTGGTCTGCGGCAGCTCCCTCAGGTTTGAGTCACTGTGGGGTTCGGTTAATGCAGGGTGTTGTAGGTAGTGTATGTTATTGTAGGGCGTTGTAGGGCTAGTGTCGGACCTGGCTGGTCTGCGGCAGCTCCCTCAGGTTTGAGTCACTGTGGGGTTAGTTTCGGTTAATGCAGGGTGTTGTAGGTTAGTGTATGTTGTTGTAGGGCGTTGTAGGGCTAGTGACGGACCTGGCTGGTCTGCGGCAGCTCCCTCAGGTTTGAGTCACTGTGGGGTTCGGTTAATGCAGGGTGTTGTAGGTAGTGTATGTTATTGTAGGGCGTTGTAGGGCTAGTGTCGGACCTGGCTGGTCTGCGGCAGCTCCCTCAGGTTTGAGTCACTGTGGGGTTAGTTAATGCAGGGTGTTGTAGGTTAGTGCTTGTTGTTGTAGGGCGTTGTAGGGCTAGTGTAGGACCTGGCTGGTCTGCGGCAGCTCCCTCAGGTTTGAGTCACTGTGGGGTTCGGTTAATGCAGGGTGTTGTAGGTAGTGTATGTTATTGTAGGGCGTTGTAGGGCTAGTGTCGGACCTGGCTGGTCTGCGGCAGCTCCCTCAGGTTTGAGTCACTGTGGGGTTAGTTTCGGTTAATGCAGGGTGTTGTAGGTTAGTGTATGTTGTTGTAGGGCGTTGTAGGGCTAGTGACGGACCTGGCTGGTCTGCGGCAGCTCCCTCAGGTTTGAGTCACTGTGGGGTTCGGTTAATGCAGGGTGTTGTAGGTAGTGTATGTTATTGTAGGGCGTTGTAGGGCTAGTGTAGGACCTGGCTGGTCTGCGGCAGCTCCCTCAGGTTTGAGTCACTGTGGGGTTCGGTTAATGCAGGGTGTTGTAGGTAGTGTATGTTATTGTAGGGCGTTGTAGGGCTAGTGTCGGACCTGGCTGGTCTGCGGCAGCTCCCTCAGGTTTGAGTCACTGTGGGGTTCGGTTAATGCAGGGTGTTGTAGGTAGTGTATGTTATTGTAGGGCGTTGTAGGGCTAGTGTAGGACCTGGCTGGTCTGCGGCAGCTCCCTCAGGTTTGAGTCACTGTGGGGTTCGGTTAATGCAGGGTGTTGTAGGTAGTGTATGTTATTGTAGGGCGTTGTAGGGCTAGTGTCGGACCTGGCTGGTCTGCGGCAGCTCCCTCAGGTTTGAGTCACTGTGGGGTTAGTTTCGGTTAATGCAGGGTGTTGTAGGTTAGTGTATGTTATTGTAGGGCGTTGTAGGGCTAGTGTAGGACCTGGCTGGTCTGCGGCAGCTCCCTCAGGTTTGAGTCACTGTGGGGTTCGGTTAATGCAGGGTGTTGTAGGTAGTGTATGTTATTGTAGGGCGTTGTAGGGCTAGTGTAGGACCTGGCTGGTCTGCGGCAGCTCCCTCAGGTTTGAGTCACTGTGGGGTTAGTTAATGCAGGGTGTTGTAGGTAGTGTATGTTATTGTAGGGCGTTGTAGGGCTAGTGTAGGACCTGGCTGGTCTGCGGCAGCTCCCTCAGGTTTGAGTCACTGTGGGGTTCGGTTAATGCAGGGTGTTGTAGGTAGTGTATGTTATTGTAGGGCGTTGTAGGGCTAGTGTAGGACCTGGCTGGTCTGCGGCAGCTCCCTCAGGTTTGAGTCACTGTGGGGTTAGTTAATGCAGGGTGTTGTAGGTAGTGTATGTTATTGTAGGGCGTTGTAGGGCTAGTGTAGGACCTGGCTGGTCTGCGGCAGCTCCCTCAGGTTTGAGTCACTGTGGGGTTAGTTAATGCAGGGTGTTGTAGGTAGTGTATGTTATTGTAGGGCGTTGTAGGGCTAGTGTCGGACCTGGCTGGTCTGCGGCAGCTCCCTCAGGTTCCCCGGTGTGGACTTGACGATGCGGGGCTGTAGGGTCCGCCCGTCGGCGAGCCTCTTGGGCGGGGTGCAGGGCGAGCACACGATGGGTTTAAAGTGATTCAGCTCCTCAGAGATGCTGTCGTTACTGTCAGGGCTCGCCGAGCGCTCTGATTGGCCCAGAGCAGGGAAGGCGCGCTCTAATTGGCCCGGGACGAGGACGCCGCGCTCTGATTGGCCCGGGACCAGGACGCCGCGCTCTGATTGGCCCGGGACCAGGACGCCGCGCTCTGATTGGCTCTGCAGCGGCACCACAGCGCTCCAGGCCAATCGCCGCTGAGGAGGAAGAATCGGCACCGACACCGAGCGACTGTTTTCAGACGACAACAACACGCCAGCCGTCAGCGCCCCCACCTGGACACACACGGGATTACAGTGAGACTACAGAGAGCCCCCCCACCTGGACACACACAGGATTACAGTGAGACTACAGAGAGCCCCCCCACCTGGACACACACGGGATTACAGTGAGACTACAGAGAGCCCCCCCACCTGGACACACACGGGATTACAGTGAGACTACAGAGAGAGCCCCCACTGGACACAAACGGGATTACAGTGAGACTACAGAGAGAGCCCCAACTGGACACACACGGGATTACAGTGAGACTACAGAGAGAGCCCCCACTGGACACAAACGGGATTACAGTGAGACTACAGAGAGAGCCCCAACTGGACACACACGGGATTACAGTGAGACTACAGAGAGAGCCCCCACTGGACACACACGGGATTACAGTGAGACTACAGAGAGCCCCCCCACCTGGACACACACAGGATTACAGTGAGACTACAGAGAGAGCCCCCACTGGACACAAACGGGATTACAGTGAGACTACAGAGAGAGCCCCAACTGGACACACACGGGATTACAGTGAGACTACAGAGAGAGCCCCCACTGGACACAAACGGGATTACAGTGAGACTACAGAGAGCGCCCCACCTGGACACACACGGGATTACAGTGAGACTACAGAGAGAGCCCCCACTGGACACAAACGGGATTACAGTGAGACTACAGAGAGAGCCCCAACTGGACACACACGGGATTACAGTGAGACTACAGAGAGAGCCCCCACTGGACACAAACGGGATTACAGTGAGACTACAGAGAGAGAGCCCCCACTGGACACACACGGGATTACAGTGAGACTACAGAGAGAGCCCCCACTGGACACACACGGGATTACAGTGAGACTATAGAGAGCGCCCCACCTGGACACACACGGGATTACAGTGAGACTACAGAGAGCGCCCCCACTGGACACACACGGGATTACAGTGAGACTACAGAGAGGATCTCCACCTGGACACACACGGGATTACAGTGAGACTACAGAGAGAGCCCCCACTGGACACACACGGGATTACAGTGAGACTACAGAGAGCATCTCCACCTGGACACACACGGGATTACAGTGAGACTACAGAGAGCGCCCCACCTGGACACACACGGGATTACAGTGAGACTACAGAGAGAGCCCCCACTGGACACACACGGGATTACAGTGAGACTACAGAGAGAGCCCCAACTGGACACACACGGGATTACAGTGAGACTACAGAGAGCGCCCCCACTGGACACACACGGGATTACAGTGAGACTACAGAGAGAGCCCCCACCTGGACACACACGGGATTACAGTGGGACTACAGAGAGCGCTCCACCTGGACACAAACGGGATTACAGTGAGACTACAGAGAGAGCCCCAACTGGACACACACGGGATTACAGTGAGACTACAGAGAGAGCCCCCACCTGGACACACACGGGATTACAGTGGGACTACAGAGAGCGCTCCACCTGGACACAAACGGGATTACAGTGAGACTACAGAGAGAGCCCCAACTGGACACACACGGGATTACAGTGAGACTACAGAGAGAGCCCCCACCTGGACACACACGGGATTACAGTGAGACTACAGAGAGGATCTCCACCTGGACACACACGGGATTACAGTGAGACTACAGAGAGAGCCCCCACTGGACACACACGGGATTACAGTGAGACTACAGAGAGAGCCCCCACTGGACACACACGGGATTACAGTGAGACTACAGAGAGGATCTCCACCTGGACACACACGGGATTACAGTGAGACTACAGAGAGCGCCCCACCTGGACACACACGGGATTACAGTGAGACTACAGAGAGAGCCCCAACTGGACACACACAGGATTACAGTGAGACTACAGAGAGAGCCCCCACTGGACACACACGGGATTACAGTGAGACTACAGAGAGCGCCCCACCTGGACACACACGGGATTACAGTGAGACTACAGAGAGAGCCCCACCTGGACACACACAGGATTACAGTGAGAAATGTAAGCAGAAAAAAATAAAATTAAAATGTATATAATTTTTAAAAAATGGGGGAGAAAATGTTGAAAATATTAGTAGCAAAAATAGGCAAAACGTGCAAAAATAAGAAAAAAACTTTTTGTGCCTCTTGAGATGGGAGAAGGGGAGAATCGGGGCTATAATCAGCCTCATTATCCTGCCGTGTGAACCAGGCTTTTGATTACTCTATATAATTTTACTCGAGGACTTGCCCACTGATGAAGAGCGTCTGATGAAGAGCGACTCACCGGGTCGAGCAGCGCCGGCTGCAGCAGCACCTTCAGTTTCCCGCGGTCCTCCACCGGATCAGTGCAGCTACGGCTCCTCTGACGCCCGCTGAGGAGACACGCCCACAGAGTCAGAGACACGCCCACAGAGTCAGAGACACGCCCACAACAACAGTGTGCACCTGTGGGATTCAAACCCCTAACCCTCTGATCACAAAACCACCCACTCTACTCTGTGCCACCATGGCCCCGTAATAGCATTTGTAATAGTACCAGTCGTACCTGCTCAGTGCAGTGGTGGTCATAGTATAATAATAATAATAATAGTACCAGTCGTACCTGCTCAGTGCAGTGGTGGTCATAGTATAATAATAATAATAATAGTACCAGTCGTACCTGCTCAGTGCAGTGGTGGTCATAGTATAATAATAATAATAATAGTACCAGTCGTACCTGCTCAGTGCAGTGGTGGTCATAGTATAATAATAATAATAATAGTACCAGTCGTACCTGCTCAGTGCAGTGGTGGTCATAGTATAATAATAATAATAATAGTACCAGTCGTACCTGCTCAGTGCAGTGGTGGTCATAGTATAATAATAATAATAATAGTACCAGTCGTACCTGCTCAGTGCAGTGGTGGTCATAGTATAATAATAATAATAATAGTACCAGTCGTACCTGCTCAGTGCAGTGGTGGTCATAGTATAATAATAATAATAATAGTACCAGTCGTACCTGCTCAGTGCAGTGGTGGTCATAGTATAATAATAATAATAGTACCAGTCGTACCTGCTCAGTGCAGTGGTGGTCATAGTATAATAATAATAATAATAGTACCAGTCGTACCTGCTCAGTGCAGTGGTGGTCATAGTATAATAATAATAATAATAGTACCAGTCGTACCTGCTCAGTGCAGTGGTGGTCATAGTATAATAATAATAATAGTACCAGTCGTACCTGCTCAGTGCAGTGGTGGTCATAGTATAATAATAATAATAATAGTACCAGTCGTACCTGCTCAGTGCAGTGGTGGTCATAGTATAATAATAATAATAATAGTACCAGTCGTACCTGCTCAGTGCAGTGGTGGTCATAGTATAATAATAATAATAATAGTACCAGTCGTACCTGCTCAGTGCAGTGGTGGTCATAGTATAATAATAATAATAGTACCAGTCGTACCTGCTCAGTGCAGTGGTGGTCATAGTATAATAATAATAATAATAGTACCAGTCGTACCTGCTCAGTGCAGTGGTGGTCATAGTATAATAATAATAATAGTACCAGTCGTACCTGCTCAGTGCAGTGGTGGTTGGTACGGGTACTCTCTGCAAACACTCTGGAGAAACTAGCGAACAACCCCGGTGGATGGTACGGGTACTCTCTGCAAACACTCTGGGGAAACTAGCGAACAACCCCGGTGGATGGTACGGGTACTCTCTGTAAACACTCTGGGGAAACTAGCGAACAACCCCGGTGGATGGTACGGGTACTCTCTGTAAACACTCTGGGGAAACTAGCGAACAACCCCGGTGGATGGTACGGGTACTCTCTGCAACAGGACATTCCGCTGGCGACACATGAAGTGTAGAAGCCGTGTTTATGGAGTTTTAATGAGGACACGATGCTCCTCAGCGCTACAGGCGAGTCTATGTTTACACCACGGATCACATCACTGTGAGGTCCTCTGCACTGTGAGGTCCTCTGCACTGTGAGGTCCTCTGCACTGTGAGGTCCTCTGAACTGTGAGGTCCTCTGAACTGTGAGGTCCTCTGAACTGTGAGGTCACGTCTGCACTGTGAGGTCCTAGTAGTAATAGTACCCGCTCAGTGCAGTAGTAATAGTACCCGCTCAGTGCAGTAGTAATAGTACCTGCTCAGTGCAGTAGTAATAGTACCTGCTCAGTGCAGTAGTAATAGTACCTGCTCAGTGCAGTAGTAATAGTACCTGCTCAGTGCAGTAGTAATAGTACCTGCTCAGTGCAGTAGTAATAGTACCTGCTCAGTGCAGTAGTAATAGTAGTAATAGTACCCGCTCAGTGCAGTAGTAATAGTAGTAATAGTACCTGCTCAGTGCAGTAGTAATAGTAGTAATAGTACCTGCTCAGTGCAGTAGTAATAGTACCCGCTCAGTGCAGTAGTAATAGTACCCGCTCAGTGCAGTAGTAATAGTACCTGCTCAGTGCAGTAGTAATAGTACCTGCTCAGTGCAGTAGTAATAGTACCTGCTCAGTGCAGTAGTAATAGTAGTAATAGTACCCGCTCAGTGCAGTAGTAATAGTAGTAATAGTACCTGCTGAGTGCAGTAGTAATAGTACCTGCTCAGTGCAGTAGTAATAGTACCTGCTCAGTGCAGTAGTAATAGTACCTGCTCAGTGCAGTAGTAATAGTACCTGCTCAGTGCAGTAGTAATAGTACCTGCTCAGTGCAGTAGTAATAGTACCTGCTCAGTGCAGTAGTAATAGTACCTGCTCAGTGCAGTAGTAATAGTACCTGCTCAGTGCAGTAGTAATAGTACCCGCTCAGTGCAGTAGTAATAGTACCTGCTCAGTGCAGTAGTAATAGTACCCGCTCAGTGCAGTAGTAATAGTAGTAATAGTACCTGCTCAGTGCAGTAGTAATAGTAGTAATAGTACCCGCTCAGTGCAGTAGTAATAGTAGTAATAGTACCCGCTCAGTGCAGTAGTAATAGTAGTAATAGTACCCGCTCAGTGCAGTAGTAATAGTAGTAATAGTACCTGCTCAGTGCAGTAGTAATAGTAGTAATAGTACCTGCTCAGTGCAGTAGTAATAGTACCTGCTCAGTGCAGTAGTAATAGTACCTGCTCAGTGCAGTAGTAATAGTACCTGCTCAGTGCAGTAGTAATAGTACCTGCTCAGTGCAGTAGTAATAGTACCTGCTCAGTGCAGTAGTAATAGTACCCGCTCAGTGCAGTAGTAATAGTACCTGCTCAGTGCAGTAGTAATAGTACCCGCTCAGTGCAGTAGTAATAGTACCTGCTCAGTGCAGTAGTAATAGTACCCGCTCAGTGCAGTAGTAATAGTAGTAATAGTACCTGCTCAGTGCAGTAGTAATAGTACCTGCTGAGTGCAGTAGTAATAGTAGTAATAGTACCTGCTCAGTGCAGTAGTAATAGTAGTAATAGTACCTGCTCAGTGCAGTAGTAATAGTACCTGCTCAGTGCAGTAGTAATAGTAGTAATAGTACCTGCTCAGTGCAGTAGTAATAGTAGTAATAGTACCTGCTCAGTGCAGTAGTAATAGTACCTGCTCAGTGCAGTAGTAATAGTACCTGCTCAGTGCAGTAGTAATAGTAGTAATAGTACCTGCTCAGTGCAGTAGTAATAGTAGTAATAGTACCTGCTCAGTGCAGTAGTAATAGTACCCGCTCAGTGCAGTAGTAATAGTACCTGCTCAGTGCAGTAGTAATAGTACCTGCTCAGTGCAGTAGTAATAGTAGTAATAGTACCTGCTCAGTGCAGTAGTAATAGTACCTGCTCAGTGCAGTAGTAATAGTACCTGCTCAGTGCAGTAGTAATAGTACCCGCTCAGTGCAGTAGTAATAGTACCCGCTCAGTGCAGTAGTAATAGTACCTGCTCAGTGCAGTAGTAATAGTAGTAATAGTACCTGCTCAGTGCAGTAGTAATAGTACCTGCTCAGTGCAGTAGTAATAGTACCTGCTCAGTGCAGTAGTAATAGTACCTGCTCAGTGCAGTAGTAATAGTACCTGCTCAGTGCAGTAGTAATAGTACCCGCTCAGTGCAGTAGTAATAGTACCTGCTCAGTGCAGTAGTAATAGTACCTGCTCAGTGCAGTAGTAATAGTAGTAATAGTACCTGCTCAGTGCAGTAGTAATAGTACCTGCTCAGTGCAGTAGTAATAGTACCTGCTCAGTGCAGTAGTAATAGTACCTGCTCAGTGCAGTAGTAATAGTACCTGCTCAGTGCAGTAGTAATAGTACCCGCTCAGTGCAGTAGTAATAGTACCTGCTCAGTGCAGTAGTAATAGTACCTGCTCAGTGCAGTAGTAATAGTACCTGCTGAGTGCAGTAATAGTACCTGCTCAGTGCAGTAATAGTACCTGCTCAGTGCAGTAGTAATAGTACCTGCTCAGTGCAGTAATAGTACCTGCTCAGTGCAGTAGTAATAGTACCTGCTCAGTGCAGTAGTAATAGTACCTGCTGAGTGCAGTAGTAATAGTACCTGCTGAGTGCAGTAGTAATAGTACCTGCTGAGTGCAGTAGTAATAGTACCTGCTGAGTGCAGTAGTAATAGTACCTGCTCAGTGCAGTAATAGTACCTGCTCAGTGCAGTAGTAATAGTACCTGCTGAGTGCAGTAGTAATAGTACCTGCTGAGTGCAGTAGTAATAGTACCTGCTCAGTGCAGTAGTAATAGTACCTGCTCAGTGCAGTAATAGTACCTGCTCAGTGCAGTAGTAATAGTACCTGCTCAGTGCAGTAGTAATAGTACCTGCTGAGTGCAGTAGTAATAGTACCTGCTGAGTGCAGTAGTAATAGTACCTGCTCAGTGCAGTAGTAATAGTACCTGCTCAGTGCAGTAGTAATAGTACCTGCTCAGTGCAGTAGTAATAGTACCCGCTCAGTGCAGTAGTAATAGTACCTGCTCAGTGCAGTAGTAATAGTACCTGCTCAGTGCAGTAGTAATAGTACCTGCTCAGTGCAGTAGTAATAGTACCTGCTCAGTGCAGTAGTAATAGTACCCGCTCAGTGCAGTAGTAATAGTACCTGCTCAGTGCAGTAGTAATAGTACCTGCTCAGTGCAGTAGTAATAGTACCTGCTCAGTGCAGTAGTAGTTTTCCTGATAAACGCTGAGATGGTTCTGATTCTCCTGGTGATCGGCTCCTCATTCTCAGAGTCTGACAGAACCTTCTGGAAAACAAAACATGTACAACAGACCTGAGTGACTGGTTTATATTTTTGGGCCAGTTTTCTGTAAAGCACTTTGTTCTGTTTCCAAATAAACGAAAAAAGCGTTGGAATCACACGGACCAAAAATATATTTAGCGTCGTCGTGGTAACGGCTCACCTGTCGTTGTCGTGGTAACGGCTCACCTGTCGTTGTCGTGGTAACGGCTCACCTGTCGTTGTCGTGGTAACGGCTCACCTGTTGCTGGTGTCTCCTGCGCGGCTCCTCTCGCTCATCCAGCCGGAGCCTCACAGACTCAGAGGGTTTGAAGAGCGACGGGCAGAGGAAATCTGAAACAACACACACACACACACACAAACAGAGCGGTTAGTCCCTCACACAGTAAACAGTAACGATAAAGTACAGTAACGATAAAGTACAGTAACGATAAAGTACAGTAACGATAAAGTACAGTAACGGTAATCAGCGCCGTAACCCACCGAGGGCGCCAACGTGGCCACACTACATTTTATTGGCCTGATGAGCCATTAATCTTTGTGAGTAAACATCAAAACGAGATTTTTAGCGTCTCCATGTGAATGATGGCTCCAACCTGCAGAGGGCGCTAGCGCGCCGCAAATCTTTTTTATTTCACAAGCAGCATCGGACGGCCCCGGCGGGCCGTACTTCAATGGCTACTGTCCAAATGCTCCTTACAGAGGGCGCTAACACACACAATAGTGTATAATGTGTGATATGCGGGTCAGTCCCATTGGAATACCATGGGGAGCCTCGGTCGTCTCCATGGCAACACCGTACAAAATACGGTATGGGTCTCATTGGCTTTTTGGATCGGGATGCCATCAGCTATTATTGTGCCGAATTTTATCCATTTCCGAGAAACACATTTTTTTTCCATAATGCATTTTTTGTTCTCGGCCTAGAGGGGGCGCTATCGCGCCAAATCTCACTTTTTCACATGTGTTGTGTCCGGGGGCGAAAGATCAATAAAATGTATATTTACGATTTTTTATCGGAGTTCGTTTGTGCAAATGGGAGCATTTTGTTGTTTTCGGAAAGTCGCAAAATTCTTCGTAAAGATTGCGGCTTCGCCGCAAACAAACCGTAAAACTTAGCCAAAAAATTTGGATAACTTTTGATGCCCCACATCTCGAGATGAGCTGGAGCGATTTTGGGCTCATTTGGTGAAACGCCCTAGGAGGAGTTCGTTAAAATGCGACGTCAGCGAAAACGCTGACTCACCATTTTCCCGACTTCCTGTCAAAATGGCGGACTTCCGGTTTGTCAGGGGAAGTGGCCACAATAATGTTTTTTGGTTGTCGTCACATGACGAATGTCTGTACCGAATCCCGTCGCTCTACGACAAAGTCGACGTTGGCCCCTTCCTCATTGGCGCAATGTATTTTCAGTTTTGTAGGTGGCGCTGTCGCGCCATTTTTTATTTCCCCAATACGAAACACACATTTTAATTAATTTTTCACCGGACCTGAATTTTGGGCAAAGTTTGGTGAGTTTTCAAATATGTTCAGGGGGTCAAATTCCTGCTCAAAGAGCAGAAGAAAGAAAGAAAGAAAGAAAGAATAAAGAAAAATTAAAGCCGCAAGCGGCATCGAGAGGCCCTCGCGGGTCTCATGGGCTGGTTACCGCACGCTATCGCACGCCGCCACTATAACCGGAAGGCGCTGCCGCGCCCTACGTGGTTATAATGTCGCTGCCACCCTAGGTCGAGTTTATAAAAGAGCAAAGGCGAGAAATGGCGCCTTCGGCGCTGATTATTCTATTTTTCCCAAAATGGCCGACCACCTGTTGGTCGCCTAGCAACCATGTAATGGAGGCCTCCCTCAGTGCCTCCATTGCCGCGCCATAACCCTACCGAGGGCGCCAACGTGGCCACACTACATTTTATTGGCCTGATGTGCCATTAATCTTTGAGTAAACGTCAAAACGAGATTTTTCGTGTCTCCATGTGAATGATGGCTCCAACCTGCAGAGGGCGCTAGCGCGCCCCAAATCTTTTTTATTTCACAAGCAGCATCGGACGGCCCTGACGGGCCGTACTTCAATCACTACTGTCCACAAGCTCCTGACAGGGGGCGCTAACGAGCTGTAATTGTGTATAATGTGTGATATGCGGGTCAGTCCCATTGGAATAACATGGTGGGCCTCGGTCGTCTCCATGGCAACACCGTACAAAATACGGTATGGGTCTCATTGGCTTTTTGGATGGGGATGCCATCAGCTATTTTTGTGCCGAATTTGATCCATTTCCGAGAAACTAATTTTTTTCCCATAATGCATTTTTTGTTCTCGGCCTAGAGGGGGCGCTATCGCGCCAAATCTCACTTTTTCACATTTGTTGTGTTCGGGGGTGAAAGGTCAATAAAATGTATATTTCCGATTTTTAATCGGAGTTCATTTGTGCAAATGGGAGCATTTTGTTGTTTTCGGTAAGTCGCAAAATTCTTCATAAAGATTGCGGCTTCGCCGCAAACAAACCGTAAAACTTAGCCAAAAAATTTGGATAACTTTTGATGCCCCACATCTGGAGATGAACTGGAGCGATTTTGGGCTCATTTGGTGAAACGCCCTAGGAGGAGTTCGTTAAAATGCGACGTCAGCAAAAACGCTGACTCACCATTTTCCAGACTTCCTGTCAAAATGGCGGACTTCCGGTTTGTCTGGGGGCGTGGCCACAATAATATATTTTGTTTGTCCTCACAGGACAAATGTCTGTACCGAATCTCGTCGCTCTATGACAAAGTTTATGTTGGCCCCCTCCCCATAGGCGCAATGTATTTTCAGTTTTGTAGGTGGCGCTGTCGCGCCATTTTTTATTTCCCCAAAACGAAACACACATTTTAATTAATTTTTCACCAGATCTGAATTTTGGGCAAAGTTTGGTGAGTTTTCGACTATGTTCAGGGGGTCAAATTCCTGCTCAAAGAGCAGAAGAAGAAAGAAAGAAAGAAAGAAAGAAAGAATTAAAGCCGCAAGCGGCATCGAGAGGCCCTCGCGGGGGTTCGTTGGCCGGTTGACGCCGGTTGCCGCACGCCGCCGCAATAACCGGGAGGCGCTACCGCGCCCTACCTGCTTATAATGTCGCTGCCACCCTAGGTCGAGATTATAAAAGAGCAAAGGCGAGAAATCGCGCCTTCGGCGTTGATTACTCGATTTTCCCCAAAATGGCCGACCACCTGTTGGTCGCCTAGCAACCATGTAATGGAGGCCTCCCTTAGTGCCTCCATTGCCGCGCCATAACCCACCGAGGGCGCCAACGTGGCCACACTACATTTTATTGCCCTGATGTGCCATTAATCTTTGTGAGTAAACATCAAAACGAGATTTTTAGCGTCTCCATGTGAATGATGGCTCCAACCTGCAGAGGGCGCTAGCGCGCCCCAAATCTTTTTTATTTCACAAGCAGCATCAGACGTCCTTAACGGGCCGTACTTCAATGACACCTGTCCACAAGCTCCTCACAGAGGGCGCTAACGCACTGTAAATGTGTATAATGTGTGATATGCGGGTCAGTCCCATTGGAATAACATGGTGGACCCCGGGCGTCTCCATGGCAACACCGTACAAAATACGGTATGGGTCTCATTGGCTTTTTTGACCGGGATGCCATCAGCTATTATTGTGCCGAATTTTATCCATTTCCGAGAAACTAATTTTTTTTCCATAATGCATTTTTTCTTCTCGGCCTAGAGGGGGCGCTATCGCGCCAAATCTCACTTTTTCACATTTGTTGTGTCCGGGGGTGAAAGGTCAATAAAATGTATATTTCCGATTTTTAATCGGACTTCGTTTGTGCGAATGGGAGCATTTTGTTGTTTTTGATAAGTCGCAAAATTGTTCGTAAAGATTGCGGACAAACAAACCGTAAAACTTAGCCAAAAAATTTGGATAACTTTTGATGTCCCACATCTCGGGATGAGCTGGAGCGATTTTGGGCTCATTTGGTGAAACGCCCTAGGAGGAGTTCGTTAAAATGCGACGTCAGCGAAAACGCTGACTCACCATTTTTCTGACTTCCTGTCAAAATGGCGGACTTCCGGTTTGTCTGGGGGCGTGGCCACAATAATGTTTTTTGGTTGTCGTCACATGACGAATGTCTGTACCGAATCCCGTCGCTCTACGACAAAGTTTATGTTGGCCCCCTCCCCATAGGCGCAATGTATTTTCACTTTTGTAGGTGGCGCTGTCGCGCCATTTTTTATTTCCCCAATACGAAACACACATTTTAATTAATTTTTCACCGGACCTGAATTTTGGGCAAAGTTTGGTGAGTTTTCAACTATGTTCAGGGGGTCAAATTCCTGCTCAAAGAGCAGAAGAAAGAAAGAAGAAGAAGAAGAAGAAGAAATTAAAGCCGCAAGCGGCATCGAGAGGCCCTCGCGGGACGCGGTGGCCGGTTGACGCCGGTTGCCGCACGCCGCCGCAATAACCGGGAGGCGCTGCCGCGCCCTACGTGGTTATAATGTCGCTGCCACCCTAGGTCGAGATTATAAAAGAGGCAAAGGCGAGAAATGGCGCCTTCGGCGCTGATTACTCGATTTTTCCCAAAATGGCCGACCACCTGTTGGTCGCCTAGCAACCATGTAATGGAGGCTCCCTTAGTGCCTCCATTGCCGCGCCATAACCCACCGAGTGCGCCAACGTGGCCACACTACATTTTATTGCCCTGATGAGCCATTAATCTTTGTGAGTAAACGTCAAAATGAGATTTTTAGCGTCTCCATGTGAATGATGGCTCCAACCTGCAGAGGGCGCTAGCGCGCCCCAAATCTTTTTTATTTCACAAGCAGCATCGGACGGCCTTGACGGGCCGTACTTCAATTACTACTGTCCACAAGCTCCTGACAGAGGGCGCTAGCGCGCTGTAATTGTGTATAATGTGATATTTGTGTGTCAGTCCTATTGGATTAACATGGGGAGCCTTGATCGTCTCCATGGCAACACCGTACAAAATACGGTATGGGTCTTATTGGCTTTTTGGATCGGGATGCCATCAGCTATTATTGTGCCGAATTTTATCAATTTCCGAGAAACTAATTTTTTTCCCATAATGCATTTTTTGTTCTCGGCCTAGAGGGGGCGCTATCGCGCCAAATCTCACTTTTTCACATTTGTTGTGTCCGGGGGTGAAAGGTCAATAAAATGTATATTTCCGATTTTTAATCGAAGTTCATTTGTGCAAATGGGAGCATTTTGTTGTTTTCGGTAAGTCACAAAATTCTTCGTAAAGATTGCGGCTTCGCCGCAAACAAACCGTAAAACGTAGCCAAAAAATTTGGATAACTTTTGATGCCCCACATCTCGGGATGAGCTGGAGCGATTTTGGGCTCATTTGGTGAAACGCCCTAGGAGGAGTTCGTTAAAATGCGACGTCAGCGAAAACGCTGACTCACCATTTTCCAGACTTCCTGTCAAAATGGCGGACTTCCGGTTTGTCAGGGGGCGTGGCCACAATAATGTTTTTTGGTTGTCGTCACATGACGAATGTCTGTACCGAATCCCGTCGCTCTATGACAAAGTTTATGTTGGCCCCCTCCCCATAGGCGCAATGTATTTTCACTTTTGTAGGTGGCGCTGTCGCGCCATTTTTTATTTCCCCAAAACGAAACACACATTTTAATTAATTTTTCACCGGACCTGAATTTTGGGCAAAGTTTGGTGAGTTTTTGACTATGTTCAGGGGGTCAAATTCCTGCTCAAAGAGCAGAAGAAAGAAAGAAGAATAAAGAAGAATAATAATATTTCTTGCAAAAACAATATAGTCGCTTTCGCGACTACAACATATTATGCATTTTTTTAAAGCTTTCGACTTCCCCCACACACCCGTGGGGCTCGGAGGTGGATGACGAGCGCTTCGCGCTCGTCATCCACCTCCGTATGACAGTTGGCCATATTCCCCCATTCATTTTGCTGCAATTATAAGTATAAGGGCCCACACCAGAGGTGTGGGCAGTCACTGTTTTACACGGTGAGTTTACGTTTGACATGGGGACAGCGCTTCGCGCTGTTTTCGTGCGCTCCGCGCACCTAGGTACAGTGCGCTGCGCGCACTGCGTTGCGATTACAATAGGCCCTTGCTACGGCAGGCCGCTCGGGCCTAATTAAAGCCGCAAGCGGCATCGAGAGGCCCTCGCGGGTCTCGTGGGCCGGTTGACGCCGGTTGCCGCACGCCGCCGCAATAACCGGGAGTTATACGTGGTTATAATGTCGCTGCCACCCTAGGTCGAGATTATAAAAGAGCAAAGGCGAGAAATGGCGCCTTCGGCGCTGATTACTCGATTTTTCCAAAAATGGCCGACTACCTGTTGGTCGCCTAGCAACCATGTAATGGAGGCCTCCCTTAGTGCCTCCATTGCCGCGCCATAACCATACCGGGGGCGCCAACGTGGCCACACTACATTTTATTGCCCTGATGTGCCATTAATCTTTGTGAGTAAACATCAAAACGAGATTTTTCGCGTCTTCATGTGAATGATGGCTCCAACCTGCAGAGGGCGCTAGCGCGCCCCAAATCTGTTTTATTTGACAAGCAGCATCAGACGTCCTTAACGGGCCGTACTTCAATGACTACTGTCCACAAGCTCCTCACAGAGGGCGCTAATGAGCTGTAATTGTGTATAATGTGTGATATGCGGGTCAGTCCCATTGGAATAACATGGTGGGCCTCGGTCGTCTCCATGGCAACACCGTACAAAATACGGTATGGGTCTCATTGGCTTTTTGGATCGAGATGCCATCAGCTATTATTGTGCCGAATTTTATCCATTTCCGAGAAACTAATTTTTTTTCCATAATGCATTTTTTCTTCTCAGCCTAGAGGGGGCGCTATCGCGCCAAATGTCACTTTTTCAAATTGGTTGTGTTCGGGGGTGAAAGGTCAATAAAATGTATATTTCCGATTTTTAATCGGAGTTCGTTTGTGCAAATGGGAGCATTTTGTTGTTTTCGGAAAGTCGCAAAAATCTTCGTAAAGATTGCGGCTTCGCCGCAAACAAACCGTAAAACTTAGCCAAAAAATTTGGATAACTTTTGATGCCCCACATCTCGAGATGAAGTGGAGCGATTTTGGGCTCATTTGGTGAAACGCCCTAGGAGGAGTTCGTTAAAATGCGACGTCAGCGAAAACGCTGACTCAGCATTTTCCCGACTTCCTGTCAAAATGGCGGACTTCCGGTTTGTCTGGGGGCGTGGCCTCAATAATATTATTTATTTGGCATCACATGACGAATGTTTGTACCGAATCTCGTCGCTCTACGACAAAGTTGATGTTGGCCCCCTCCCCATAGGCGCAATGTATTTTCACTTTTGTAGGTGGCGCTGTCGCGCCATTTTTTATTTCCCCAAAACGAAACACACATTTTAATAAATTTTTCACCAGATCTGAATTTTGGGCAAAGTTTGGTGAGTTTTCAACTATGTTCAGGGGGTCAAATTCCTGCTCAAAGAGCAGAAGAAGAAGAAAGAATAAATAATTAAAGCCGCAAGCGGCATCGAGAGGCCCTCGCGGGACGCGGTGGCCGGTTGACGCCGGTTGACGCATGCCGCCGCAATAACCGGGAGGCGCTGCCGCGCCCTACGTGGTTATAATGTCGCTGCCACCCTATAGGTCGAGATTATGAAAGCGCAAAGGCGAGAAATGGCGCCTTCGGCGCTGATTGCTCGATTTTTCCCAAAATGGTTGACCACCTGTTGGTCGCCTAGCAACCATGTAATGGAGGCCTTCCTTAGTGCCTCCATTGCCGTGCCATAACCCACCGAGGGCGCCAACGTGGCCACACTACATTTTATTGCCCTGATGTGCCATTAATCTTTGTGAGTAAACATCAAAACGAGATTTTTCGTGTCTCCATGTGAATGATGGCTCCAACCTGCAGAGGGCGCTAGCGCGCCCCAAATCTTTTTTATTTCACAAGCAGCATCGGACGGCCCTGACGGGCCGTACTTCAATGACTACTGTCCACAAGCTCCTCACAGAGGGCGCTAACGAGCTGTAATTGTGTATAATGTGTGATATGCGGGTCAGTCCCATTGGAATAACATGGAGGGACCCGGGCGTCACCATGGCAACACCGTACAAAATACGGTATGGGTCTCATTGGCTTTTTGGATCGGGATGCCATCAGCTATTATTGTGCCGAATTTTATCCATTTCCGAGAAACTAATTTTTTTCCCATAATGCATTTTTTGTTCTCGGCCTAGAGGGGGCGCTATCGCGCCAAATCTCTCTTTTTTACATTTGTTGTGTCCGGGGGTGAAAGGCCAATAAAATGTATATTTCCGATTTTTAATCGGAGTTCGTTTGTGTGAATGGGAGCATTTTGTTGTTTTCGGTAAGTCGCAAAATTCTTCGTAAAGATTGCGGCTTCGCCGCAAACAAACCGTAAAACTTAGCCAAAAAATTTGGATAACTTTTGATGCCCCACATCTCGAGATGAGCTGGAGCGATTTTGGGCTCATTTGGTGAAACGCCCTAGGAGGAGTTCGTTAAAATGTGACGTCAGCGAAAACGCTGACTCACCATTTTCCCGACTTCCTGTCAAAATGGCGGACTTCCGGTTTGTCAGGGGGCGTGGCCACAATAATGTTTTTTGGTTGTCGTCACATGACGAATGTCTGTACCGAATCTCGTCGCTCTACGACAAAGTTTATGTTGGCCCCCTCCCCATAGGCGCAATGTATTTTCACTTTTGTAGGTGGCGCTGTCGCGCCATTTTTTATTTCCCCAAAACGAAACACACATTTTAATTAATTTTTCGCCGGATCTGAATTTTGGGCAAAGTTTGGTGAGTTTTTGATTATGTTCAGGGGTGCAAATTCCTGCTCAAAGAGCAGAAGAAAGAAAGAAGAAGAAGAAGAAAAATTAAAGCCGCAAGCGGCATCGAGAGGCCCTCGCGGGGGTTCGTTGGCCGGTTGACGCCGGTTGCCGCACGCCGCCGCAATAACCGGGAGGCGCTGCCGCGCCCTACCTGGTTATAATGTCGCTGCCACACTAGGTCGAGATTATAAAAGAGCAAAGGCGAGAAATCGCGCCTTCGGCGTTGATTACTCGATTTTCCCCAAAATGGCCGACCACCTGTTGGTCGCCTAGCAACCATGTAATGGAGGCCTCCCTTAGTGCCTCCATTGCCGCGCCATAACCCACCGAGGGCGCCAACGTGGCCACACTACATTTTATTGCCCTGATGTGCCATTAATCTTTGTGAGTAAACATCAAAACGAGATTTTTAGCGTCTCCATGTGAATGATGGCTCCAACCTGCAGAGGGCGCTAGCGCGCCCCAAATCTTTTTTATTTCACAAGCAGCATCGGACGTCCTTAACGGGCCGTACTTCAATGACACCTGTCCACAAGCTCCTGACAGAGGGCGCTAACGCACTGTAAATGTGTATAATGTGTGATATGCGGGTCAGTCCCATTGGAATAACATGGTGGACCCCGGGCGTCTCCATGGCAACACCGTACAAAATACGGTATGGGTCTCATTGGCTTTTTTGACCGGGATGCCATCAGCTATTATTGTGCTGAATTTTATCCATTTCCGAGAAACTAATTTTTTTTTCATAATGCATTTTTTGTTCTCGGCCTAGAGGGGGCGCTATCGCGCCAAATCTCACTTTTTCACATTTGTTGTGTCCGGGGGTGAAAGGTCAATAAAATGTATATTTCCGATTTTTTATCGGAGTTCGTTTGTGTAAATGGGAGCATTTTGTTGTTTTCGGTAAGTCGCAAAATTCTTCGTAAAGATTGCGGCTTCGCCGCACACAAACCGTAAAACTTAGCCAAAAAATTTGGATAACTTTTGATGCCCCACATCTCGAGATGAAGTGGAGCGATTTTGGGCTCATTTGGTGAAACGCCCTAGGAGGAGTTCGTTAAAATGCGACGTCAGCGAAAACGCTGACTCAGCATTTTCCCGACTTCCTGTCAAAATGGCGGACTTCCGGTTTGTCTGGGGGCGTGGCCACAATAATATATTTTGTTTGTCCTCACAGGACGAATGTCTGTACCGAATCCCGTCGCTCTGCGACAAAGTTTATGTTGGCCCCCTCCCCATAGGCGCAATGTATTTTCACTTTTGTAGGTGGCGCTGTCGCGCCATTTTTTATTTCCCCAAAACGAAACACACATTTTAATTAATTTTTCACCGGATCTGAATTTTGGGCAAAGTTTGGTGAGTTTTTGACTATGTTCAGGGGGTCAAATTCCTGCTCAAAGAGCAGAAGAAAGAAAGAAGAATAAAGAAGAATAATAATATTTCTTGCAAAAACAATATAGTCGCTTTCGCGACTACAACATATTATGCATTTTTTTAAAGCTTTCGACTTCCCCCACACACCCGTGGGGCTCGGAGGTGGATGACGAGCGCTTCGCGCTCGTCATCCACCTCCGTATGACAGTTGGCCATATTCCCCCATTCATTTTGCTGCAATTATAAGTATAAGGGCCCACACCAGAGGTGTGGGCAGTCACTGTATTACACGGTGAGTTTACGTTTGACATGGGGACAGCGCTTCGCGCTGTTTTCGTGCGCTCCGCGCACCTCAGTACAGTGCGCTGCGCGCACTGCGTTGCGATTACAATAGGCCCTTGCTACGGCAGGCCGCTCGGGCCTAAATAAAGAATAATTAAAGCCGCAAGCGGCATCGAGAGGCCCTCGCGGGACGCGGTGGCCGGTTGACGCCGGTTGCCGCACGCCGCCGCAATAACCGGGAGGCGCTGCCGCGCCCTACGTGGTTATAATGTCGCTGCCACCCTAGGTCGAGATTATAAAAGAGGCAAAGGCGAGAAATGGCGCCTTCGGCGCTGATTACTCGATTTTTCCCAAAATGGCCGACCACCTGTTGGTCGCCTAGCAACCATGTAATGGAGGCTCCCTTAGTGCCTCCATTGCCGCGCCATAACCCACCGAGTGCGCCAACGTGGCCACACTACATTTTATTGCCCTGATGAGCCATTAATCTTTGTGAGTAAACGTCAAAATGAGATTTTTAGCGTCTCCATGTGAATGATGGCTCCAACCTGCAGAGGGCGCTAGCGCGCCCCAAATCTTTTTTATTTCACAAGCAGCATCGGACGGCCTTGACGGGCCGTACTTCAATTACTACTGTCCACAAGCTCCTGACAGAGGGCGCTAGCGCGCTGTAATTGTGTATAATGTGATATTTGTGTGTCAGTCCTATTGGATTAACATGGGGAGCCTTGATCGTCTCCATGGCAACACCGTACAAAATACGGTATGGGTCTTATTGGCTTTTTGGATCGGGATGCCATCAGCTATTATTGTGCCGAATTTTATCAATTTCCGAGAAACTAATTTTTTTCCCATAATGCATTTTTTGTTCTCGGCCTAGAGGGGGCGCTATCGCGCCAAATCTCACTTTTTCACATTTGTTGTGTCCGGGGGTGAAAGGTCAATAAAATGTATATTTCCGATTTTTAATCGAAGTTCATTTGTGCAAATGGGAGCATTTTGTTGTTTTCGGTAAGTCACAAAATTCTTCGTAAAGATTGCGGCTTCGCCGCAAACAAACCGTAAAACGTAGCCAAAAAATTTGGATAACTTTTGATGCCCCACATCTCGGGATGAGCTGGAGCGATTTTGGGCTCATTTGGTGAAACGCCCTAGGAGGAGTTCGTTAAAATGCGACGTCAGCGAAAACGCTGACTCACCATTTTCCAGACTTCCTGTCAAAATGGCGGACTTCCGGTTTGTCAGGGGGCGTGGCCACAATAATGTTTTTTGGTTGTCGTCACATGACGAATGTCTGTACCGAATCCCGTCGCTCTATGACAAAGTTTATGTTGGCCCCCTCCCCATAGGCGCAATGTATTTTCACTTTTGTAGGTGGCGCTGTCGCGCCATTTTTTATTTCCCCAAAACGAAACACACATTTTAATTAATTTTTCACCGGACCTGAATTTTGGGCAAAGTTTGGTGAGTTTTTGACTATGTTCAGGGGGTCAAATTCCTGCTCAAAGAGCAGAAGAAAGAAAGAAGAATAAAGAAGAATTAAAGCCGCAAGCGGCATCGAGAGGCCCTCGCGGGGGTTCGTTGGCCGGTTGACGCCGGTTCCCGCACGCCGCCGCAATAACCGGGAGGCGCTGCCGCGCCCTACGTGGTTATAATGTCGCTGCCACCCTAGGTCGAGATAATAAAAGAGCAAAGGCGAGAAATGGCGCCTTCGGCGCTGATTACTCGATTTTCCCCAAAATGGCCGACCACCTGTTGGTCGCCTAGCAACCATGTAATAGAGGCCTCCTTTAGTGCCTCCATTGCCAAGCCATAACCCACCGAGGGTGCCAACGTGGCCACACTACATTTTATTGCCCTGATGGGCCATTAATGTTTGTGAGTAAACATCAAAACGAGATTTTTAGCGTCTCCATGTGAATGATGGCTCCAACCTGCAGAGGGCGCTAGCGCGCCCCAAATTTGTTTCATTTCACAAGCAGCATCGGACGGCCTTGACGGGCCGTACTTCAATGACTACTGTCCACAAGCTCCTCACAGAGGGCGCTAACACGCTGTAATTGTGTATAATGTGTGATATGCGGGTCAGTCCCATTGGAATAACATGGCGAGCCTCGGTCGTCTCCATGGCAACACCGTACAAAATACGGTATGGGTCTCATTGGCTTTTTGGATCGGGATGCCATCAGCTATTATTGTGCCGAATTTTATTCATTTCCGAGAAACTAATTTTTTTCCCATAATGCATTTTTTGTTCTCGGCCTAGAGGGGGCGCTATCGCGCCAAATCTCACTTTTTCACATTGGTTGTGTCCGGGGGTCAAAGGTCAATAAAATGTATATTTCCGATTTTTAATCGGAGTTCGTTTGTGCGAATTAGAGCATTTTGTCGTTTTCGATAAGTGGCAAAATTCTTCGTAAAGATTGCGGCTTCGCCGCAAACAAACCGTGAAACTTAGCCCAAAAATTTGGATAACTTTTGATGCCCCACATCTCGAGATGAACTGGAGCGATTTTGGGCTCATTTGGTGAAACGCCCTAGGAGGAGTTCGTTAAAATGCGACGTCAGCGAAAACGCTGACTCACCATTTTCCCGACTTCCTGTCAAAATGGCGGACTTCCGGTTTGTTTGGGGGCGTGGCCACAATAATGTTTTTTGGTTGTCGTCACATGACGAATGTCTGTACCGAATCTCGTCGCTCTATGACAACGTTTATGTTGGCCCCCTCCCCATAGGCGCAATGTATTTTCACTTTTGTAGGTGGCGCTGTCGCGCCATTTTTTATTTCCCCAAAACGAAACACACATTTTAATTAATTTTTCACCGGACCTGAATTTTGGGCAAAGTTTGGTGAGTTTTCGACTATGTTCAGGGGGTCAAATTCCTGCTCAAAGAGCAGAAGAAGAAAGAAAGAAAGAAAGAAAGAAAGAAAGAATAATAATATTTCCTGCAAAAACAATATAGTCGCTTTCGCGACTACAACATATTATACATTTTTGGAAAGCTTTCGACTTCCCCCACGCACCCGTGGGGCTCGGAGGTGGATGACGAGCGCTTCGCGCTCGTCATCCACCTCCGTATGACAGTTGGCCATATACCCCCATTCATTTTCATTCAATTATAAGTATAAGGGCCCACACCAGAGGTGTGGGCAGTCACTGTTTTACACGGTGAGTTTACGTTTGACATGGGGACAGCGCTTCGCGCTGTTTTCGTGCGCTCCGCGCACCTAGGTTCAGTGCGCTGCGCGCACTGCGTTGCGATTACAATAGGCCCTTGCTACGGCAGGCCGCTCGGGCCTAATAATAATATTTCTTGCAAAAACAATATAGTCGCTTTCGCGACTACAACATATTATGCATTTTTTTAAAGCTTTCGACTTCCCCCACACACCCGTGGGGCTCGGAGGTGGATGACGAGCGCTTCGCGCTCGTCATCCACCTCCGTATGACAGTTGGCCATATTCCCCCATTCATTTTGCTGCAATTATAAGTATAAGGGCCCACACCAGAGGTGTGGGCAGTCACTGTTTTACACGGTGAGTTTACGTTTGACATGGGGACAGCGCTTCGCGCTGTTTTCGTGCGCTCCGCGCACCTCGGTTCAGTGCGCTGCGCGCACTGCGTTGCGATTACAATAGGCCCTTGCTACGGCAGGCCGCTCGGGCCTAACTAGTCCCACAGCAGAAGCACCGGAGACCGGGCAGAGACCGGACAGAGACCGGACAGAGGCCGGGCAGAGGCCGGGCAGAGGCCGGGCAGAGGCCGGGCAGAGGCCGGGCAGAGGCCGGGCAGAGACCGGACAGAGTAGGGCTGGGACCAAATATCGTATCGCAATACTTTAGTGCAATACTTTAGTGCAATACTTTAGTGCAATACTTTAGTGCAATACTTTCAGCACTCGTGGTTTTATCCAACAGTTGCAGCACTTTGTTACATTTCTGTTTAAGCACTTTTTCATTTTAACACTTGGATAAATATAAACGGCTTTTGTTTCATAAACTTTGGACTTTTTACACATTTAACCTCTCAGTTACCTGCTTTAACCGAGCCCATTTTCTCCTGTTCAGCTTTACCCAAATCTAAAGCTTCGACAGGAGAAAAAAACGACAAAAGTGATCCTAACTTGTTTAGCTTTTGTTGTTGTTGGGAATAACCGGGTCAAAGGTCATGTACATTTTAAAGCCACAAATGCAAAACAAATCTGCTCTGCGTTTCTTTTTGCAAACATTTGATCAAACAGAGGAAGCGTTTTGTTGTTGTATTTTCTTTTAGATTGAGGTAAAGCCAGACAGGTCCAGGTGATCCGAGTGCTGATAAACAAATACGTCCAGGTTAAAGTTCCCCGAGTCCAAAGGTCATGATGTTTGTCCTGAACTCTGACACTGAGCATTTATTTATTAAACGTTTGTATTGATTTCACAATAACGTTTTCTGTTAAAATGATCCTGAAAACTTGGTCTGTAAATATGGAACATACAGGCTCCACTTTATAAATACAAATAATAAGAAATACAAGCGTTAAACCTAAACTAAAACGTGCTAAGACAGTAAAGTGACAGCGGGACACTCTGGAGCTCAGTATCCGCACAAACGCACCTGCCTCCCGGCCGCCGCTGCTCCGTTTGCCCGCTCTGCAGCCGCTCCTCCCGGGGTCGGTCCTCCGGAGCCGCCTGGAGCAGAGCCGGGGCCCGGGCTGCTCTGTGGCCGCCTGAGGGCTGTCGGAGGCGGGCAGGGGGCCTGGGAACCCCGCGGTGTCCATCCTGGGACTGACTCTAAACTAAAGGCATTTCGTCCCGTTTGTTTCAGCGCGGAGGGAAAAAAACAGGAAAACTTCGGAATATTTCCTGAGATTTACTTCATTGACTTTGATAAACGGGTTTTGTTTATGGAGATGAGAAGAACTTTGACCAAACACCCACAGCCTTTGGATCAATGTGAATCAATGCATAGTCTCAGTTAGTCTCGTGCTTTATGATTCATTCGTATTTAAATTAAAGGCCATTATTGTCATTAAAACGTCATTAATACATTAATAACAACATGAAAAACACAAGGCGTCTGAAACGGAGCAAAACAAACCCTGTTCTAGTTCGGCCGGAGCGGCACGGACGGGTTTACGGTCCGACACGGATGTGGAGAAAGTGAAGTCTCGGAACAGGACGATGATTTAGTTCATTTCAGATGATTTCACACAAACTGTCTGAACTCCGCGGTGGGAGAGAAAACAGGACGAAATGCCAAACGTTTATCGAGTCCCGCATCGATCCTCTTCCTGTTTCGGCTCTAAAAGCGGCTGAGATCCTTCGTGTCGCGTCTGGGCCGAGTCTAGACTCTCGCGTTTCCCACGGACCTCCCGTAGTTTCTCCAAACTCTGCGTTTTAGTCCCGTTTCTGCGGTCAAAAACATCCCGAAGCTTCGTTCAGGTTATTCTGCGGCCGCCATCTTTACCCGCAGGCCCCGCCCTTCTCCCCGGCGGCCCCGGCGCTGATTGGACCAGAGCTGCGCGCGTGCTTCCCGCCTCTGTCCAGCGGTTTGAGTTTGAATCTGAGGCGAAAAGAACCACAACACCTGGAACCCCCCCCCCCCCCCCCCCCAAAAAAAAAAAAAACATCTGAAAAACGACACCTAGTTACATCTGAAAACACCCGAAAACACCTAAAACATCTGAAAACACCTAAAAACATCAGAAAACACCTAAAAAGATCTGAAAAACATCTGAAAAACATCTGAAAACACCTAAAAACATCAGAAAAACGACAACAAATTACATCTGAAAACACCTGAAAACCATCTGAAAACCAACACCTAAAAACATCTGAAAACACCTGAAAACACCTAAAAACATCTGAAAAACATCTGAAAACACATAAAAACATCTGAAATGTGTTTTTCTCTCCTCCTCGGGCGTTTTTCAGAACGATCTAATTTAGGGGAAATTATCTTGACAATTGGAACTTTAAAAGTTTTATGTTTTTTATGTCTCCCGTTTGCAAATGTGAAGACTGATTTTGGTTATTTTGTTAAAGTCTCCGTCCTAAACACATTAATTTGGTAACTTTAAATTGTGCGCAATAGCGCCCCCTATATGAATTATATGGAGAGTAAATATTATAGTTTAACGAAAATTTAAATAATTTGGTACAAAATTCCATTTGGTCGTTCCGATCAAAAAAGTCAATCACACCCAGGCCATATTCTTCATGTTGTTGCCGTAGCGATGACCAGGACGTCCCTTTTTATTCTAATGGGAAAATGTTGAAATCCTTTTTCTCTGTATTAAGTTAATTAAAACTGAGCACTAAGAAAACAATCGGACATGAAATCCAAAACTGAGCGAGACAAAGGCACGAAGGGCTGAGAATCGCTGCTTTGTGGCTATATTTGACAACAGTGACTGAACATTGACACTGTAAACAGTACTCGAGTACACGCCAGGGGAAACAATGTTTATTATTAACACAAAAACAAGCAGCAGTTTCTATGAACACGAGGCTAAACCTGTCCCTGTAGTTTATGAAAATACATAAATATACCTGGATAAAAAAATAAATAGTGTTTCCTGAATCAAAACAAACAAATGAAAGTATTTTTTAAATCCAAACAGAACTGTGGAGGCTCGAGCGCCGCAGGAGGAAACACGACGGGACGTTACAGCAGATTCTGGAACACGTCTCCGTTTTAGCAGCACCGTTTATAGACGGATCCGATTTGTAAATGATTGACTGAACTTTGAACTTAAAAACGAGGAGAAATTACATTTTCCCAACAATAACTTAGTTGTTTATTCACAAACTAAAGCAGATCCAATACGTCACAAAATAAATATATTTATTATTCTATAATTCATTTACCTATCATTTATTTACCTTGGCTAGGGCTGGGGAAACATATTGAGTGGAGTTGTTTTTTTTAGCTCTGCTCAGAGGAAGAAGGTCCTGCAGAACAGCAGAGCCCCCCCCCCGGATCTGCGGTTCTAGAGCTCAATCCAAATACAGTGGGAATCATTTGGATGTTTAACTATCTTTGTTGCACAGTGACTTTCAGCTAGAGAAAGGGTTTGCCTTTGTTTTTGTTGATGCACTTTAATGAAATACAATAAATATATATTTTAAATATATTTACAGTTCGCAGTTATTTTGTTTTAAATCAGGGGCGGGTGTCAAATGGAAAATCTAGGTTGTTTTTTTTAAATAGCAGATTTTTTGAAAAAATAAAAATGGCCCAGCTCTGTTTGTGTCTGAACTGATCTGTAAGTTACAGAATATGAACATAAGTGAAAGTAAATACTGACATCGGTTTCTTCAGGGGAGGTCCCGCCAAAGCCTGTCACAATGAAAGCCTTAGAGACACTTACAGTGTCTTAATTTGAAAAACTAAAGGTCTCAGCCAATCGCAGCGCTGTGGGGGCGGGGCTAAACGCCTCGGCGAATCAAGTGGTTCTTCTCCGGCTCCAGGAACTCGTCCAATAGCGTCGCAGTAACAGCTTGAAGCTCCGCCTCTAGCTGCGCCGCGCTGAAAAACAGAAACAAGTCACTGCGACCCCTCCCCGAAGTTCTCAGGGCCCGAGATGGTTCATACGGCAGTAACAGTAGTATTGATAGTATTCTAGGTGCCCTGTAGCTCGGCGCAGTAGTTGCAATAGTAGTAGTAATAACAGTAGTAATAGTAGTAGTAGTATTAGCAGCAAGTACCTGTCGCCCCCTTGTGGCTCAGCGCAGATCTCGGCGTACACCTTGATCTTGTTTTCGGTGCCGCTCTTTCGTAGTGTTGCCGTGACGCCGTTCTGCAGCCAGAAGGTGATCATGTGACCACTACTCACAGGAAGTACCTGGAGGTCACAACATCCGTTACACCAGATGCCCTTCAGCGGGAAAACCGTCCCAGTTAAAGTCATGAATGAGACTCAAACTGTGACAGAAACCTGTAGATGTTCAGGTCGACTCTAAAACATGAACTTCAGTGACTACTTCCTGTCTCTGTCGAGGGCAGACGTGTTTTCCAACTGCTCTAACTGACTTTTGTGCCGTTTACCTGCCTCTGTGCCGTTTACCTGCCTCTGTGCGGTTTACCTGCCTCTGTGCCGTTTACCTGCCTCTGTGCCGTTTACCTGCCTCTGTGCCGTTTACCTGCCTCTGTGCCGTTTACCTGCCTCTGTGCCGTTTACCTGCCTCTGTGCCGTTTACCTGCCTCTGTGCCGTTTACCTGCCTCTGTGCCGTTTACCTGCCTCTGTGCCGTTTACCTGCCTCTGTGCCGTTTACCTGCCTCTGTGCCGTTTACCTGCCTCTGTGCCGTTTACCTGCCTCTGTGCCGTTTACCTGCCTCTGTGCCGTTTACCTGCCTCTGTGCCGTTTACCTGCCTCTGTGCCGCTTACCTGCCTCTGTGCCGCTTACCTGCCTCTGTGCCGCTTACCTGCCTCTGTGCCGCTTACCTGGCTCTGTGCCGCTTACCTGCCTCTGTGCTGTTTACCTGCCTCTGTGAGTGTCTTTAACTCGAAGAGATCAAAGTTATTTACTTATTTGGACTCTTGATAACCGGTAAGGAAACGGAAAGTTGGGAAGTTGGCAGCTTGCAAAGAGACCTCACTGCTGTGGGTTGAAATTAATCAAATCAAACTTTATTTATAAAGCGCTTTTCATACAAAATGTAACACAAAGTGCGTTACAGTGCTTAAAAATCATTAAAATCGTCCCCACCAGCAAATATACATAAATAACTACAACCCCACCACCCCCCACCCGCACACACAGACACACATACACATATACGTACAGACAGCCCAGCAGTTAAAAATCTTAAATAAAAGTGGACATAGAGTTGAGCCTGTAAGGCTGAGTACAGATGGACCGAAAGAGGAAACACCAGTTAAAGAGCACTTTGGAGCAGGGAGTGACCGAGTGATGGAATGACACCAGAGAGTAACGCATAGTGACCTGGCAGCTCGCTGTGAGGACGGACAAAAGGTGGACTATATTTTGGGAGGAAAAGGGATGAACTGAGGAAACTACCCATCTCTCCTACGCCGTCAACACTTTCCCTTCAAGGCCAGGTCCCAGCGCTAAACCAGATACGGACTGAGGCTGTGTTACTATATCATAAACATTCATGAATATAACTGTACACACGTCCCCTCCCTAACCATGCCCCAATCCTTCTGCGTTCATGACCTTTTCCCCGCCACTCGTGACCTGGTGTATTTCCCCTCGTCTTGACGTTTTTAAGTGTGTGCGTTGCCTTAACCCGAATGTAATTTCACAGATCTTTGTTGTGAGGCGCATGAAGTGACCGTGTGTACGTGTCACTGCTGCTTTGTCCGTGAGGAAACAAACAGGAGGAACTTTATTATTACACATATTCTAGTCAGAGACACGAGCCCCGATGCCCTTCCGTCCTCACCGATCTCTGGTCGTCTTGGCGACTGTCGTAACCCCGCCCGATGTCCCTGACGGCGGTGATGGCGGACGAGCCGCAGGTTCGAGGATACGTCCCGGATCTGTCGAAGTCCCGGATCCGCGAGAAGATCCGGTCCACGGTGGGCGGGTCGTTACAGACGACGTACGTCGTCACCGCGGCGTGGAACCCGTAACTGAGAGACATGACCAGAGGTGGGAGTCGCCGAAATAAGTACTTGGAGAAAATGTTACTGTGAGTAACTGCGAAAAAGTGATAAACTGCCATAAACTGTGAAACTACAGATAAAATGTGTAAATACAGAAAAAATAAATAATTCTCAAGAACCAAGACGAAGTAAAGTTTTATATTCGATCAAAATGAAGCTTTGTTGCTTAAATATTTACTCATGGTATGTATGTTATCAGGTTTTAGTTGTGTGACTAACTTGTGGTAGATGTTGTAGATGTTTTAGTTGCTGTGTGACATACGTGTGGTAGATGTTATACATGTTTTAGGTGTGTGATTTACGTGTGATAGATGTTGCAGATGTTTTAGTTGCTGTGTGACATACGTGTGGTAGATGTTATACATGTTTTAGGTGTGTGACTTACGTGTGGTAGATGTTTTAGTTGTGTGACTTATGTGTGGTAGATGTTATACATGTTTTAGGTGTGTGATTTACGTGTGATAGATGTTGCAGATGTTTTAGTTGCTGTGTGACATACGTGTGGTAGATGTTATACATGTTTTAGGTGTGTGACTTATCTGTGGTAGATGTTTTAGTTGTGTGACTTATGTGTGGTAGATGTTGTAGTTGTGTGACTTATGTGTGGTAGATGTTGTAGTTGTGTGACTTATGTGTGGTAGATGTTACACATGTTTTAGGTGTGTGATTTACGTGTGATAGATGTTGCAGATGTTTTAGTTGCTGTGTGATTTACATGCGGTAGATATTGTAGATGTTTTAGTTGTGTGACTTATGTGTGGTAGATGTTACACATGTTTTAGGTGTGTGATTTACGTGTGATAGATATTGTAGATGTTTTAGTTGTGTGACTTACGTTTGGTAGATGTTCTGCAGCTGGCGGCTCAGACTCAGGTTTTGTCGATGGAGAAAAGAGGCCATTTCGGCCACGACCGCCGCCGCACTGACCCCGTCCTTCTCCGGGACCGCGGCCCCACACAGGAACCCTGCAGAGAGAGAATTTATCACTGTTAGATCTGCATTTATGTTTAGCTTCAACGGCTTTGGGGCAATGTCAGGACGATGTCGGGACAATGTCGGGACGATGTCGAGGCGATGTCGGGGCGATGTCGGGACGATGTCGGGACAATGTCGGGACAATGTCGAGGCGATGTCGGGGCGATGTCGGGACGATGTCGGGACGATGTCGGGACAATGTCGGGACAATGTCGGGACGATGTCGAGGCGATGTCGGGGCGATGTCGGGACGATGTCGGGACAATGTCGGGACAATGTCGAGGCGATGTCGGGGCGATGTCGGGACGATGTCGGGACAATGTCGGGACAATGTCGAGGCGATGTCGGGACGATGTCGGGACGATGTCGAGGCGATGTCGGGGCGATGTCGGGACGATGTCGGGACGATGTCGGGACAATGTCGGGACGATGTCGGGACGATGTCGGGACGATGTCGAGGCGATGTCGGGGCGATGTCGGGACGATGTCGGGACAATGTCGGGACAATGTCGAGGCGATGTCGGGACGATGTCGGGGCGATGTCGGGACGATGTCGGGACGATGTCGGGACAATGTCGGGACGATGTCGGGACGATGTCGGGGCAATGTCGGGACGATGTCGGGGCAATGTCGGGACAATGTCGGGACGATGTCGGGACGATGTCGGGGCGATGTCGGGGCGATGTCGGGACAATGTCGGGACAATGTCGGGGCAATGTCGGGACGATGTCGGGACGATGTCGGGACGATGTCGGGACGATGTCGGGACGATGTCGGGACGATGTCGGGGCAATGTCGGGACGATGTCGGGACGATGTCGGGACGATGTCGGGACGATGTCGGGGCAATGTCGGGGCGATGTCGGGACAATGTCGGGACAATGTCGGGGCAATGTCGGGGCAATGTCGGGGCGATGTCGGGGCGATGTCGGGGCGATGTCGGGGCGATGTCGGGACAATGTCGGGGCGATGTCGGGGCAATGTCGGGGCGATGTCGGGACAATGTCGGGGCGATGTCGGGGCGATGTCGGGACAATGTCGGGGCAATGTCGGGGCAATGTCGGGACAATGTCGGGGCAATGTCGGGGCGATGTCGGGACGATGTCGGGGCGATGTCGGGACAATGTCGGGACGATGTCGGGACGATGTCGGGGCGATGTCGGGGCGATGTCGGGGCGATGTCGGGACGATGTCGGGACAATGTCGGGACAATGTCGGGACAATGTCGGGGCGATGTCGGGACGATGTCGGGACGATGTCGGGGCGATGTCGGGGCGATGTCGGGACGATGTCGGGGCGATGTCGGGACAATGTCGGGACAATGTCGGGACAATGTCGGGACAATGTCGGGGCGATGTCGGGACGATGTCGGGACGATGTCGGGGCGATGTCGGGGCGATGTCGGGGCGATGTCGGGGCGATGTCGGGACGATGTCGGGACAATGTCGGGACAATGTCGGGGCAATGTCGGGACAATGTCGGGGCGATGTCGGGGCGATGTCGGGACGATGTCGGGGCGATGTCGGGACAATGTCGGGACGATGTCGGGGCGATGTCGGGGCGATGTCGGGGCGATGTCGGGGCGATGTCGGGACAATGTCGGGACAATGTCGGGGCGATGTCGGGACAATGTCGGGACGATGTCGGGGCGATGTCGGGACAATGTCGTCGAGGTAATGTCGAGACAATGTCGGGGCGATGTCGGGACGATGTCGGGACAATGTCGGGACAATGTCGTCGAGGTAATGTCGAGACAATGTCGGGGCGATGTCGGGACAATGTCGGGGCGATGTCGGGACAATGTCGGGGCGATGTCGGGACAATGTCAGGGCGATGTCGGGACAATGTCGGGACAATGTCGGGACGATGTCAGGACGATGTCGTTGAGGTAATGTCCGGACAATGTCGGGACAATGTCGGGGCAATGTCGGGGGCAATGTCGGGACGATGTCGTGACGATGTCGTGACGATGTCGTGACAATGTCGTCGAGGTAATGTCGGGACAATGTCGGGGCAATGTCGGGACGATGTCGGGACAATGTCGGGGCAATGTCGGGACGATGTCGGGACGATGTCGGGACGATGTCGGGACGATGTCGGGACGATGTCGGGACGATGTCGGGACAATGTCGGGGCGATGTCGGGGCGATGTCGGGACGATGTCGGGGCGATGTCGGGACGACGACGGGGCGACGTCGGGACAACGTCGGGACAACGTCGGGGCAACGTCGGGGCAACGTCGGCGCAACGTCGGCGCAACGTCGGCGCAACGTCGGGGCAACGTCGGGACAATGTCGGGGTAATGCGGGGATAATGTCGGGGTAATGTCGGGGTAATGATGTGGTAATGTGTGTGTGAATTTTACCAATGGACTCCTCGAAGGCAAACAGAACTTTGTGTCCGGACTTTTGGAGCTCGTGGATCCGGTTCCCGATCCATTTGAACCCAGGAAGAGTCTCCTACGACAGAGACCAGAACCCGGTCAGTGTTCACGTCGTTGACTACAGTATTTTGACATAATTTCCAAGTCATGTTTCTGTGACTAAAATCTGCAGATGTTTGGGTCGACTCCTAAAAACTAAATCTAAAGCAAAAGAGCGACTAAAAACGAGGCTCGTATCAATTAAAGAAACAGTGTGTGAAGAACTAACGTGGAGACCAATATTGTTACAAATGTTCTATAAATCTTTGCTCAGTAAACACTGGAGACGGTCAGGAGCAGCAGAAGAACCTCGTAGGTGAGCCCCTCTCTGCTGCAGATGCTCTGGAGGATCTTGGAGGAGACGGTGGTGGCCAACATGAACAGGCCCCGGTCCCGGTCTTGGTTCTGCCTGTGGTTCAGGAGCATCCACCAGCCGAGGAGAGCGGCCACTTCATTCCCCGAGAAGATCCTCCACTGACCACTGGGACAAAGGAGAAGAAGGGAACTGACCCCTGGTGGAGGAGGTAGAAGGTAGAAGTAAGGCGGCAGAGTGTAGGGGTTAGGAAGTACCTTGTTTCCTTCTCGGCTACAGCGAGGCGATCGGCGTCTGGGTCAGTGGCCAGCACCAACTGGGCCTCCTCTTTATCAGCCAGAGCCAACGCCAAAGTCTACAGAGGACACAAGGAACCATCAGAGTCTACAGGGGACACATCCGAGTCTACAGAGGTCACAAGGAACCATCAGCGTCTACAGAGGACACATCCGAGTCTACAGAAGACACAAGGAACCATCAGTCTACAGAGGTCACAAGGAACCATCAGAGTCTACAGAGGACACATCAAAGTCTACAGAGGTCACAAGGAACCATCAGCGTCTACAGAGGACACAAGGAACCATCAGAGTCTACAGAAGACACAAGGAACCATCAGTCTACAGAGGACACAAGGAACCATCAGAGTCTACAGAGGACACAAGGAACCATCAGAGTCTACAGAGGACACATCAAAGTCTACAGAGGACACAAGGAACCATCAGAGTCTACAGAGGACACAAGGAACCATCAGAGTCTACAGAGGACACATCAGCGTCTACAGAGGACACAAGGAACCATCAGCGTCTACAGAGGACACAAGGAACCATCAGAGTCTACAGAGGACACATCAGCGTCTACAGAGGACACAAGGAACCATCAGAGTCTACAGAGGACACATCAGAGTCTACAGAGGTCACAAGGAACCATCAGAGTCTACAGAGGACACAAGGAACCATCAGTCTACAGAGGACACAAGGAACCATCAGTCTACAGAGGACACAAGGAACCATCAGAGTCTACAGAGGACACAAGGAACCATCAGAGTCTACAGAGGACACATCAGAGTCTACAGAGGTCACAAGGAACCATCAGAGTCTACAGAGGACACAAGGAACCATCAGTCTACAGAAGACACAAGGAACCATCAGTCTACAGAGGACACAAGGAACCATCAGAGTCTACAGAGGACACAAGGAACCATCAGAGTCTACAGAGGACACAAGGAACCATCAGAGTCTACAGAGGACACATCAGCGTCTACAGAGGACACAAGGAACCATCAGCGTCTACAGAGGACACAAGGAACCATCAGAGTCTACAGAGGACACATCAGCGTCTACAGAGGACACAAGGAACCATCAGAGTCTACAGAGGACACATCAGAGTCTACAGAGGTCACAAGGAACCATCAGAGTCTACAGAGGACACAAGGAACCATCAGTCTACAGAGGACACAAGGAACCATCAGTCTACAGAGGACACAAGGAACCATCAGAGTCTACAGAGGACACAAGGAACCATCAGAGTCTACAGAGGACACATCAGAGTCTACATAAGTAACAATGTTGTAAAAAAAAAACAATCTTAAAAATATTGAGGAAATTAGGGAAAAGATATGGAGAAGATATGGAGAAAGGGATTTCACTGCAGTTTTTGTGATTGTTGCTAAAATACCTGATTTCACAGGACATTTTTCCAAAAGTTGTGATTTATATTTGCTTAAAACAATACTTTTTGACATTAAAAATCAATCAGTTTTAACAAAAGAGACTCCGGGTAACAAGCAAAGACTTAATATAGGCGTTTTTCAAATAGTTGTATCATCTATAAACCAGAACCAAGATTTCGCGATCGCAATTGGTGAAGTACTAGTAACTGCAGTTCCAGCATGGGGGGCGCTCTCCTCCGGTTGGAGAAAGTAGTATTAGTGTAGTACTAGTGTAGTATTAGTGTAGCATTAGTGTAGTAACTGCAGTTACTACACTAATGCACTAATAGTGTAGTATTAGTGTAGTGTTAGTGTAGTAACTGCAGTTCCAGCACGTGGGGGGGCGCTCTCCTCGGGTTGGAGACAGTAGTATTAGTGTAGTACTAGTGTAGGATTAGTGTAGTAACTGCAGTACCAGCACGGGGGGGGGGCGCTCTCCTCGGGTTGGAGACAGTAGTATTAGTGTAGTACTAGTGTAGGATTAGTGTAGTAACTGCAGTACCAGCACGGGGGGGCGCTCTCCTCGGGTTGGAGACAGTAGTATTAGTGTAGTACTAGTGTAGGATTAGTGTAGTAACTGCAGTACCAGCACGGGGGGGCGCTCTCCTCGGGTTGGAGACAGTAGTATTAGTGTAGTACTAGTGTAGTATTAGTGTAGCATTAGTGTAGTAACTGCAGTACCAGCACGGGGGCGCCCTCCTCGGGGTTGGGGACGGACACTGTAGGAAAGTCCGGATCCGGATCCTTCTGCTCCTGGACTGGAATGGGAGGTTTGAGGCCGAACACCTCGAAGCTCTTTCTGACGAACTCGTGACCGACGCCGTGGAACGAGGAGTGGACGACCTTCAGCGCAGAAGTCGAGTTGACGTCCCTGAGACAGAAACAGTGATGAACCGTTAAACGTATTAGAGTGACGTCACATTCAGCCCTGTGAGCCACTTTTGGAGAAGGATTTAAAGAACCCCTTTGACGTGACACAAAGATCTCAGAGGAATCTTCTTCATCATCATAACCACTCCCCGAGAGCTAAATCCCCGACCCGTTTCACTGGAGAAATTATTAGAAACAGATGCCTTCAGCTGTAGCTTTAGTCATATCCAAAATGCTACTTCTGCTACTTTTGTAAAGACATTACAATAATTCTGTTTGAGGTGACGCTAAACTCTAAGTGGATCATAGTTCCTCATCAGCTCCTCGACACGTGGACTGAATATCAGAACATTTCACTGTGAAAGTCCTGAGGAACTTTGAAGACAACATGCCATAAATGCTACCTTAGGAAAGGGAGTGCAATTCTTTTGACACTGTTCTTCTCTCTGTAGACATGTGGCAGAGTGTCCTCGTCTTAGGTAGTTTATTAACTGTAGTTTAATAACCTGTAGAAGCAGAGGTTCCTCAGCTCGTCGTATAGTTTAATAACCTGTAGAAGCAGAGGTTCCTCAGCTCGTCGTATAGTTTAATAACCTGTAGAAGCAGAGGTTCCTCAGCTCGTCGTATAGTTTAATAACCTGTAGAAGCAGAGGTTCCTCAGCTCGTCGTATAGTTTAATAACCTGTAGAAGCAGAGGTTCCTCAGCTCGTCGTATAGTTTATTAACTGTAGTTTAATAACCTGTAGAAGCAGAGGTTCCTCAGCTCGTCGTATAGTTTAATAACCTGTAGAAGCAGAGGTTCCTCAGCTCGTCGTATAGTTTATTAACTGTAGTTTAATAACCTGTAGAAGCAGAGGTTCCTCAGCTCGTCGTATAGTTTATTAACTGTAGTTTAATAACCTGTAGAAGCAGAGGTTCCTCAGCTCGTCGTATAGTTTAATAACCTGTAGAAGCAGAGGTTCCTCAGCTCGTCGTATAGTTTAATAACCTGTAGAAGCAGAGGTTCCTCAGCTCGTCGTATAGTTTAATAACCTGTAGAAGCAGAGGTTCCTCAGCTCGTCGTATAGTTTAATAACCTGTAGAAGCAGAGGTTCCTCAGCTCGTCGTATAGTTTATTAACTGTAGTTTAATAACCTGTAGAAGCAGAGGTTCCTCAGCTCGTCGTATAGTTTAATAACCTGTAGAAGCAGAGGTTCCTCAGCTCGTCGTATAGTTTAATAACCTGTAGAAGCAGAGGTTCCTCAGCTCGTCGTATAGTTTAATAACCTGTAGAAGCAGAGGTTCCTCAGCTCGTCGTATAGTTTAATAACCTGTAGAAGCAGAGGTTCCTCAGCTCGTCGTATAGTTTAATAACCTGTAGAAGCAGAGGTTCCTCAGCTCGTCGTATAGTTTAATAACCTGTAGAAGCAGAGGTTCCTCAGCTCGTCGTCGTAGACCCGGCTGATCTCCTGCAGAGGGTCCATTCTCTTGTGGCTCTTGGCGCTCAGCTCTTGGCTCCAGCAGGTGGCGCCCCAGGGCTGCAGCTGCTCCCTGATGCAGAGGAGGACTTGTCTGTCGTGTGGAGCAATAATCTGCGCCCCGTTCCTCCAGTAAACCTGGACAAACAAACAGACAGGTTTGGAATCCCCCCGACAACACACCGCCATCCAGATCTGCTCAAGTCACTTGTGGAAGACGCCAGAGTCCGTGAGGATAAACATGTGCAGATGTTACAGAACTTTGACCCGAGCTGTAGCTACTACTGTAGCTGTGGCTACAGTAGTAGCTACAGCTACTACTAGATATAATTGAAGAAATATAACTGAAGAAATAACTAATTCGTCTGCTACGCTCCTCTCGGAGGATGGTGAAAGACAGTTGTGTTTTTCTATTCACTGAGACTTGGCTCAATAGTAATATACCGGACAGTGCAGTCCAGCTTGAGGGGCTTTCCTGCTGCAGAGCGGACAGAGTGATCTCCAAGGGAGGTGGTCTCTGTGTCTACACCAATGACGCCTGGTGCCGTGATGTTGCCGTGGTCTGCAGACACTGCTCACCCCTCGTGGAGTTTATTATCATTAAGTGTCGACCTTTCTACCTGCCCAGGGAATTTACTGTTGTACTGCTTGTGTCTGTCTACATACCGCCCACCTCCGACCTCAACAACAGGAAAGAGGCCCTGAATGAACTGTTCCAGAGTGTCAGTGACCAACAGACAGCCCACCCAGACGCCTTTCTCATCTTAGCTGGGGATTTTAACCACGCAGACCCAAAGAGCGTTTTCCCCAAAGTCTATCAACACATTGACTTTCCAACAAGAGGAAACAACATCCTGGATCTGGTTTACACCACCAAAAAAGGAGCGTACAAGGCACACCCCCTCCCACACACATGGGTCTCATGCATGTAAACAAGCCACACCGGATTGTAGCCGTGGGCTAATTTGCGTCCGCCGTCCCCCATGCGCACTCTCAAACACACTCTTATTCATCCTGGCCTATTGTACATGTTTTTAGTGGTAGGGGAAACCAGAGTACCCGGAGGAAACCTACGCAGACACGGGGAGAACATGCAAACTCCACACAGAAAGGCCCCGTCCAGGTAGGAATCGAACCCGGGACCTTCTGGCTGTGAAGCACGAGCGCTAACCGCTGTGCTACCGTGCCGCCACTGTGTGGTTCTTCTACAGAGGGACTATAGAGATCATCCTGACCAGCTCCATCACTGTGTGGCTCTTCTACAGAGGGACTATAGAGAGCATCCTAACCAGCTCCATCACTGTGTGGCTCTTCTACAGAGGGACTATAGAGAGCATCCTGACCAGCTCCATCACTGTGTGGTTCTTCTACAGAGGGACTATAGAGAGCATCCTGACCAGCTCCATCACTGTGGTTCTTCTACAGAGGGACTATAGAGAGCATCCTGACCAGCTCCATCACTGTGTGGTTCTTCTACAGAGGGACTATAGAGAGCATCCTGACCAACTCCATCACTGTGAGGTTCTTCTACAGAGGGACTATAGAGAGCATCCTGACCAGCTCCATCACTGTGAGGTTCTTCTACAGAGGGACTATAGAGAGCATCCTGACCAGCTCCATCACTGTGTGGTTCTTCTACAGAGGGACTATAGAGAGCATCCTGACCAGCTCCATCACTGTGTGGTTCTTCTACAGAGGGACTATAGAGAGCATCCTGACCAGCTCCATCACTGTGGTTCTTCTACAGAGGGACTATAGAGAGCATCCTAACCAGCTCCATCACTGTGGTTCTTCTACAGAGGGACTATAGAGAGCATCCTGACCAGCTCCATCACTGTGTGGTTCTTCTACAGAGGGACTATAGAGAGCATCCTGACCAGCTCCATCACTGTGTGGTTCTTCTACAGAGGGACTATAGAGAGCATCCTGACCAGCTCCATCACTGTGTGGTTCTTCTACAGAGGGACTATAGAGAGCATCCTGACCAGCTCCATCACTGTGAGGTTCTTCTACAGAGGGACTATAGAGAGCATCCTGACCAGCTCCATCACTGTGTGGTTCTTCTACAGAGGGACTATAGAGAGCATCCTGACCAGCTCCATCACTGTGTGGCTCTTCTACAGAGGGACTATAGAGAGCATCCTGACCAGCTCCATCACTGTGGTTCTTCTACAGAGGGACTATAGAGAGCATCCTGACCAGCTCCATCACTGTGAGGTTCTTCTACAGAGGGACTATAGAGAGCATCCTGACCAGCTCCATCACTGTGAGGTTCTTCTACAGAGGGACTATAGAGAGCATCCTGACCAGCTCCATCACTGTGAGGTTCTTCTACAGAGGGACTATAGAGAGCATCCTGACCAGCTCCATCACTGTGAGGTTCTTCTACAGAGGGACTATAGAGAGCATCCTGACCAGCTCCATCACTGTGTGGTTATTCTACAGAGGGACTATAGAGAGCATCCTGACCAGCTCCATCACTGTGAGGTTCTTCTACAGAGGGACTATAGAGAGCATCCTGACCAGCTCCATCACTGTGAGGTTCTTCTACAGAGGGACTATAGAGAGCATCCTGACCAGCTCCATCACTGTGTGGTTCTTCTACAGAGGGACTATAGAGAGCATCCTGACCAGCTCCATCACTGTGTGGTTCTTCTACAGAGGGACTATAGAGAGCATCCTGACCAGCTCCATCACTGTGTGGTTCTTCTACAGAGGGACTATAGAGAGCATCCTGACCAGCTCCATCACTGTGAGGTTCTTCTACAGAGGGACTATAGAGAGCATCCTGACCAGCTCCATCACTGTGAGGTTCTTCTACAGAGGGACTATAGAGAGCATCCTGACCAGCTCCATCACTGTGTGGTTCTTCTACAGAGGGACTATAGAGAGCATCCTGACCAGCTCCATCACTGTGTGGCTCTTCTACAGAGGGACTATAGAGAGCATCCTGACCAGCTCCATCACTGTGAGGTTCTTCTACAGAGGGACTATAGAGAGCATCCTGACCAGCTCCATCACTGTGGTTCTTCTACAGAGGGACTATAGAGAGCATCCTGACCAGCTCCATCACTGTGTGGTTCTTCTACAGAGGGACTATAGAGAGCATCCTGACCAGCTCCATCACTGTGTGGTTCTTCTACAGAGGGACTATAGAGAGCATCCTGACCAGCTCCATCACTGTGTGGCTCTTCTACAGAGGGACTATAGAGAGCATCCTGACCAGCTCCATCACTGTGGTTCTTCTACAGAGGGACTATAGAGAGCATCCTGACCAGCTCCATCACTGTGTGGTTCTTCTACAGAGGGACTATAGAGAGCATCCTGACCAGCTCCATCACTGTGTGGTTCTTCTACAGAGGGACTATAGAGAGCATCCTGACCAGCTCCATCACTGTGTGGTTCTTCTACAGAGGGACTATAGAGAGCATCCTGACCAGCTCCATCACTGTGTGGCTCTTCTACAGAGGGACTATAGAGAGCATCCTGACCAGCTCCATCACTGTGGTTCTTCTACAGAGGGACTATAGAGAGCATCCTGACCAGCTCCATCACTGTGTGGTTCTTCTACAGAGGGACTATAGAGAGCATCCTGACCAGCTCCATCACTGTGTGGTTCTTCTACAGAGGGACTATAGAGAGCATCCTGACCAGCTCCATCACTGTGTGGTTCTTCTACAGAGGGACTATAGAGAGCATCCTGACCAGCTCCATCACTGTGTGGTTCTTCTACAGAGGGACTATAGAGAGCATCCTGACCAGCTCCATCACTGTGGTTCTTCTACAGAGGGACTATAGAGAGCATCCTGACCAGCTCCATCACTGTGTGGTTCTTCTACAGAGGGACTATAGAGAGCATCCTGACCAGCTCCATCACTGTGTGGTTCTTCTACAGAGGGACTATAGAGAGCATCCTGACCAGCTCCATCACTGTGTGGTTCTTCTACAGAGGGACTATAGAGAGCATCCTGACCAGCTCCATCACTGTGTGGCTCTTCTACAGAGGGACTATAGAGAGCATCCTGACCAGCTCCATCACTGTGAGGTTCTTCTACAGAGGGACTATAGAGAGCATCCTGACCAGCTCCATCACTGTGTGGTTCTTCTACAGAGGGACTATAGAGAGCATCCTGACCAGCTCCATCACTGTGTGGCACGGCGCCAGCACTGCCTCCTGCCGAAGGAGCCTCCAGCGCATCGTGAGAGCAGCGGAGAAGATCTGTGGAGCTCCTCTCCCCTCCATTAAGGACATGTACTCCACCCGTCTCACCCGCAAAGCCGTCAGAATCACCAGGGACCCTACGCACCCATCACACAGTCTCTTCAGAGTAATGCCTTCAGGGAGGAGATTGCGGAATCTACGGGCAAGGTCGAGTCGACTGAAAAACAGTTTCATACACAAGGCCATCGGGAAGCTGAACTCCCTGCCCTCCCTCTCACCCCTCTTCCCCCACCCCCCGCTCCACAATCAAGGATGAGAGAAATACGATTTCTAACCATGTGAATGGTTTGACAAATAAAAATATCTTGTATCTTAATCTGATATTTCCAAAAACAGGTAGACATTTGTTTATCGTTACTATGACAACAGCTATAAGGGAAATAGATAGGAATCGAGCTTCCTGCCTCCAGCTAAGCCCGGAATGTTTACAAACAATTAAAGGGTAGGCCCGAGCCTGATCCACGAACTAATGACCCTTCTGTGACCGAGCGGCTGATCATGAAACACTCGATTGTTATGAGCACAAGGAAAAAACAAAAAACCTCAGCGCCTTGAGGAGGTCATCGCTGAAACCTCCATTTCCATTCGATTAATCATGCAGACCTATGTTTGTCAGATGCCCTTCCTGTGTCAGGGGCAGTTGCCCTCCCTGTGTTAGGGGCTGATGCCCTCCCTGTGTCTCCCTGTGTTAGGGGCAGTTGCCCTCCCTGTGTTAGGGGCTGATGCCCTCCCTGTGTCTCCCTGTGTTAGGGGCAGTTGCCCTCCCTGTGTTAGGGGCTGATGCCCTCCCTGTGTCTCCCTGTGTTAGGGGCAGATGCCCTCCCTGTGTCAGGGGCAGATGCCCTCCCTGTGTCAGGGGCAGATGCCCTCCCTGTGATAGGGGCAGTTGCCCTCCCTGTGTCTCCCTGTGTTAGGGGCAGTTGCCCTCCCTGTGTTAGGGGCAGATGCCCTCCCTGTGTTAGGGGCAGATGCCCTCCCTGTGTTAGGGGCAGTTGCCCTCCCTGTGTTAGGGGCAGTTGCCCTCCCTGTGTTAGGGGCTGATGCCCTCCCTGTGTCTCCCTGTGTTAGGGGCAGTTGCCCTCCCTGTGTTAGGGGCAGATGCCCTCCCTGTGTCAGGGGCAGATGCCCTCCCTGTGTTGGGGGCTGATGCCCTCCCTGTGTCTCCCTGTGTTAGGGGCAGTTGCCCTCCCTGTGTTAGGGGCAGTTGCCCTCCCTGTGTCTCCCTGTGTTAGGGGCAGTTGCCCTCCCTGTGTTAGGGGCTGATGCCCTCCCTGTGTCTCCCTGTGTTAGGGGCAGTTGCCCTCCCTGTGTCAGGGGCTGATGCCCTCCCTGTGTTAGGGGCAGATGCCCTCCCTGTGTTAGGGGCAGTTGCCCTCCCTGTGTTAGGGGCAGATGCCCTCCCTGTGTTAGGGGCAGTTGCCCTCCCTGTGTTAGGGGCAGATGCCCTCCCTGTGTTGGGGGCTGATGCCCTCCCTGTGTTGGGGGCTGATGCCCTCCCTGTGTTGGGGGCTGATGCCCTCCCTGTGTTGGGGGCTGATGCCCTCCCTGTGTTGGGGGCTGATGCCCTCCCTGTGTTGGGGGCTGATGCCCTCCCTGTGTTGGGGGCTGATGCCCTCCCTGTGTTAGGGGCTGATGCCCTCCCTGTGTTGGGGGCTGATGCCCTCCCTGTGTTGGGGGCTGATGCCCTCCCTGTGTTAGGGGCTGATGCCCTCCCTGTGTTAGGGGCTGATGCCCTCCCTGTGTTAGGGGCAGATGCCCTCCCTGTGTTAGGGGCAGATGCCCTCCCTGTGTTAGGGGCTGATGCCCTCCCTGTGTCAGGAGCAGATGCCCTCCCTGTGTCAGGGGCTGATGCCCTCCCTGTGTCAGGGGCAGATGCCCTCCCTGTGTCAGGGGCTGATGCCCTCCCTGTGTCAGGGGCTGATGCCCTCCCTGTGTCAGGGGCTGATGCCCTCCCTGTGTCTCCCTGTGTTAGGGGCAGTTGCCCTCCCTGTGTTAGGGGCAGATGCCCTCCCTGTGTCAGGGGCAGATGCCCTCCCTGTGTTAGGGGCTGATGCCCTCCCTGTGTCTCCCTGTGTTAGGGGCAGTTGCCCTCCCTGTGTTAGGGGCTGATGCCCTCCCTGTGTCTCCCTGTGTTAGGGGCAGATGCCCTCCCTGTGTTAGGGGCAGATGCCCTCCCTGTGTTAGGGGCAGATGCCCTCCCTGTGTTAGGGGCAGATGCCCTCCCTGTGTTGGGGGCTGATGCCCTCCCTGTGTTAGGGGCTGATGCCCTCCCTGTGTTAGGGGCTGATGCCCTCCCTGTGTTAGGGGCTGATGCCCTCCCTGTGTTAGGGGCTGATGCCCTCCCTGTGTTAGGGGCAGATGCCCTCCCTGTGTTAGGGGCTGATGCCCTCCCTGTGTTAGGGGCTGATGCCCTCCCTGTGTTAGGGGCAGATGCCCTCCCTGTGTTAGGGGCTGATGCCCTCCCTGTGTTAGGGGCAGTTGCCCTCCCTGTGTTAGGGGCTGATGCCCTCCCTGTGTTAGGGGCAGTTGCCCTCCCTGTGTTAGGGGCAGATGCCCTCCCTGTGTTAGGGGCAGTTGCCCTCCCTGTGTTGGGGGCAGATGCCCTCCCTGTGTTGGGGGCTGATGCCCTCCCTGTGTTGGGGGCTGATGCCCTCCCTGTGTTAGGGGCTGATGCCCTCCCTGTGTTAGGGGCTGATGCCCTCCCTGTGTTAGGGGCAGATGCCCTCCCTGTGTTAGGGGCAGATGCCCTCCCTGTGTTAGGGGCTGATGCCCTCCCTGTGTCAGGAGCAGATGCCCTCCCTGTGTCTCCCTGTGTTAGGGGCAGTTGCCCTCCCTGTGTCTCCCTGTGTTAGGGGCAGTTGCCCTCCCTGTGTCTCCCTGTGTTAGGGGCTGATGCCCTCCCTGTGTTGGGGGCTGATGCCCTCCCTGTGTTGGGGGCAGATGCCCTCCCTGTGTTAGGGGCAGTTGCCCTCCCTGTGTTAGGGGCAGTTGCCCTCCCTGTGTTAGGGGCAGTTGCCCTCCCTGTGTTAGGGGCAGTTGCCCTCCCTGTGTTAGGGGCAGTTGCCCTCCCTGTGTTAGGGGCAGTTGCCCTCCCTGTGTTAGGGGCAGTTGCCCTCCCTGTGTTAGGGGCAGTTGCCCTCCCTGTGTTAGGGGCAGTTGCCCTCCCTGTGTTAGGGGCAGTTGCCCTCCCTGTGTTAGGGGCAGTTGCCCTCCCTGTGTTGGGAGCAGTTGCCCTCCCTGTGTTGGGGGCTGATGCCCTCCCTGTGTCTCCCTGTGTTAGGGGCTGATGCCCTCCCTGTGTTAGGGGCAGTTGCCCTCCATGTGTTAGGGGCTGATGCCCTCCCTGTGTTAGGGGCTGATGCCCTCCCTGTGTTAGGGGCTGATGCCCTCCCTGTGTTAGGGGCTGATGCCCTCCCTGTGTTAGGGGCTGATGCCCTCCCTGTGTTAGGGGCAGATGCCCTCCCTGTGTCTCCCTGTGTTAGGGGCTGATGCCCTCCCTGTGTTAGGGGCAGATGCCCTCCCTGTGTTAGGGGCAGATGCCCTCCCTGTGTTAGGGGCTGATGCCCTCCCTGTGTCAGGGGCAGATGCCCTCCCTGTGTCAGGGGCTGATGCCCTCCCTGTGTCAGGGGCTGATGCCCTCCCTGTGTCTCCCTGTGTTAGGGGCAGTTGCCCTCCCTGTGTCTCCCTGTGTTAGGGGCTGATGCCCTCCCTGTGTTAGGGGCAGTTGCCCTCCCTGTGTTGGGGGCTGATGCCCTCCCTGTGTTAGGGGCAGATGCCCTCCCTGTGTTAGGGGCTGATGCCCTCCCTGTGTTAGGGGCAGATGCCCTCCCTGTGTTAGGGGCAGATGCCCTCCCTGTCGTACCTTGTACCCGTTGTCGTGCTTGTGGTTGTGTGACGCTGTGATCATGATTCCCGCTGCGGCGTCCAGTCTCAGAACAGCAAACGGCTGAAACAGAAGGAAATGTGATTAAGTGTAAATGTCTTTAATATAAATGTGTTTATTCAAACTCACCACGAAGGGCGTAGGGACGTAGGAGGAGAACAGATGCACCGTGACGTCAGCCGTGAGGAACACAGCGGCCGCCAGCTTCGCCAACCTACAACAACAACAGCTCTATCTCTTTTTCCTTGTAGTCGAGTGAACTATCTCTCTTTCCCTGTAGTCGAGTAAACTATCTCTCTTTCCCTGTAGTCGAGTGAACTATCTCTCTTTCCCTGTAGTCGAGTGAACTATCTCTCTTTCCCTGTAGTCGAGTGAACTATCTCTCTTTCCTTGTAGTCGAGTGAACTATCTCTCTTTCCCTGTAGTCGAGTAAACTATCTCTCTTTCCCTGTAGTCGAGTGAACTATCTCTCTTTCCCTGTAGTCGAGTGAACTATCTCTCTTTCCTTGTAGTCCAGTGAACTCTCTTTCCTTGTAGTCGAGTGAACTAACTCCCTTTCCTTGTAGTAAAGTGAACTATCTCTCTTTCCTTGTAGTAAGTAAACTTCCTTTGACTCAAAAGTGATTGTGTTGTTCGGGCAAAGACAGTCAGAAGGCCTGGGCCGGATCTGTGATAATAGGAGTTTCTAATGGATTTAGTGCCATGTCATAAAAGGCCAATGTCCAGCAGGGGGCGCTCAGGGCAAGTCCAGTCAAAATAACTGTACTTCATAAAGCAAGGAAGAGGAGGACAGGCTGAGGAGGCTGTACCTTTGGCTGCTGCAGCCGCTCTCTCGCTGCGCTCTGGTGTCGAAGCCGATTACCACGCCCCTCTCCTTCAGGTCGGACACACACCTGGACAGGTACGTGCACAGGCCCTGGACACACCAGTTACTACTACAATACTACTGCAATAGTCCCGTTACTACTACAATACTACCGCAATAGCCCCGTTACTACTACAATACTACCGCAATAGTCCCGTTACTACTACAATACTACTGCAATAGTCCCGTTACTACTACAATACTACTGCAATAGTCCCGTTACTACTACAATACTACCGCAATAGCCCCGTTACTACTACAATACTACTGCAATAGTCCCCTTACTACTACAATACTACTGCAATAGTCCCGTTATTACTACAATACTACTGCAATAGTCCCCTTACTACTACAATACTCCTGCAATAGTCCCGTTACTACTACAATACTACTGCAATAGTCCCCTTACTACTACAATACTCCTGCAATAGTCCCCTTACTACTACAATACTACTGCAATAGTCCCGTTACTACTACAATACTCCTGCAATAGTCCCGTTACTACTACAATACTGCTGCAATAGTCCCGTTACTACTACAATACTACTGCAATAGTCCCGTTATTACTACAATACTCCTGCAATAGTCCCGTTACTACTACAATACTACTGCAATAGTCCCGTTACTACTACAATACTGCTGCAATAGTCCCGTTACTACTACAATACTACTGCAATAGTCCCGTTACTACTACAATACTGCTGCAATAGTCCCGTTACTACTACAATACTCCTGCAATAGTCCCGTTATTACTACAATACTACTGCAATAGTCCCCTTACTACTACAATACTACTGCAATAGTCCCGTTACTACTACAATACTCCTGCAATAGTCCCGTTACTACTACAATACTCCTGCAATAGTCCCGTTACTACTACAATACTACTGCAATAGACCCGTTACTACTACAATACTCCTGCAATAGTCCCGTTACTACTACAATACTCCTGCAATAGTCCCGTTACTACTACAATACTGCTGCAATAGTCCCGTTACTACTACAATACTCCTGCAATAGTCCCGTTACTACTACAATAGTACTACAATACTACTGCAATAGTCCCGTTACTACTACAATACTCCTGCAATAGTCCCGTTACTACTACAATACTCCTGCAATAGTCCCGTTACTACTACAATACTCCTGCAATAGTCCCGTTACTACTACAATACTCCTGCAATAGTCCCGTTACTACTACAATACTCCTGCAATAGTCCCGTTACTACTACAATACTCCTGCAATAGTCCCGTTACTACTACAATACTCCTGCAATAGTCCCGTTACTACTACAATAGTACTGCAATAGTCCCGTTACTACTACAATACTCCTGCAATAGTCCCGTTACTACTACAATACTCCTGCAATAGTCCCGTTACTACTACAATACTACTGCAATAGTCCCGTTACTACTACAATAGTCCTGCAATAGTCCCGTTACTACTACAATACTACTGCAATAGTCCCGTTACTACTACAATACTCCTGCAATAGTCCCGTTACTACTACAATACTCCTGCAATAGTCCCGTTACTACTACAATACTCCTGCAATAGTCCCGTTACTACTACAATAGTACTACAATACTACTGCAATAGTCCCCTTACTACTACAATACTACTGCAATAGTCCCGTTACTACTACAATACTGCTGCAATAGTCCCGTTACTACTACAATACTCCTGCAATAGTCCCGTTACTACTACAATACTCCTGCAATAGTCCCGTTACTACTACAATACTCCTGCAATAGTCCTGTTACTACTACAATACTCCTGCAATAGTCCTGTTACTACTACAATACTACTGCAATAGTCCCGTTACTACTACAATACTCCTGCAATAGTCCCGTTACTACTACAATACTCCTGCAATAGTCCCGTTACTACTACAATACTCCTGCAATAGTCCTGTTACTACTACAATACTACTGCAATAGTCCCGTTACTACTACAATACTACTGCAATAGTCCTGTTACTACTACAATACTACTGCAATAGTCCTGTTACTACTACAATACTACTGCAATAGTCCTGTTACTACTACAATACTACTGCAATAGTCCTGTTACTACTACAATACTACTGCAATAGTCCTGTTACTACTACAATACTACTGCAATAGTACTGTTACTAGGGCTGAACGATTAATTGCATTTGCAATTTTATCGCGATATTACACAACGCGATTTCGTAATCGCAGGGCACGCGATTTGGGAAGTAAATAGAGCAACGAGATATGGCAGCAAAGTCCGCTCCGTCGCTGCTTTTGTTTACGTCTCAGTCTAGTTAAGGTGCGCGGTAGATTGTGGATGTACAGTGAAAATATCAGCGTTTATCCTGCAGCCACCGCGAAGGAATATTGCTTTTCTCCGTTAGCATTGCGTTAGCCACAGCGCTAATCACGCCATTCCGTCGCCGCTACGACACGCTCTGATGACAGAAACTCCCTCACCTCCTGATTCTACGCCTCTGCCTCCACAGACATATAGGTGAGCCTGTGCTGATTGTAAAAAGTAAAGAGTCGTTTGTGGCTCAGTTCAGGAGGCTTATGTTTGGGAATGTTGTGGATAAAGAACTTATCTCAAAAGCATAATGACGTTTCATGACCATTAAGTATCCGCGGAGGCGATGTGCCATGTGACTTTATTTACCTTTGCGTCTACCGCATATCCGCTCCGTAGGTCGTACAGACGCAAGACGTAAACACTAAACTGCTGTATGAAAAGGGTTGGTAACTAGGAGTCCGTGTCATGTCTTATTTTGCTGAGGAAATGTGCTGTTTAAGGTGAAATGTCACTAAATGGCTGCGAGTCAAAGAGACGTGTCTGTGTTTGGCACCTCATGTCCCGTCTCCTTGTGTCAGTGTTCTTTTCTTTCTTCATATTGTCCAAAGTTACATCCCAAAACCAAAATGCTGCTCTTAATTCCACTGTGATTTGGCGTGTGCTCCATCTGGCCTCTCCGTGTCCTTCAATAACGCGCATCTGAAGCAACTCAGACAGGGATTTGATTGGCCGAAATAATAAAGTACTATTTAATAAATTAAATAGCTTATTTTGTATTAATTGGGAGTTTGATTTCCTAAAACTTTTCCAACTAGTTAAAGCAGACGTTTGTTCTTACTTTCCTGCACTTTAGTCTGGGTGATGTTACTGACTGGATCAGTGAGTTATTTTTTTTCATATCTATATAATTTAGCATTTATTTATAGACTGTACTGTCAAGTTCAGACAGTTTAAGAAGTGCAGTCCACACACATTTTGAATAGGTCAAGCAACAATTTTGTTGCAATTTTCACTTCAAATATTGTTTATTATGAAACAGGCTGATTTATTGCTTGTGTTAGGTGAAAAATACATGAGAAGAGGACCTTGCAACAATAATCGCATATTTAATCGCAATCGCAATATTGAAGAAAAAAAATCGCAATTAGATTATTTCTCAAAATCGTTCAGCCCTAACTGTTACTACTACAATACTACTGCAATAGTCCTGTCACTACTGCAATAGTACTGTTACTACTACAATACTACTGCAATAGTCCTGTCACTACTGCAATAGTACTGTTACTACTACAATACTACTGCAATAGTCCTGTCACTACTGCAATAGTACTGTTACTACTACAATACTACTGCAATAGTCCTGTCACTACTGCAATAGTACTGTTACTACTACAATACTACTGCAATAGTCCTGTCACTACTGCAATAGTACTGTTACTACTACAATACTACTGCAATAGTACTGTTACTACTACAATACTACTGCAATAGTCCTGTCACTACTGCAATAGTACTGTTACTACTACAATACTACTGCAATAGTCCTGTCACTACTGCAATAGTACTGTTACTACTACAATACTACTGCAATAGTCCTGTTACTACTACAATACTACTGCAATAGTCCTGTTACTACTACAATACTACTGCAATAGTACTGTTACTACTACAATACTACTGTTACTACTACAATACTACTGCAATAGTCCTGTCACTACTGCAATAGTACTGTTACTACTACAATACTACTGCAATAGTCCTGTCACTACTGCAATAGTACTGTTACTACTACAATACTACTGCAATAGTACTGTTACTACTACAATACTACTGCAATAGTCCTGTCACTACTGCAATAGTACTGTTACTACTACAATACTACTGCAATAGTACTGTTACTACTACTGCAGAGAAAACTACTATCTCTGTAATAAAACAACTACTAATACTACTACTGATCTGAAGAGGCGAAAAGGCCGATGTTTTCACTTGTGAGGATAATATTTATTAATGTACCTTCATAACATAAAGTAACTCTCGGTAACCACGGTAACAATCTGAAAGAAAGATATTAAAGCTCACATTTTTTTATGCTCATAAGCTTCTTGCTTCAGCCCACTCCCTCTGAGCAGAATGTGTACCGCTCAAATAAACACATCAACATTATACCCGATATTCCTCTAAGGGCCGATAAAATATCGGCAGAAATATCGGCCAGGCACTACTGCCGATACAACAATACTACAATGACATCACTACAGTCAGAAAACTACAACCTGCTCCAGTACCTTTAGTCCAACATATATTTTCACACGCTCACCTGAGGGGGCGGGGCTCACCTGAGGGGGCGGGGCTCATCTGTGGGGGGCGGGGCTCACCTGAGTGCTCTGGATCACCGTGAGGTCGTTGATGCGGTTGAAGCCGGCGCCCATCTTGGCCCTGAGTCCTGCCGTCCCAAAGCTCAGTCTGGACGAGAGTCTGGACCTCAGCTCCGAAATCCGGGACTGATCCAGGAGCAAACGGATCTGAGCGCGAGTCTGAGGGTTCTACAGAGAAACAAAGATCTAAACATGAGGATCCAGGAGCGAGTGGATCTGAGCGCGAGTCTGACGGTTCTACAGAGAAACAAAGATCTAAACATGAGGATCCAGGAGCGAGTGGATCTGAGCGCGAGTCTGACGGTTCTACAGAGAAACAAAGATCTAAACATGAGGATCCAGGAGCGAGTGGATCTGAGCGCGAGTCTGACGGTTCTACAGAGAAACAAAGATCTAAACATGAGGATCCAGGAGCAAACGGATCTGAGCGCGAGTCTGACGGTTCTACAGAGAAACAAAGATCTAAACATGAGGATCCAGGAGCAAACGGATCTGAGCGCGAGTCTGAGGGTTCTACAGAGAAACAAAGATCTAAACATGAGGATCCAGGAGCGAGTGGATCTGAGCAGGTCTGAGGGTTCTACAGAGAAACAAAGACCTAAACATGAGGATCCAGGAGCAAACGGATCTGAGCGCGAGTCTGAGGGTTCTACAGAGAAACAAAGATCTAAACGTGAGGATCCAGGAGCGAGTGGATCTGAGCAGGTCTGAGGGTTCTACAGAGAAACAAAGACCTAAACATGAGGATCCAGGAGCAAACGGATCTGAGCGCGAGTCTGACGGTTCTACAGGGAAACAAAGATCTAAACATGAGGATCCAGGAGCAAACGGATCTGAGCGCGAGTCTGACGGTTCTACAGAGAAACAAAGATCTAAACATGAGGATCCAGGAGCGAGTGGATCTGAGCAGGTCTGAGGGTTCTACAGGGAAACAAAGACCTAAACATGAGGATCCAGGAGCGAGTGGATCTGAGGGTTCTACAGAGAAACAAAGACCTAAACATGAGGATCCAGGAGCGAGTGGATCTGAGCAGGTCTGAGGGTTCTACAGGGAAACAAAGACCTAAACATGAGGATCCAGGAGCTGAGTGGATCTGAGCAGGTCTGAGGGTTCTACAGGGAAACAAAGATCTAAACATGAGGATCCAGGAGCAAACGGATCTGAGCGCGAGTCTGAGGGTTCTACAGAGAAACAAAGATCTAAACGTGAGGATCCAGGAGCGAGTGGATCTGAGCAGGTCTGAGGGTTCTACAGGGAAACAAAGATCTAAACATGAGGATCCAGGAGCAAACGGATCTGAGCGCGAGTCTGACGGTTCTACAGGGAAACAAAGACCTAAACATGAGGATCCAGGAGCGAGTGGATCTGAGGGTTCTACAGAGAAACAAAGACCTAAACATGAGGATCCAGGAGTGAGTGGATCTGAGCAGGTCTGAGGGTTCTACAGAGAAACAAAGATCTAAACATGAGGATCCAGGAGCGAGTGGATCTGAGCAGGTCTGAGGGTTCTACAGAGAAACAAAGACCTAAACATGAGGATCCAGGAGCAAACGGATCTGAGCGCGAGTCTGAGGGTTCTACAGAGAAACAAAGATCTAAACGTGAGGATCCAGGAGCGAGTGGATCTGAGCAGGTCTGAGGGTTCTACAGAGAAACAAAGATCTAAACATGAGGATCCAGGAGCGAGTGGATCTGAGGGTTCTACAGGGAAACAAAGACCTAAACATGAGGATCCAGGAGCGAGTGGATCTGAGCAGGTCTGAGGGTTCTACAGGGAAACAAAGACCTAAACATGAGGATCCAGGAGCAAACGGATCTGAGCGCGAGTCTGAGGGTTCTACAGAGAAACAAAGATCTAAACGTGAGGATCCAGGAGCGAGTGGATCTGAGCAGGTCTGAGGGTTCTACAGGGAAACAAAGATCTAAACATGAGGATCCAGGAGCAAACGGATCTGAGCGCGAGTCTGACGGTTCTACAGGGAAACAAAGACCTAAACATGAGGATCCAGGAGCGAGTGGATCTGAGGGTTCTACAGAGAAACAAAGACCTAAACATGAGGATCCAGGAGTGAGTGGATCTGAGCAGGTCTGAGGGTTCTACAGAGAAACAAAGACCTAAACATGAGGATCCAGGAGCAAACGGATCTGAGCGCGAGTCTGAGGGTTCTACAGAGAAACAAAGATCTAAACGTGAGGATCCAGGAGCGAGTGGATCTGAGCAGGTCTGAGGGTTCTACAGAGAAACAAAGATCTAAACATGAGGATCCAGGAGCGAGTGGATCTGAGCAGGTCTGAGGATTCTACAGAGAAAAGACCTAAACATGAGGATCCAGGAGCAAACGGATCTGAGCGCGAGTCTGAGGGTTCTACAGAGAAACAAAGATCTAAACATGAGGATCCAGGAGCAAACGGATCTGAGCGCGAGTCTGACGGTTCTACAGAGAAACAAAGATCTAAACATGAGGATCCAGGAGCGAGTGGATCTGAGCAGGTCTGAGGGTTCTACAGAGAAACAAAGACCTAAACATGAGGATCCAGGAGCAAACGGATCTGAGCGCGAGTCTGAGGGTTCTACAGAGAAACAAAGATCTAAACGTGAGGATCCAGGAGCGAGTGGATCTGAGCAGGTCTGAGGGTTCTACAGGGAAACAAAGATCTAAACATGAGGATCCAGGAGCAAACGGATCTGAGCGCGAGTCTGACGGTTCTACAGGGAAACAAAGACCTAAACATGAGGATCCAGGAGCGAGTGGATCTGAGGGTTCTACAGAGAAACAAAGACCTAAACATGAGGATCCAGGAGTGAGTGGATCTGAGCAGGTCTGAGGGTTCTACAGAGAAACAAAGACCTAAACATGAGGATCCAGGAGCGAGTGGATCTGAGCGCGAGTCTGAGGGTTCTACAGAGAAACAAAGATCTAAACATGAGGATCCAGGAGCGAGTGGATCTGAGCAGGTCTGAGGGTTCTACAGAGAAAAGACCTAAACATGAGGATCCAGGAGCAAACGGATCTGAGCGCGAGTCTGAGGGTTCTACAGAGAAACAAAGATCTAAACATGAGGATCCAGGAGCAAACGGATCTGAGCGCGAGTCTGAGAGTTCTACAGAGAAACAAAGATCTAAACATGAGGATCCAGGAGCAAACGGATCTGAGCGCGAGTCTGACGGTTCTACAGAGAAACAAAGATCTAAACATGAGGATCCAGGAGCGAGTGGATCTGAGCAGGTCTGAGGGTTCTACAGAGAAACAAAGACCTAAACATGAGGATCCAGGAGCAAACGGATCTGAGCGCGAGTCTGAGGGTTCTACAGAGAAACAAAGATCTAAACGTGAGGATCCAGGAGCGAGTGGATCTGAGCAGGTCTGAGGGTTCTACAGGGAAACAAAGATCTAAACATGAGGATCCAGGAGCAAACGGATCTGAGCGCGAGTCTGACGGTTCTACAGGGAAACAAAGACCTAAACATGAGGATCCAGGAGCAAGTGGATCTGAGGGTTCTACAGAGAAACAAAGACCTAAACATGAGGATCCAGGAGCAAACGGATCTGAGCGCGAGTCTGACGGTTCTACAGAGAAACAAAGATCTAAACGTGAGGATCCAGGAGCGAGTGGATCTGAGCAGGTCTGAGGGTTCTACAGAGAAACAAAGATCTAAACATGAGGATCCAGGAGCGAGTGGATCTGAGGGTTCTACAGGGAAACAAAGACCTAAACATGAGGATCCAGGAGCGAGTGGATCTGAGCAGGTCTGAGGGTTCTACAGGGAAACAAAGACCTAAACATGAGGATCCAGGAGCAAACGGATCTGAGCGCGAGTCTGAGGGTTCTACAGAGAAACAAAGATCTAAACGTGAGGATCCAGGAGCGAGTGGATCTGAGCAGGTCTGAGGGTTCTACAGGGAAACAAAGATCTAAACATGAGGATCCAGGAGCAAACGGATCTGAGCGCGAGTCTGACGGTTCTACAGGGAAACAAAGACCTAAACATGAGGATCCAGGAGCGAGTGGATCTGAGGGTTCTACAGAGAAACAAAGACCTAAACATGAGGATCCAGGAGTGAGTGGATCTGAGCAGGTCTGAGGGTTCTACAGAGAAACAAAGACCTAAACATGAGGATCCAGGAGCAAACGGATCTGAGCGCGAGTCTGAGGGTTCTACAGAGAAACAAAGATCTAAACGTGAGGATCCAGGAGCGAGTGGATCTGAGCAGGTCTGAGGGTTCTACAGGGAAACAAAGATCTAAACATGAGGATCCAGGAGCAAACGGATCTGAGCGCGAGTCTGAGGGTTCTACAGAGAAACAAAGATCTAAACGTGAGGATCCAGGAGCGAGTGGATCTGAGCAGGTCTGAGGGTTCTACAGAGAAACAAAGATCTAAACGTGAGGATCCAGGAGCGAGTGGATCTGAGCAGGTCTGAGGGTTCTACAGGGAAACAAAGACCTAAACATGAGGATCCAGGAGCGAGTGGATCTGAGGGTTCTACAGAGAAACAAAGATCTAAACGTGAGGATCCAGGAGCTGAGTGGATCTGAGCAGGTCTGAGGGTTCTACAGAGAAACAAAGATCTAAACATGAGGATCCAGGAGCTAAGTGGATCTGAGCAGGTCTGAGGGTTCTACAGAGAAACAAAGACCTAAACATGAGGATCCAGGAGCAAACGGATCTGAGCAGGTCTGAGGGTTCTACAGGGAAACAAAGACCTAAACATGAGGATCCAGGAGCAAACGGATCTGAGCGCGAGTCTGAGGGTTCTACAGAGAAACAAAGATCTAAACGTGAGGATCCAGGAGCGAGTGGATCTGAGCAGGTCTGAGGGTTCTACAGGGAAACAAAGATCTAAACATGAGGATCCAGGAGCAAACGGATCTGAGCGCGAGTCTGACGGTTCTACAGAGAAACAAAGATCTAAACGTGAGGATCCAGGAGCGAGTGGATCTGAGCAGGTCTGAGGGTTCTACAGGGAAACAAAGACCTAAACATGAGGATCCAGGAGCGAGTGGATCTGAGGGTTCTACAGAGAAACAAAGACCTAAACATGAGGATCCAGGAGTGAGTGGATCTGAGCAGGTCTGAGGGTTCTACAGAGAAACAAAGACCTAAACATGAGGATCCAGGAGCGAGTGGATCTGAGCGCGAGTCTGAGGGTTCTACAGAGAAACAAAGATCTAAACATGAGGATCCAGGAGCGAGTGGATCTGAGCGCGAGTCTGAGAGTTCTACAGAGAAACAAAGATCTAAACATGAGGATCCAGGAGCAAACGGATCTGAGCGCGAGTCTGAGGGTTCTACAGAGAAACAAAGATCTAAACATGAGGATCCAGGAGCAAACGGATCTGAGCGCGAGTCTGACGGTTCTACAGAGAAACAAAGATCTAAACATGAGGATCCAGGAGCGAGTGGATCTGAGCAGGTCTGAGGGTTCTACAGAGAAAAGACCTAAACATGAGGATCCAGGAGCAAACGGATCTGAGCGCGAGTCTGAGGGTTCTACAGAGAAACAAAGATCTAAACATGAGGATCCAGGAGCAAACGGATCTGAGCGCGAGTCTGAGAGTTCTACAGAGAAACAAAGATCTAAACATGAGGATCCAGGAGCAAACGGATCTGAGCGCGAGTCTGAGGGTTCTACAGAGAAACAAAGATCTAAACATGAGGATCCAGGAGCAAACGGATCTGAGCGCGAGTCTGACGGTTCTACAGAGAAACAAAGATCTAAACATGAGGATCCAGGAGCGAGTGGATCTGAGCAGGTCTGAGGGTTCTACAGAGAAACAAAGACCTAAACATGAGGATCCAGGAGCAAACGGATCTGAGCGCGAGTCTGAGGGTTCTACAGAGAAACAAAGATCTAAACGTGAGGATCCAGGAGCGAGTGGATCTGAGCAGGTCTGAGGGTTCTACAGGGAAACAAAGATCTAAACATGAGGATCCAGGAGCAAACGGATCTGAGCGCGAGTCTGACGGTTCTACAGGGAAACAAAGACCTAAACATGAGGATCCAGGAGCAAGTGGATCTGAGGGTTCTACAGAGAAACAAAGACCTAAACATGAGGATCCAGGAGCAAACGGATCTGAGCGCGAGTCTGACGGTTCTACAGAGAAACAAAGATCTAAACGTGAGGATCCAGGAGCGAGTGGATCTGAGCAGGTCTGAGGGTTCTACAGAGAAACAAAGATCTAAACATGAGGATCCAGGAGCGAGTGGATCTGAGGGTTCTACAGGGAAACAAAGACCTAAACATGAGGATCCAGGAGCGAGTGGATCTGAGCAGGTCTGAGGGTTCTACAGGGAAACAAAGACCTAAACATGAGGATCCAGGAGCAAACGGATCTGAGCGCGAGTCTGAGGGTTCTACAGAGAAACAAAGATCTAAACGTGAGGATCCAGGAGCGAGTGGATCTGAGCAGGTCTGAGGGTTCTACAGGGAAACAAAGATCTAAACATGAGGATCCAGGAGCAAACGGATCTGAGCGCGAGTCTGACGGTTCTACAGGGAAACAAAGACCTAAACATGAGGATCCAGGAGCGAGTGGATCTGAGGGTTCTACAGAGAAACAAAGACCTAAACATGAGGATCCAGGAGTGAGTGGATCTGAGCAGGTCTGAGGGTTCTACAGAGAAACAAAGACCTAAACATGAGGATCCAGGAGCAAACGGATCTGAGCGCGAGTCTGAGGGTTCTACAGAGAAACAAAGATCTAAACGTGAGGATCCAGGAGCGAGTGGATCTGAGCAGGTCTGAGGGTTCTACAGGGAAACAAAGATCTAAACATGAGGATCCAGGAGCAAACGGATCTGAGCAGGTCTGAGGGTTCTACAGAGAAACAAAGATCTAAACGTGAGGATCCAGGAGCGAGTGGATCTGAGCAGGTCTGAGGGTTCTACAGAGAAACAAAGATCTAAACGTGAGGATCCAGGAGCGAGTGGATCTGAGCAGGTCTGAGGGTTCTACAGAGAAACAAAGATCTAAACGTGAGGATCCAGGAGCTGAGTGGATCTGAGCAGGTCTGAGGGTTCTACAGAGAAACAAAGATCTAAACATGAGGATCCAGGAGCTAAGTGGATCTGAGCAGGTCTGAGGGTTCTACAGAGAAACAAAGATCTAAACATGAGGATCCAGGAGCAAACGGATCTGAGCAGGTCTGAGGGTTCTACAGAGAAACAAAGACCTAAACATGAGGATCCAGGAGCAAACGGATCTGAGCAGGTCTGAGGGTTCTACAGAGAAACAAAGATCTAAACATGAGGATCCAGGAGCAAACGGATCTGAGCAGGTCTGAGGGTTCTACAGGGAAACAAAGATCTAAACATGAGGATCCAGGAGCTAAGTGGATCTGAGCAGGTCTGAGGGTTCTACAGAGAAACAAAGATCTAAACATGAGGATCCAGGAGCAAACGGATCTGAGCAGGTCTGAGGGTTCTACAGAGAAACAAAGACCTAAACATGAGGATCCAGAAGCGAGTGGATCTGAGGGTTCTACAGAGAAGCAAAGATCTAAACATGAGGATCCAGGAGCGAGTGGATCTGAGCAGGTCTGAGGGTTCTACAGAGAAACAAAGATCTAAACATGAGGATCCAGGAGCGAGTGGATCTGAGCAGGTCTGAGGGTTCTACAGGGAAACAAAGATCTAAACATGAGGATCCAGGAGCTGAGTGGATCTGAGCAGGTCTGAGGGTTCTACAGAGAAACAAAGACCTAAACATGAGGATCCAGGAGCTGAGTGGATCTGAGCAGGTCTGAGGGTTCTACAGGGAAACAAAGACCTAAACATGAGGATCCAGGAGTGAGTGGATCTGAGCAGGTCTGAGGGTTCTACAGGGAAACAAAGACCTAAACATGAGGATCCAGGAGCAAACGGATCTGAGCAGGTCTGAGGGTTCTACAGAGAAACAAAGACCTAAACATGAGGATCCAGGAGCGAGTGGATCTGAGCAGGTCTGAGGGTTCTACAGGGAAACAAAGATCTAAACATGAGGATCCAGGAGCTGAGTGGATCTGAGCAGGTCTGAGGGTTCTACAGGGAAACAAAGACCTAAACATGAGGATCCAGGAGTGAGTGGATCTGAGGGTTCTACAGGGAAACAAAGATCTAAACATGAGGATCCAGGAGCTGAGTGGATCTGAGCAGGTCTGAGGGTTCTACAGGGAAACAAAGACCTAAACATGAGGATCCAGGAGCAAACGGATCTGAGCAGGTCTGAGGGTTCTACAGAGAAACAAAGACCTAAACATGAGGATCCAGGAGCAAACGGATCTGAGCAGGTCTGAGGGTTCTACAGGGAAACAAAGACCTAAACATGAGGATCCAGGAGCTGAGTGGATCTGAGCAGGTCTGAGGGTTCTACAGAGAAACAAAGACCTAAACATGAGGATCCAGGAGTGAGTGGATCTGAGCAGGTCTGAGGGTTCTACAGAGAAACAAAGATCTAAACGTGAGGATCCAGGAGCGAGTGGATCTGAGCAGGTCTGAGGGTTCTACAGAGAAACAAAGATCTAAACATGAGGATCCAGGAGCGAGTGGATCTGAGCAGGTCTGAGGGTTCTACAGAGAAACAAAGACCTAAACATGAGGATCCAGGAGTGAGTGGATCTGAGCAGGTCTGAGGGTTCTACAGAGAAACAAAGATCTAAACGTGAGGATCCAGGAGCGAGTGGATCTGAGCAGGTCTGAGGGTTCTACAGGGAAACAAAGACCTAAACATGAGGATCCAGGAGTGAGTGGATCTGAGGGTTCTACAGGGAAACAAAGATCTAAACATGAGGATCCAGGAGCAAACGGATCTGAGCAGGTCTGAGGGTTCTACAGAGAAACAAAGATCTAAACGTGAGGATCCAGGAGCTAAGTGGATCTGAGCAGGTCTGAGGGTTCTACAGAGAAACAAAGATCTAAACATGAGGATCCAGGAGCGAGTGGATCTGAGCAGGTCTGAGGGTTCTACAGAGAAACAAAGACCTAAACGTGAGGATCCAGGAGCGAGTGGATCTGAGCAGGTCTGAGGGTTCTACAGAGAAACAAAGACCTAAACGTGAGGATCCAGGAGCTGAGTGGATCTGAGCAGGTCTGAGGGTTCTACAGGGAAACAAAGACCTAAACATGAGGATCCAGGAGCAAACGGATCTGAGCAGGTCTGAGGGTTCTACAGAGAAACAAAGACCTAAACATGAGGATCCAGGAGCAAACGGATCTGAGCAGGTCTGAGGGTTCTACAGGGAAACAAAGACCTAAACATGAGGATCCAGGAGCTGAGTGGATCTGAGCAGGTCTGAGGGTTCTACAGAGAAACAAAGACCTAAACATGAGGATCCAGGAGCTGAGTGGATCTGAGCAGGTCTGAGGGTTCTACAGAGAAACAAAGACCTAAACATGAGGATCCAGGAGTGAGTGGATCTGAGCAGGTCTGAGGGTTCTACAGGGAAACAAAGATCTAAACATGAGGATCCAGGAGCAAACGGATCTGAGCAGGTCTGAGGGTTCTACAGGGAAACAAAGACCTAAACATGAGGATCCAGGAGCTGAGTGGATCTGAGCAGGTCTGAGGGTTCTACAGGGAAACAAAGACCTAAACATGAGGATCCAGGAGCTGAGTGGATCTGAGCAGGTCTGAGGGTTCTACAGAGAAACAAAGACCTAAACATGAGGATCCAGGAGCTGAGTGGATCTGAGCAGGTCTGAGGGTTCTACAGAGAAACAAAGACCTAAACATGAGGATCCAGGAGCGAGTGGATCTGAGCAGGTCTGAGGGTTCTACAGGGAAACAAAGATCTAAACATGAGGATCCAGGAGCGAGTGGATCTGAGCAGGTCTGAGGGTTCTACAGGGAAACAAAGACCTAAACGTGAGGATCCAGGAGCTGAGTGGATCTGAGCAGGTCTGAGGGTTCTACAGAGAAACAAAGACCTAAACATGAGGATCCAGGAGCGAGTGGATCTGAGCAGGTCTGAGGGTTCTACAGGGAAACAAAGATCTAAACATGAGGATCCAGGAGCGAGTGGATCTGAGCAGGTCTGAGGGTTCTACAGGGAAACAAAGACCTAAACGTGAGGATCCAGGAGCGAGTGGATCTGAGCAGGTCTGAGGGTTCTACAGGGAAACAAAGATCTAAACATGAGGATCCAGGAGCGAGTGGATCTGAGCAGGTCTGAGGGTTCTACAGAGAAACAAAGACCTAAACATGAGGATCCAGGAGCGAGTGGATCTGAGCAGGTCTGAGGGTTCTACAGGGAAACAAAGACCTAAACGTGAGGATCCAGGAGCAAACGGATCTGAGCAGGTCTGAGGGTTCTACAGGGAAACAAAGATCTAAACATGAGGATCCAGGAGCAAACGGATCTGAGCAGGTCTGAGGGTTCTACAGGGAAACAAAGACCTAAACGTGAGGATCCAGGAGCAAACGGATCTGAGCAGGTCTGAGGGTTCTACAGAGAAACAAAGATCTAAACATGAGGATCCAGGAGCAAACGGATCTGAGCAGGTCTGAGGGTTCTACAGAGAAACAAAGACCTAAACATGAGGATCCAGGAGCTGAGTGGATCTGAGCAGGTCTGAGGGTTCTACAGAGAAACAAAGACCTAAACATGAGGATCCAGGAGCGAGTGGATCTGAGCAGGTCTGAGGGTTCTACAGGGAAACAAAGATCTAAACATGAGGATCCAGGAGCGAGTGGATCTGAGCAGGTCTGAGGGTTCTACAGGGAAACAAAGACCTAAACGTGAGGATCCAGGAGCGAGTGGATCTGAGCAGGTCTGAGGGTTCTACAGGGAAACAAAGATCTAAACATGAGGATCCAGGGGCGAGTGGATCTGAGCAGGTCTGAGGGTTCTACAGGGAAACAAAGATCTAAACATGAGGATCCAGGAGCGAGTGGATCTGAGCAGGTCTGAGGGTTCTACAGGGAAACAAAGATCTAAACATGAGGATCCAGGAGCGAGTGGATCTGAGCAGGTCTGAGGGTTCTACAGGGAAACAAAGATCTAAACATGAGGATCCAGGAGCTGAGTGGATCTGAGCAGGTCTGAGGGTTCTACAGAGAAACAAAGATCTAAACATGAGGATCCAGGGGCGAGTGGATCTGAGCAGGTCTGAGGGTTCTACAGGGAAACAAAGATCTAAACATGAGGATCCAGGAGCGAGTGGATCTGAGCAGGTCTGAGGGTTCTACAGGGAAACAAAGATCTAAACATGAGGATCCAGGAGCGAGTGGATCTGAGCAGGTCTGAGGGTTCTACAGGGAAACAAAGATCTAAACATGAGGATCCAGGAGCGAGTGGATCTGAGCAGGTCTGAGGGTTCTACAGGGAAACAAAGATCTAAACATGAGGATCCAGGAGCGAGTGGATCTGAGCAGGTCTGAGGGTTCTACAGGGAAACAAAGATCTAAACATGAGGATCCAGGAGCGAGTGGATCTGAGCAGGTCTGAGGGAAACTAATGTTTAAGTTTAAGCATCAGGAAGACCAGACTCTTCTTCAGGAGGTTTATTCATGACGTATGTGTAACAAACGTATTGAGCTTTAAACCTAAAAAACAGATTTGTTCAACTATAGTTTAGTCCAAAACTTTCTATAACTTTTTTGTCCATCTTCTGTTGCCTTTTAGACACTTTATTGTTGCCGTTTTTTCGAGAAGCTTTTAGATTTGGGTAAAGCCAAACTGGAGGTAATATGGTCGGTTCAGGCGGGGGTTAAATTATTAAATACGTATTAAATGAATCTAAAGTTTATTCTGACGCCATGAACAGTGACACGTGACCTTTGACATTTCCCACGCGCTACAACGGGTTCATCACGAAGGAGCAGCAGCGCCACAGAAAGTCAAACCCTCACAATTAAACACGTTATTAATGTTAAATAAACGAGCCGAACGGAGCACAGCAGAGTCTGGGAGATGATCCACGAACCGCTCCGTGTGTTTGCGGAAGGAGGTCACAGAAAAATCACACTTAAATCAACAATACGTGATTTTCACAAGCACGTTTCGTTTCGACTCCAGCGCATTACTGTACAGATAACTACACAACTAAAAACACGAATTAGGACGATTTAAAAAAACACTGCCGAATTCTAAAGCACATTTTCTAAAGCACGTTTTCGCAGACTCCAGTGTGTCGATGTTTTTTATAAACCATCCAAAACAAAAGAGGAACCAGACATTCTCATGTTTAAATGGCCATCTGATTTGGGGATTCATCAAATTAAAAGCAGTGTTTATAAAATATCCTACATTGTATGACGTTATTTGAAAACGCCGAATTCACGCTGACTTCGTGTTGGATAGAATCACAGTCGCTCATTTTTATTTTGGAGAAAAGTGTTGCTAACGTGACGGGGTTGAATTAAAAATGGACGGTTTCCCAGCGGTCACTCACTCTGTCCCAGCGCATCCACTGCTCCACAGCACTGTCCAGGATGGGGTCCCCGGTGGAGGGCAGGTCCACGCTTGAGTCCCCGGTGGAGGGCAGGTCCACGCTTGAGTCCCCGGTGGAGGACAGGTCCTTGGGGGTGTCCTCCTGGGGGCTCGGTAGGTCCAGACCCCCGTTCACCGCTCCGCTGTCCCCCATTCCCGCCGGTGCCGCTGTTAGCCGCTGGAGCTAACGGTCTCTGCCTCTCACTCTGCCCGGGTTTGGAGCGCTGTGGGGCGGCCGCACATGCCTCTGCTGCCCCGGGAGGAGGGGGTCTCTCTGCGGGGAGGGTCAGCTCCGGGGCTCGGTTACATAACGGGCCGTAACCGCAGTTCCGTGGACAAAAACAGATTAAAACTTTAAATATTAAAGTTCAAGGCATCGGCTTCCGGCGTTTTCACAATAAAAGCTTTTGTTTGGTTCTGTTTCCGCTCAGTTTATTGGGTTATAAAATAAAATCTGTTTTTGTTTGAGCATTTGTCAAAACATTTTCAAGATAGTCTTTAACCTCTTAACCCCCGCTTTAACTGAGCGCATTCTTTCCAGTTCCGCTTTATCCAAATCTAAACGCTTCTGAGTGTAACACCACATTTGAAAGCTAAGACCTACAAAACTGATCATGACTTTTTTGTTGCGTTGTCGCAGCGTTTTTGTCACATTTCTGTCGTGTTTTTTACTCTTTTTAATCATGTTTTTGTCGTTTGTTTATTGTGTTTTGTTTGGTCATAGTTTTATCCTCATTTTCATCGATGTTTTGGTGCAGCTTTTAGGCTCGGCTAAGGCGGCGTTGATGAAGCGTTGGTGAGTCAGTGAGACCTGGACGGGGTGATGGTCCATAACATGTTCCAGCCATGTCCTCGTGTGAAGGACATGGGACATCGGGTCGGACGGCCCGTCGTGCATGAGCTTAATACAGACTGCAGTTACGCGTAAGACCTGAGGTGGCAGTAGTGAGAATAAAAATGACCAGCTTGCATCTAGTCCCTTTAAGAATCGAGTGCATTTTCTCCAGTTTTCGACTTTACCCAAATCTAAAGGTTTCTTGACTGGAGCCTACAGCCTACAGACCAGAGTAACGCCTCACATTTGAAAGCTAAGACCTATTCTCTTTACGGTTTCCTCAACAGTGTAAACATAACAAAGACACAAAATCCATTAAAACAAAGAGAAGACGCTTAGACCAGTTTAGTAGGTCTTAGCTTTCAAATGAGGCGTAGTCTATAGGCTGTAAACCTTTAGATTTAGAACATGGAGAATGTGGATTTAAAGTTAAGTTAGAATCCAATGTTTATTACTTCTTTATATATTTTATTTATATTAGCACTGATATACACACAACATACATGACTGATATACACGCAACATACATGACTGATATACACACAACATACATGACTGATATACACACAACATACATGACTGATATACGCACAACATACATGACTGATATACACACAACATACATGACTGATATACACACAACATACATGACTGATATACGCGCAACATACATGACTGATATACACGCAACATACATGACTGATATACACGCAACATACATGACTGATATACACGCAACATACATGACTGATATACACACAACATACATGACTGATATACACACAACATACATGACACAGAACAAGAGTTGTTTTTAATGACATTTAGCCTCTTACTCCACACGTCAACCGAGCACGTTAATCCAAACTTTACCCAAATCTAAAAGCTTCTTGAACAAAGTGTCAGAATAGCGAAAACTGATCGTCACTGCAGTGCCAAAGCTCACAGTTAAAGGCGTGGCTGAGGGCGTGGAGTAGAGGAAGCTCCGCCTCCTCCACCCTCCTCTTCGTCTCTGAGCTCACAGTTAAAGGCGTGGCTGAGGGCGTGGACCAGAGGAAGCTCCGCCTCCTCCACGCCCACCCTCCTCTGCGTCTCTCGGCTCAGTGACGTCACTCCCAAACCCCTTAGGCCGCACGGGACGATGTGCTCGAACCACGACAGGTCCCCGTCACAGTTCAGCGCCAGCCCGTGAGACGTGACGCGGCGGGAGACGCGGATCCCTGAGGGGGGGGGGGGGGGAGAGCGGAGTAAATATAAATAATAAATAGATCCAGTTTCTGTCTGTTTAAAAACAAATGCAAAATGTATAAATGTCAGTTTTATTGTGTGTAGAAGCTACGGCTTAACCAGGGACTGGAGCTTCAGCTACAAACCCGTTTACTGGAATATAAATAAATACATCAATGAATGTGTAGACTTGGCATCTCTCCAAATGACTCGGAGTCTGAGGTCAGCTCAGTGAGATCAGCTCAGTGAGGTCCAGCTCAGTGAGGTCCAGCTCAGTGAGGTCCAGCTCAGTGAGATCATCTCAGTGAGGTCCAGCTCAGTGAGGTCCAGCTCAGTGAGGTCCAGCTCAGTGAGGTCCAGCTCAGTGAGGTTCAGCTCAGTGAGGTTCAGCTCAGTGAGGTCCAGCTCAGTGAGGTCCAGCTCAGTGAGGTCCAGCTCAGTGAGGTCCAGCTCAGTGAGGTTCAGCTCAGCGAGGTTCAGCTCAGTGAGGTCCAGCAGTAATATGTAGTTCTAATGTGTTCAATGCAATTTACCGGCGGGCCGCATTTGGCCCCCGGGCCACGTGTCTGAGACGCTCTACAAGGACCTACAAACAGAAGCTTGACTCATTTCCCACATTAGTGTCGATTTAAATCCGGACACGATTTGAGTCTGAGGTCGTCTCTCTTAAAACATGTTTGTTTCCACTGCCTTGTTTATCGCGCCTGCGCCCGTGTTTATCAGCCTCCGAATGCCTGGGCTCAAACCACAGCTGCTGATGGTTCTGATCCGAATGCCTGGGCTCAAACCACAGCTGCTGATGGTTCTGCTGCTTAGTATTAGTAGTATTAGTATTAGTAGTATTAGTATTAGTAGTATTAGTATTAGTAGTATTAGTATTAGTAGTATTAGTATTAGTAACTCACCCATAGCGCAGATCTTTCTGTCTCCGACCCAGACTCCAGTGTGAGGGGAGGTCTTCGCTCTGACGCCGAAACCAGCGCAAACGTCCACCACGGCCTTCTCCAGCTGAGACACGTACCCCCGCACGCCCTGTACACACAGTACTTCAGATACTTCAGATACTTTGGATACTTTAGATACTTTAGATACTTCCACCACGGCCTTCTCCAGCTGAGACACGTACCCCCGCACGCCCTGTACACACAGTACTTCAGATACTTCAGATACTTTGGATACTTTAGATACTTTAGATACTTCCACCACGGCCTTCTCCAGCTTAGACACGTACCCCCGCACGCCCTGTACACACAGTACTTCAGATACTTCAGATACTTTGGATACTTTAGATACTTCCACCACGGCCTTCTCCAGCTGAGACACGTACCCCCGCACGCCCTGTACACACAGTACTACAGTACTACAGTACTACAGTACTTCAGATACTTCAGATACTACAGATACTTTAGATACTTCCACCACTGCCTGTTCCAGCTGAGACACGTACCCCCGCACGCCCTGTACACACAGTACTACAGTACTTCAGATACTTTAGATACTTCAGATACTTCAGATACTTCAGATACTTTAGATACTTCAGTACTTCAGATACTTAACCTAACCCTAGCGCCCCCAGGTGGAGGATGATGGTACTGACCTGCTTTAGCGCCCCCAGGTGGAGGACCTGCTTTAGCGCCCCCAGGTGGAGGATGACATTACTGACCTGCTTTAGCGCCCCCAGGTGGAGGATGATGATACTGACCTGCTTTAGCGCCCCCAGGTGGAGGATGATGGTACTGACCTGCTTTAGCGCCCCCAGGTGGAGGATGACATTACTGACCTGCTTTAGCGCCCCCAGGTGGAGGATGATGGTACTGACCTGCTTTAGCGCCCCCAGGTGGAGGATGATGGTACTGACCTGCTTTAGCGCCCCCAGGTGGAGGATGATATTACTGACCTGCTTTAGCGCCCCCAGGTGGAGGACCTGCTTTAGCGCCCCCAGGTGGAGGATGTCATTACTGACCTGCTTTAGCGCCCCCAGGTGGAGGATGATGATACTGACCTGCTTTAGCGCCCCCAGGTGGAGGATGATGGTACTGACCTGCTTTAGCGCCCCCAGGTGGAGGATGACATTACTGACCTGCTTTAGCGCCCCCAGGTGGAGGATGATGGTACTGACCTGCTTTAGCGCCCCCAGGTGGAGGATGATGGTACTGACCTGCTTTAGCGCCCCCAGGTGGAGGATGATATTACTGACCTGCTTTAGCGCCCCCAGGTGGAGGACCTGCTTTAGCGCCCCCAGGTGGAGGATGTCATTACTGACCTGCTTTAGCGCCCCCAGGTGGAGGATGATGGTACTGACCTGCTTTAGCGCCCCCAGGTGGAGGACCTGCTTTAGCGCCCCCAGGTGGAGGATGTCATTACTGACCTGCTTTAGCGCCCCCAGGTGGAGGACCTGCTTTAGCGCCCCCAGGTGGAGGATGACATTACTGACCTGCTTTAGCGCCCCCAGGTGGAGGATGACATTACTGACCTGCTTTAGCGCCCCCAGGTGGAGGATGATGGTACTGACCTGCTTTAGCGCCCCCAGGTGGAGGATGTCATTACTGACCTGCTTTAGCGCCCCCAGGTGGAGGATGATGATACTGACCTGCTTTAGCGCCCCCAGGTGGAGGATGATGGTACTGACCTGCTTTAGCGCCCCCAGGTGGAGGATGATGATACTGACCTGCTTTAGCGCCCCCAGGTGGAGGATGATGGTACTGACCTGCTTTAGCGCCCCCAGGTGGAGGATGATGGTACTGACCTGCTTTAGCGCCCCCAGGTGGAGGATGTCATTACTGACCTGCTTTAGCGCCCCCAGGTGGAGGATGATGGTACTGACCTGCTTTAGCGCCCCCAGGTGGAGGATGATGATACTGACCTGCTTTAGCGCCCCCAGGTGGAGGATGACATTACTGACCTGCTTTAGCGCCCCCAGGTGGAGGATGTCATTACTGACCTGCTTTAGCGCCCCCAGGTGGAGGATGACATTACTGACCTGCTTTAGCGCCCCCAGGTGGAGGATGATGGTACTGACCTGCTTTAGCGCCCCCAGGTGGAGGATGATATTACTGACCTGCTTTAGCGCCCCCAGGTGGAGGATGATGATACTGACCTGCTTTAGCGCCCCCAGGTGGAGGATGATATTACTGACCTGCTTTAGCGCCCCCAGGTGGAGGATGATGATACTGACCTGTTGTAGCGCCCCCAGGTGGAGGACCTGCTTTAGCGCCCCCAGGTGGAGGATGATGGTACTGACCTGCTTTAGCGCCCCCAGGTGGACGATGATGGTACTGACCTGCTTTAGCGCCCCCAGGTGGAGGACCTGCTTTAGCGCCCCCAGGTGGAGGATGATGGTACTGACCTGCTTTAGCGCCCCCAGGTGGAGGATGATGGTACTGACCTGCTTTAGCGCCCCCAGGTGGAGGATGATATTACTGACCTGCTTTAGCGCCCCCAGGTGGAGGATGATGATACTGACCTGCTTTAGCGCCCCCAGGTGGAGGATGACATTACTGACCTGCTTTAGCGCCCCCAGGTGGAGGATGTCATTACTGACCTGCTTTAGCGCCCCCAGGTGGAGGATGATATTACTGACCTGCTTTAGCGCCCCCAGGTGGACGATGATGGTACTGACCTGCTTTAGCGCCCCCAGGTGGAGGACCTGCTTTAGCGCCCCCAGGTGGAGGATGATGGTACTGACCTGCTTTAGCGCCCCCAGGTGGAGGATGATGGTACTGACCTGCTTTAGCGCCCCCAGGTGGAGGATGATATTACTGACCTGCTTTAGCGCCCCCAGGTGGAGGATGATGATACTGACCTGCTTTAGCGCCCCCAGGTGGAGGATGACATTACTGACCTGCTTTAGCGCCCCCAGGTGGAGGATGACATTACTGACCTGCTTTAGCGCCCCCAGGTGGAGGATGATGATACTGACCTGCTTTAGCGCCCCCAGGTGGAGGATGATGATACTGACCTGCTTTAGCGCCCCCAGGTGGAGGATGATATTACTGACCTGCTTTAGCGCCCCCAGGTGGAGGATGACATTACTGACCTGCTTTAGCACCCCCAGGTGGAGGATGACATTACTGACCTGCTTTAGCGCCCCCAGGTGGAGGATGATGATACTGACCTGCTTTAGCGCCCCCAGGTGGAGGATGATGATACTGACCTGCTTTAGCGCCCCCAGGTGGACGATAGGGTAGCACATTAGTTGTCCCGGGCCGTGGAAGGTGATGAGTCCTCCTCTGTCGGCCTTGTGGACCTCGGCTCCGGTCTGACGGAGGACCTGGAGCTCGTGGTCCGGATACGGCTCCGTCCTCAGGCCGATGGTGTAAACCGGGGGGTGTTGGCAGAGCAGCAGAGTCCAGTCCGAGTCCGGCCGCGCCTTCAGACGCTCAGAGTGAAAACGCTGCAGCTTCAGAGCCTCGAGGAACGACACCCGGCCCAGACGCAGCACACGCAGCCCCGGGGGAGGCATGGGGGAGGCAGGGGGGAGGCAGGGGCGGAGGCAGGGGGCGGAGTCAGGGGCGGAGGCAGGGGAGAGGCAGGGGCGGAGGCAGGGGCGGAGGCAGGGGAGAGGCAGGGGCGGAGGCAGGGGCGGAGTTAGGGGCGGAGTCAGGGGCGGAGGCAGGGGCGGAGGCAGGGGGGAGGTCAGGGGCGGAGTCAGGGGCGGAGTCAGGGGGGAGGCATGGGGAGGCAGGGGGGAGGCAGGGGGGAGTCAGGGGGAGGCAGGGGGGAGGCAGGGGGGAGGCAGGGGGGAGGTCAGGGGCGGAGTCAGGGGGGAGGCAGGGGGGAGGTCAGGGGGGAGGCAGGGGGGAGGCAGGGGCGGAGGCAGGGGGCGGAGTCAGGGGCGGAGGCAGGGGAGAGGCAGGGGCGGAGGCAGGGGCGGAGGCAGGGGAGAGGCAGGGGCGGAGGCAGGGGCGGAGTTAGGGGCGGAGTCAGGGGCGGAGGCAGGGGCGGAGGCAGGGGGGAGGTCAGGGGCGGAGTCAGGGGCGGAGTCAGGGGGGAGGCATGGGGAGGCAGGGGGGAGGCAGGGGGGAGTCAGGGGGAGGCAGGGGGGAGGCAGGGGGGAGGCAGGGGGGAGGCAGGGGGGAGGTCAGGGGCGGAGTCAGGGGGGAGGCAGGGGGGAGGTCAGGGGGGAGGCAGGGGGGAGGCAGGGGCGGAGTCAGGGGCGGAGTCAGGGGCGGAGGCAGGGGGGAGGCAGGGGAGAGGCAGGGGAGAGGCAGGGGCGGAGTCAGGGGGAGGCGGGGCCAAGGGTGGGGCCAGGGGCTGGGCAGAGGATGGTCTGGTTGAACCTGTTGAAGTACAGACTTGAGTTTAAACCATAGATCACGTTGTCTATCACTCCACTGCAGCGGTTTCCATAGTAACAATTTTAAACAAATGAGCTGGAACTAGCTTCAGGTCATGCCCATTATCAGAAACAGGGGCATTACCCCTACATAACCTCTAACCCCCCGCCTGAACCCACTTTGGCTTTACCCAAATCTAAACACTTAAAAAAAGTCAAAATAGTAACGAAAACACGGCAAAAAAGCGTCATAAAAAAAGAAGAAATCGTAGCAAAACATTTACAATGAGGTCATGAAGGTCTTAGCTTTCAAATGAGCCGTTACTCTGGCCTTTAGGCTGTAAACCTTTGGACTTGGGTAAAGCTGAAGTGCAGAACACTCGGTTAAGGTGGGGGTTAAGAGGTTAAACTCAGAGCTATTAAATACTGAAGCATCACAGAATGCAGAGGTTTTATTTGAACATCTGGAGAAGATCCAAACCTGAGACTCGTTACAAACATCTCCCTCCGAGGCTGAAGGACAGAGAACAAACACTCTGGATAAAGAAGCACCTTCAGGGCCGCGGGCCGCAGGTTGGGGACTCCTCACGCGCTCCTCCTGACGGTCACGCTCCTGCGCGAGGCCGCCGCCATCTTGGATCTTCTTCTCCTTTGTTTTGATCCAGAGCGCCTTCAGCGCGACACCGCCCCCTGTCGGTGGCGCAGGGAGGCGACTCACACACGTGCAGAGAGTACTTTTACATTACCGAAGAAAGTACTTTTACTTTGACACACCCAGAAGTGGAAGAGTCGCCAACACATTTACTCAAGTAAAAGTAAACAAAGTACTTTATTCACAAAATAAACTAAATCTCAAAAATAAAATAGTACAAATAACCGGGATTAAGTTACAGGTTTTAAATATTTACTCACAGCAGAAAAACTAATAATTATTTGACTACTACTACTACTAGTATGGTATAATAAAACTATTCTAAAAAGTACAATTACTTCAAACAGTAACTCAAGTACATGTATATGAGTACTATAAGTACCTGAGTAAAGAGGAGCTGAAACGAAACAGGAAACTCGACACAGAGTCACAGTGTCCACCAGGGGGCGCCTTCTCCTGAGAGCCACACACAGACCCTATGACGTCATCTGCAGACCCTCAGAGTGACGTCATCTGCAGACCCTCACAGTGACGTCATCTACAGACCCTCAGAGTGAGGTCATCTACAGACCCTCACAGTGACGTCATCTACAGACCCTCAGAGTGAGGTCATCTACAGACCCTCACAGTGACGTCATCTACAGACCCTCAGAGTGAGGTCATCTACAGACCCTCACAGTGACGTCATCTACAGACCCTCAGAGTGACGTCATCTACAGACCCTCAGAGTGAGGTCATCTACAGACCCTCACAGTGACGTCATCTACAGACCCTCAGAGTGAGGTCATCTACAGACCCTCACAGTGACGTCATCTACAGACCCTCAGAGTGACGTCATCTACAGACCCTCAGAGTGAGGTCATCTACAGACCCTCAGAGTGAGGTCATCTACAGACCCTCAGAGTGAGGTCATCTACAGACCCTCACAGTGACGTCATCTACAGACCCTCAGAGTGACGTCATCTACAGACCCTCACAGTGACGTCATCTACAGACCCTCAGAGTGAGGTCATCTACAGACCCTCAGAGTGAGGTCATCTACAGACCCTCACAGTGACGTCATCTACAGACCCTCAGAGTGACGTCATCTACAGACCCTCAGAGTGAGGTCATCTACAGACCCTCAGAGTGAGGTCATCTACAGACCCTCAGAGTGAGGTCATCTACAGACCCTCACAGTGACGTCATCTACAGACCCTCAGAGTGAGGTCATCTACAGACCCTCACAGTGACGTCATCTACAGACCCTCAGAGTGAGGTCATCTACAGACCCTCACAGTGACGTCATCTACAGACCCTCAGAGTGACGTCATCTACAGACCCTCACAGTGACGTCATCTACAGACCCTCAGAGTGAGGTCATCTACAGACCCTCACAGTGACGTCATCTACAGACCCTCAGAGTGACGTCATCTACAGACCCTCAGAGTGAGGTCATCTACAGACCCTCACAGTGACGTCATCTACAGACCCTCAGAGTGAGGTCATCTACAGACCCTCAGAGTGACGTCATCTACAGACCCTCACAGTGACGTCATCTACAGACCCTCAGAGTGACGTCATCTGCAGACCCTCAGAGTGACGTCATCTGCAGACCCTCAGAGTGAGGTCATCTACAGACCCTCACAGTGACGTCATCTACAGACCCTCAGAGTGAGGTCATCTACAGACCCTCAGAGTGACGTCATCTACAGACCCTCACAGTGACGTCATCTACAGACCCTCAGAGTGACGTCATCTGCAGACCCTCAGAGTGACGTCATCTACAGACCCTCAGAGTGACGTCATCTGCAGACCCTCACAGTGACGTCATCTGCAGACCCTCAGAGTGACGTCATCTGCAGACCCTCACAGTGACGTCATCTACAGACCCTCAGAGTGAGGTCATCTACAGACCCTCACAGTGACGTCATCTACAGACCCTCAGAGTGAGGTCATCTACAGACCCTCACAGTGACGTCATCTACAGACCCTCAGAGTGAGGTCATCTACAGACCCTCACAGTGACGTCATCTACAGACCCTCAGAGTGAGGTCATCTACAGACCCTCACAGTGACGTCATCTACAGACCCTCAGAGTGAGGTCATCTGCAGACCCTCAGAGTGACGTCATCTACAGACCCTCAGAGTGACGTCATCTACAGACCCTCAGAGTGACGTCATCTACAGACCCTCAGAGTGACGTCATCTACAGACCCTCACAGTGACGTCATCTACTGACCCTCAGAGTGACGTCATCTGCAGACCCTCAGAGTGACGTCATCTACTGACCCTCAGAGTGACGTCATCTGCAGACCCTCAGAGTGACGTCATCTACAGACCCTCAGAGTGACGTCATCTACAGACCCTCAGAGTGACGTCATCTGCAGACCCTCAGAGTGACGTCATCTACAGACCCTCAGAGTGACGTCATCTACAGACCCTCAGAGTGACATCATCTACTGACCCTCAGAGTGACGTCATCTGCAGACCCTCAGAGTGACGTCATCTACTGACCCTCAGAGTGACGTCATCTGCAGACCCTCAGAGTGACGTCATCTACAGACCCTCAGAGTGACGTCATCTACAGACCCTCAGAGTGACGTCATCTACAGACCCTCAGAGTGACGTCATCTACAGACCCTCACAGTGACGTCATCTGCAGACCCTCAGAGTGACGTCATCTACAGACCCTCAGAGTGACGTCATCTACAGACCCTCAGAGTGACGTCATCTACAGACCCTCAGGTAACAGATCTCAGTTTGTAAAAATAAAATCCATTCATTTGGAGAAACGTTATGTTTGGTTTGAAACCGGTAGCATAGCGGTTAGCGCTCGTGCTTCACGGCTAGAAGGTCCCGGGTTCGATTCCCGCCTGGACGAGGCCTCTGTGTGGAGTTTGCATGTTCTCCCCGTGTCTGTGTAGGTTTCCTCCGGTTTCCCCTACCACTAAAAACATGTACAATAGGCCAGGATGAATGAGAGTGTGTTTGAGAGTGCCCAAGGCTACAATCCGGTGTGGCTTGTTTACATGCATGAGACCCATGTATGTTCATTAACATGTCCCGACCAAATAAATAAATAAACTGGTGGTTTATGTTCAAATCAGATTTATGCCACACAAACAATGTTCTTTTATTAACTCTGTTGATCTCGTCGGCGTCTGAAGCACTTTTGTGGAAGATGGAAAATAAATGGATTCAAAAGCAGCAGCTGAACCGTTTATTAGAGCAGAGAGTGATTCAAATATATCAATGGAACAAAACACCGTTCTAAAATGAAATGTATCTAGTGTCCAGTAGGTGTCGCTGTCATCGCCTGAGACACAAACCCTGGAACAAAGCTCGGCGTCTGAAGCACGAGCAGCGTTAACGTTTTGTTTTTGAAAAGACGTAGAGTTGTGGATCTGCTTTGTAACACGAGCCTAAGGTTCTGCAGCGTGAAGGGAAGTTCCGTCGGATCAAACGTGGCGTTCTTGAGGGTCATAATCCGTTCAGAGAAACGTCTTCATGGATGGTTTTGTGTCTCAGACCCTGTGAGGACCAGTCGGTTAAACCCAGTTCAGGGAAAAGGACGTTCCACATTATGAAGCAATAAGGAAAGAAAAGGAACTAGGAATAAAAACCTCTGACGTTTCCTGAAAGATGAAGCGTGATCATCGTTTAAGAGATCTGTGTCTGATTCAGAGACACGGGTTTGTGCAGATAAAGGTTTCTGCCAAACAAACACATCAGATTAAGAGAACAGCTGCTACAAAGTTTCTGCTCATCAGCTTCAACAGTTCAGGGGAGGCCGGATAGAAGGTTTATGCACAACTGCAGCCTCTGGAGGTCCTACAGCGTGATGTTCAGGAGGCTCCAGAGGCTCCAGAGACTCCAGAGGCTCCAGAGGCTCCAGAGGCTCCAGAGGCTCCAGAGACTCCAGAGGCTCCAGAGACTCCAGAGGCTCCAGAGGCTCCAGAGGCTCCAGAGGCTCCAGAGACTCCAGAGGCTCCAGAGGCTCCAGAGGCTCCAGAGGCTCCAGAGGCTCCAGCAGCTTCAAATACCCGTTAGCTGTTTTGTAGCAGCTGTTCTCTTAATCTGATGTGTTTGTTTGGCAGAAACCTTTATCTGCACAAGTGTCTCTGAATCAGCCACGCTTAGACGGATGTCAAAGAGCCCTGAGACACAAGACCATCCACGAGTTTCATAAAAACAAACATATTTGTACTTTATGACATTTAAATATAATTATAATCATTTGGGACGCAGTGTAAACGCCACATCAGCCGAATGGACGCCTCATTCACCGCATCATTGTTCACTTGGCCACATGTACTGGCTGTGGCCCCCGTCCTGGTGGGGGGGTCCTGGTTTAGGGGGCCCTGGTCCTGGTTGGGGGGGTCCTGGTTTAGGGGGCCCTGGTCCTGGTTGGGGGGGTCCTGGTTTAGGGGGCCCTGGTCCTGGTTGGGGGGTCCTGGTTTTAGGGGGCCCTGGTCCTGGTTGGGGGGGTCCTGGTTGGGGGGGCCCTCAGGAGACTCGGTTCCGTGAAATAAATAGTTTCATTCATAAATAAACAACTCTACATTGTGATATAATCTATGTGTCCTCTGATTGGCCCATTCCCCGCCCAGCCCCGCCCCTGAGTCAGTATGGCACTTCCTATTGGCTCCTCCACTTCCTGTTTACGCACGAGACAAAGACATTTAAACAAACTGCGATACGTGATTGGTCCACAGTCAGCGGGAGGGCGGAGCCAGAACGTTATTATTGTGGAAATACAGATTCCTCCTGTGGCCTCCAGCCGTCGCCATGGCAACCTTCACTTCCTGTGGACGGCACCATGGCAACCTCTTTACCGTCACTTCCTGTGGACGGCGCCATGGCAACCTCTTTACCTTCACTTCCTGTGGACGGCGCCATGGCAACCTCTTTACCTTCACTTCCTGTGGACGGCGCCATGGCAACCTCTTTACCTTCACTTCCTGTGGACGGCGCCATGGCAACCTCTTTACCTTCACTTCCTGTGGACGGCGCCATGGCAACCTCTTTACCTTCACTTCCTGTGGACGGCGCGTTCGAGCGAGAGATTTACACACGACCAACACGTTACTGGAACCTTTAAACGAGCGGCGCCTCGAGGAAACTCCACCATAATAACGTTTCTGTGCCCTCCCCCAAATCCCTGAGCTCCTCCCTTCAGTCGTCCCGGCGTGGGGGGCGGAGTCACCTCGCGGCCCCGCCCCCCCTCTCTGGATGGGCGGAGTCACCACACCTCGCAGCGCGGCCCCGGGTTCATGGGCGTCTCGCGGGCGCAGTTGAAGTGGCGGCTGAAGTCGGGCGAGTTGGAGAGCGTCCCGATGACCCTGAAGCGCGGCGGGCTGTGGGGGTCGGTCACCAGGCCCTCGTGGGCGCTCTCCGGGGTGCGCACGGAGCACCACACCTATGGGCGGGGCAGGGGGCGGGGTTAGTGAGGCACTCAGCTGCTCGTCTGCGGAGGGAGGGCATCTGGACTAACCTGAGCGAAACTGACAAAGAACAGCTGGTCGTTGGTCAGGTTCACCGCAGGAAGCAGCTTCTCCTCGCCGTGTTTGTGCACCCACGAGCGATACGCCTGAAACAGAACCGGGTCAGAACCAACAGAACCCAGTCAGAACCAACAGAACCCAGTCAGAACCAACAGAACCGAATCAGAACCAACAGAACCAACAGAACCCAGTCAGAACCAACAGAACCGAGTCAGAACCAACAGAACCGAGTCAGAACCAACAGAACCCAGTCAGAACCAACAGAACCGAGTCAGAACCAACAGAACCGGGTCAGAACCAACAGAACCGGGTCAGAACCAACGGAACCCAGTCAGAACCAACAGAACCAACGGAACCGAGTCAGAACCAACAAAACCAACAGAACCGAGTCAGAACCAACAGAACCGAGTCAGAACCAACAGAACCAACAGAACCAACAGAACCGAGTCAGAACCAACAGAACCAACAGAACCGAGTCAGAACCAACAGAACCGGGTCAGCACCAACAGAACCGGGTCAGAACCAACAGAACCGAGTCAGAACCAACAGAACCGGGTCAGAACCAACAGAACCGGGTCAGAACCAACAGAACCGAGTCAGAACCAACAGAACCAACAGAACCGAGTCAGAACCAACAGAACCGAGTCAGAACCAACAGAACCGGGTCAGAACCAACAGAACCGGGTCAGAACCAACGGAACCCAGTCAGAACCAACAGAACCAACAGAACCAACGGAACCCAGTCAGAACCAACAGAACCGAGTCAGAACCAACAGAACCCAGTCAGAACCAACAGAACCGGGTCAGAACCAACAGAACCCAGTCAGAACCAACAGAACCGGGTCAGAACCGAGTCAGAACCAACAGAACCGAATCAGAACCAACAGAACCAACAGAACCCAGTCAGAACCAACAGAACCGAGTCAGAACCAACAGAACCCAGTCAGAACCAACAGAACCAACAGAACCAACGGAACCCAGTCAGAACCAACAGAACCCAGTCAGAACCAACAGAACCGGGTCAGAACCAACAGAACCCAGTCAGAACCAACAGAACCGGGTCAGAACCGAGTCAGAACCAACAGAACCGAATCAGAACCAACAGAACCAACAGAACACAGTCAGAACCAACAGAACCGAGTCAGAACCAACAGAACCGAGTCAGAACCAACAGAACCCAGTCAGAACCAACAGAACCGAGTCAGAACCAACAGAACCGGGTCAGAACCAACAGAACCGGGTCAGAACCAACGGAACCCAGTCAGAACCAACAGAACCAACAGAACCAACGGAACCGAGTCAGAACCAACAAAACCAACAGAACCGAGTCAGAACCAACAGAACCGAGTCAGAACCAACAGAACCAACAGAACCAACAGAACCGAGTCAGAACCAACAGAACCAACAGAACCGAGTCAGAACCAACAGAACCGGGTCAGAACCAACAGAACCGGGTCAGAACCAACAGAACCGAGTCAGAACCAACAGAACCGGGTCAGAACCAACAGAACCGAGTCAGAACCAACAGAACCAACAGAACCGAGTCAGAACCAACAGAACCGAGTCAGAACCAACAGAACCGGGTCAGAACCAACAGAACCGGGTCAGAACCAACGGAACCCAGTCAGAACCAACAGAACCAACAGAACCAACGGAACCCAGTCAGAACCAACAGAACCGAGTCAGAACCAACAGAACCCAGTCAGAACCAACAGAACCGGGTCAGAACCAACAGAACCCAGTCAGAACCAACAGAACCGGGTCAGAACCGAGTCAGAACCAACAGAACCGAGTCAGAACCAACAGAACCGAGTCAGAACCAACAGAACCGGGTCAGAACCAACAGAACCGGGTCAGAACCAACGGAACCCAGTCAGAAACAACAGAACCCAGTCAGAACCAACTGAACCCAGTCAGAACCAACAGAACCAACAGAACCAACGGAACCCAGTCAGAACCAACAGAACCGAGTCAGAACCAACAGAACCGAGTCAGAACCAACGGAACCCAGTCAGAACCAACAGAACCCAGTCAGAACCAACAGAACCGGGTCAGAACCAACAGAACCGGGTCAGAACCAACGGAACCCAGTCAGAACCAACAGAACCGGGTCAAAACCAACAGAACCGAGTCAGAACCACGAGCGACAAACAGAACCGAGTCAGAACCAACAGAACCGAGTCAGAACCAACAGAACCAACAGAACCGAGTCAGAACCAACAGAACTGAGTCAGAACCAACAGAACCAACAGAACCGAGTCAGAACCAACAGAACCCAGTCAGAACCAACAGAACCAACAGAACCGAGTCAGAACCAACAGAACCGAGTCAGAACCAACAGAACCAACAGAACCGAGTCAGAACCAACAGAACCGAGTCAGAACCAACAGAACCAACAGAACCGAGTCAGAACCAACAGAACCAACAGAACCAACAGAACCGAGTCAGAACCAACAGAACCGAGTCAGAACCAACATAACCCAGTCAGAACCAACAGAACCGAGTCAGAACCAACAGAACCAACAGAACCCAGTCAGAACCAACAGAACCAACAGAACCCAGTCAGAACCAACAGAACCGAGTCAGAACCAACAGAACCGAGTCAGAACCAACAGAACCCAGTCAGAACCAACAGAACCAACAGAACCCAGTCAGAACCAACAGAACCAACGGAACCGGGTCAGAACCAACAGAACCAACAGAACCCAGTCAGAACCAACAGAACCCAGTCAGAACCAACAGAACCAACAGAACCGAGTCAGAACCACGAGCAACAAACAGAACCGAGTCAGAACCAACAGAACCGAGTCAGAACCAACAGAACCCAGTCAGAACCAACAGAACCAACAGAACCGAGTCAGAACCAACAGAACCGAGTCAGAACCAACAGAACCAACAGAACCGAGTCAGAACCAACAGAACCGAGTCAGAACCAACAGAACCCAGTCAGAACCAACAGAACCAACAGAACCGAATCAGAACCAACAGAACCAACAGAACCGAGTCAGAACCACGAGCGATACGCCTGAAACAGAACCCAGTCAGAACCAACAGAACCGAGTCAGAACCAACAGAACCAACAGAACCGAGTCAGAACCAACAGAACCGGGTCAGAACCAACAGAACCCAGTCAGAACCAACAGAACCAACAGAACCCAGTCAGAACCAACAGAACCAACAGAACCGAGTCAGAACCAACAGAACCCAGTCAGAACCAACAGAACCAACAGAACCCAGTCAGAACCAACAGAACCAACAGAACCGAGTCAGAACCAACAGAACCGAGTCAGAACCAACAGAACCAACAGAACCGAGTCAGAACCAACAGAACCCAGTCAGAACCAACAGAACCGAGTCAGAACCACGAGCAACAAACAGAACCGAGTTAGAACCAACAGAACCGAGTCAGAACCACGAGCGACAAACAGAACCGAGTCAGAACCAACAGAACCGAGTCAGAACCAACAGAACCGAGTCAGAGCCTTAAGGAGCAGTGGGCGACTCAAGAGGAAAGCCTTTCATCGTCCCTCTGTGAGCCCGTCTCCGTGGTTACCGTATACGCCGCCTTCAGCCCTCCGTTGTCCGCCATGTTCTCTCCGAGCGTCTGCTTCCCGTTGATGTTTTCTCCGTTCACGCTGTAGTTCTGGTACTGTTGCTCCATGCAGCGAGTTCGCTCTGAAAACGCCGTCACCGACGAGTTCTGCCACCAGGGGCGCAGGTTCCCCTCCTTATCGTACTCCCGCCCTGAAACAGAGGGGCGGATTTAGGGTCAGGGGCGGGGTCAGGGTCAGGGGTCATGCTCTCACCCTGGTCATCGAAGGCGTGCGTCAGCTCGTGCCCCATCACCACGCCGATGCCGCCAAAGTTCAGCGCCCTGAAACAGCATTTAGGGGTTAATAAGAACTCAGACTCGGATTCAGGACGGATTTATTCAGCTTGGAACCAAAAAACGAGCATTCACAAATGAAACCAGATCATCTAAAACATTTATTTAGTATTTTTGGAAAAGAAGAACCAGGTCCAGGACGTCAGTGTTTGGTGGGCGGGCCTGTAGTCGCCATGTTTGCGCCCTAGAAAAGATTGAACCCCCGAAAACAAAAAATAACAAAATAAAAATTAGGCATTTTTTAAAATGTCGCGTCTAACTGGCTGTGGGCGTGTCTTACTTGGGGTGGTCGTGGGCGTGTCTTACTTGGGGTGGGCGTGTCTTACTTGGGGTGGTCGTGGGCGTGTCTTACTTGGGGTGGGCGTGTCTTACTTGGGGTGGTCGTGGGCGTGTCTTACTTGGGGTGGTCGTGGGCGTGTCTTACTTGGGGTGGTCGTGGGCGTGTCTTACTTGGGGTGGTCGTGGGCGTGTCTTACTTGGGGTGGTCGTGGGCGTGTCTTACTTGGGGTGGTCGTGGGCGTGTCTTACTTGGGGTGGTCGTGGGCGTGTCTTACTTGGGGTGGTCGTGGGCGTGTCTTACTTGGGGTGGTCGTGGGCGTGTCTTACTTGGGGTGGTCGTGGGCGTGTCTTACTTGGGGTGGTCGTGGGCGTGTCTTACTTGGGGTGGTCGTGGGCGTGTCCTACTTGGGGTGGTCGTGGGCGTGTCTTACTTGGGGTGGTCGTGGGCGTAGAACGGCGCCTGGAGGATTCCGGCGGGGAACACGATGCCGTTCTTTGTCGGCATGTAGTAGGCGTTTACTGTGGGCGGAGTCATGCTCCACCTGAGAGAGGGGCGGGGTCAGAGACAGAGGGGGCGGGGGGAAAAAATCACTTATCTTTGTGAGTGACAAAGCGATGCAAATGTAGAAATGCTTCTTACATATTTCTGCACAAATATGGCTTCGTCATTGTTATCGAGAAAGTCCCTTAAATATATTTATGTTCGTGGATATAGATGGAGCCACGCCCCTTTGAGGGAGTAAAGGGTTAAAACAACATCAGTGAGTTTGTGGGATCAGAACCCGGACTCAATAACGATCTGAAGGCTTTTCATAAACCATAAATAAATCACATTTTTCAGATGTAAATTAGAAGTTCTCAGACGCTCTTTTCCCGCTCATTTCATTGGACGAGAGCTTCTGCGGTTTCCCCCAGAAACCTGGTCACGTGACCTGCGGCGAGGAGTGACCACATCTGCCCAAACTCAGAGACTGTTTAAAGTTTGTGACACAAATGAAGGAAACAGCCTGGGTTACTGCCTGAAGGGGGCGCTCTCCCTCGCGTGCCCTCAGAACTCACTGGTCTTTGTTGGGCGTCTTGCGGAGCTGGTCGGCCATGACTCGCGACGAGAAGTTGTAGAAGTTCAACATGTTCTGGAAGAAGCTGTCGTCGGAGACTTCGTACTGAAACACAAACAGAGCCGGGTCACAACTGGGCCAGAGCCGGGTCAGAACTGGGTCACAACTGGGCCAGAGCCGGGTCAGAACTGGGTCAGAACTGGATCAGCACCGGGCCAGAGCCGGGTCAGAACTGGGCCAGAACTGGGCCAGAGCCGGGTCAGAACTGGGCCAGAGCCGGGTCAAAACTGGGTCAGAACTGGGCCAGAGCCGGGTCAGAACTGGGTCAGAACTGGGTCAGAACTGGGCCAGAGCCGGGTCAGAACTGGGTCAGAACTGGGTCAGAGCCGGGTCAGAACTGGGTCAGAACTGGGCCAGAGCTGGGTCAGAACCGGGCCAGAGCCGAGTCAGGGTCAGAGCTGGGCCAGAACCGGGCCAGAGCCGGGTCAGAAGTGGGTCAGAACCGGGCCAGAGCCGGGTCAGAAGTGGGTCAGAACTGGGACAGAGCCGAGTCAGAAGTGGGTCAGAACTGGGCCAGAGCCGGGTCAGAAGTGGGTCAGAACTGGGCCAGAGCTGGGTCAGGGTCAGAGCTGGGCCAGAGCTGGGTCAGAGCTGGGCCAGAACTGGGCCAGAGCCGGGTCAGGGTCAGAGCTGGGCCAGAACCGGGCCAGAGCCGGGTCAGAAGTGGGTCAGAACCGGGCCAGAGCCGGGTCAGAAGTGGGTCAGAACTGGGACAGAGCCGAGTCAGAAGTGGGTCAGAACTGGGCCAGAGCCGGGTCAGAAGTGGGTCAGAACTGGGCCAGAACTGGGCCAGAGCCGGGTCAGAAGTGGGTCAGAGCTGGGCCAGAGCTGGGTCAGGGTCAGAGCTGGGCCAGAGCTGGGTCAGGGTCAGAGCTGGGCCAGAACTGGGCCAGAGCCGGGTCAGGGTCAGAGCTGGGCCAGAGCCGGGCCAGAGCAGGGTCAGAGTAAAACCCGGGCAGCTGAAGTCTGGACTGGGACTCACTCCGTCGTAAACGTCGTCCAGGTCTTTCGGGTCCAGGATGAACTCGGGGAAACCGATCATGTCGTAAATGGCGTCGGCCTGAAAAACAAAACCGAGTTTATTTCAACGAAACCGTCGCGGCTCAAACAAAACTACCGTCAATAATAATAATAATAAGATCTTTATTTAATATAAGAACTGAAGTCAAACATACGAGTCAGTGACAAAACAAAACTAAGTCACAATAAAAGAGTTTCTGACGAGTTTCACGGCAGCAGTGAAAACACGTTTGTTCTCGTTAATCATGTTCTTATCAGAAGAGTTTAACGATATTTGGTTTTCGATACCGATACTAAAATATTTGTCGTCTAGAACCAGAAACAGAACAATAACGTGAAGAAGATCTGCTCATTTACAACATCGGGTTCCTCTCCAGTGTCAAGAAATGTTTAACGTTACACAGCTGTACTCATTAGGAGGTAGGGTGTAGGAGGTAGGAGGTAGGGGGTAGGGTGTAGGGTGTAGGGTGTAGGAGGTAGGGTGTAGGAGGTAGGGTGTAGGAGGTAGGGTGTAGGAGGTAGGAGGTAGGAGGTAGGGGGTAGGGTGTAGGGTGTAGGGTGTAGGGTGTAGGAGGTAGGGTGTAGGAGGTAGGGTGTAGGAGGTAGGAGGTAGGAGGTAGGGGGTAGGGTGTAGGAGGTAGGGTGTAGGAGGTAGGGTGTAGGAGGTAGGGTGTAGGAGGTAGGGTGTAGGAGGTAGGGTGTAGGAGGTAGGAGGTAGGAGGTAGGGGGTAGGGTGTAGGGTGTAGGGTGTAGGGTGTAGGAGGTAGGGTGTAGGAGGTAGGGTGTAGGAGGTAGGAGGTAGGAGGTAGGGGGTAGGGTGTAGGAGGTAGGGTGTAGGAGGTAGGGTGTAGGAGGTAGGGTGTAGGAGGTAGGGTGTAGGAGGTAGGAGGTAGGGGGTAGGGTGTAGGAGGTAGGAGGTAGGGTGTATGAGGTAGGGTGTAGGAGGTAGGGTGTAGGAGGTAGGGTGTAGGACGTAGGAGGTAGGGTGTAGGAGGTAGGAGGTAGGAGGTAGGGTGTAGGAGGTAGGGTGTAGGAGGTAGGAGGTAGGGTGTAGGAGGTAGGAGGTAGGGTGTAGGAGGTAGGGGGTAGGAGGTAGGAGGTAGGGGGTAGGAGGTAGGGTGTAGGAGGTAGGAGGTAGGGTGTAGGAGGTAGGAGGTAGGGTGTAGGAGGTAGGGGGTAGGAGGTAGGAGGTAGGGGGTAGGAGGTAGGGTGTAGGAGGTAGGAGGTAGGGTGTAGGAGGTAGGAGGTAGGGTGTAGGAGGTAGGAGGTAGGGTGTAGGAGGTAGGGTGTAGGAGGTAGGAGGTAGGACGTACCTTCTCCTTGGCCGCCTGTTTGGTCTGGGGGTCCATCCACTGGAGTTGGTCCAGACTCTGTTTGAAGGCCGTTCGTATCTCACTGATCATCTCCTCCGCCTACAACACAAGACATGAGTCTTAACTCCTACAGGACCCCAACAACACCTACAATCCTACAGGACCCCAACAACACCTACAATCCTACAGGACCCCAACAACACCTACAATCCTCCAGGACCCCAACAACACCTACAATCCTACAGGACCCCAACAACACCTACAATCCTCCAGGACCCCAACAACACCTACAATCCTACAGGACCCCAACAACACCTACAATCCTCCAGGACCCCAACAACACCTACAATCCTACAGGACCCCAACAACACCTACAATCCTACAGGACCCCAACAACACCTACAATCCTACAGGACCCCAACAACACCTACAATCCTCCAGGACCCCAACAACACCTACAATCCTACAGGACCCCAACAACACCTACAATCCTACCTCCTACAGCCTCACTTCTCCTTGAACACCACACAGGAGTCTCACTTTAGCCCTGCAGTACTTCCTCCTGGATCTCCTCGTCTTCACCAAAACCTCCTGAACTGGAGCTGCTGAGAGCTCCCTCTGCTGAGGACTCTGAGGAACTACATCTGAGCGTTCTGTAAGTTTGTATGAGTCCGGTTATTTCCAGGGCTGTAGCTCACCTTGTAGAGCTCTGTCTGGAGAACGTCCGTGAGATCGGGTCGACCTGTCTCCACATCGGCCGCTACATAATCTGTTCCTGACACGTCTCTACAGTCGTCTTTGAGTTTTGCAAATGAAAAATATATTTTAAGCCTTTCATTGTTTGTCCTCACCTTCTTCTGTCACTTATCTCCTCAGACTCTTCTGTGTTCTCTCCGCTGGACCAACTCAAACTAAGTCTCAGAGGCTTCTGCTCCGTTCAGTCCAACGGCGTCTCCTGCTCCACCGTAACGGGAACGTTCTCTCTGATTTCAACACCTCAGCCGTTATTCAATCCATTTACAGAAAACAAGAAACGTTTATTTATATCGTGCTCTGGCTGCAGTTAAAGCCTTTGGTGGTAAAACCACGACTGCGAGACTCCATTATTATTATTATTCTTTTTCTGAGGCCCAAAGGGAAACGTCCCGACTCTCCCGATCACCAGCCTTTGGATATTTCCCTGGAGCTTCAGAAAGAACTGAGCCCAACCTTATCACTGTCAGGAAGAAGATCAACAAATAAATCACGTTCTAGTCAAAGACACTGTTTCCTGTATTTCTGGCCTGGTGTGGCCTCGGGGTCCCCCCAGAACAGCTGGGGGGGGGTGAAGTCTGGGCCTCTCTGCTGAGACGCTGCCCCCGCGACCCGGCCCCGGATAAAGCGGAAGAACATGGATGGATGATATGTCTCTGATTGGGGGTTAATCGTTGGTTTATTGGGGGGGGGGGTTACTCACGATGTCTTTGCTGCGTTTGTGGAAAGTGGCTTTGACGAAGAGCGCCCCGAGAGCGAAGCCCAGCGTGTCGTCAGTGTAACCGATGCAGGTCTGCCATCGCGGCGTGCACGACTGGAGACACAGAAACAAGGAACTCATGTTTGGCTGATGTTTGGGTTTCAGTGATGTTTCGGTGAAGTTTGGGTGAAGTTTGGGTGAAGTTTGGGTGAAGTTTGGGTGAAGTTTCGGTGATGTTTCGGTGATGTTTCGGTGATGTTTCGGTGAAGTTTCGGTGATGTTTCGGTGAAGTTTGGGTGATGTTTCGGTGAAGTTTCGGTGAAGTTTGGGTGAAGTTTGGGTGAAGTTTGGGTGAAGTTTGGGTGAAGTTTCGGTGATGTTTCGGTGATGTTTCGGTGATGTTTCGGTGAAGTTTCGGTGAAGTTTCGGTGATGTTTCGGTGATGTTTCGGTGATGTTTCGGTGATGTTTCGGTGAAGTTTCGGTGATGTTTCGGTGATGTTTCGGTGATGTTTCGGTGATGTTTCGGTGATGTTTCGGTGATGTTTCGGTGATGTTTCGGTGAAGTTTCGGTGATGTTTCGGTGATGTTTCGGTGAAGTTTCGGTGATGTTTCGGTGATGTTTCGGTGATGTTTCGGTGAAGTTTGGGTGAAGTTTGGGTGAAGTTTGGGTGAAGTTTCGGTGATGTTTCGGTGAAGTTTCGGTGAAGTTTCGGTGAAGTTTGGGTGAAGTTTGGGTGAAGTTTCGGTGATGTTTCGGTGAAGTTTCGGTGAAGTTTGGGTGAAGTTTGGGTGAAGTTTCGGTGATGTTTCGGTGAAGTTTCGGTGAAGTTTCGGTGAAGTTTCGGTGAAGTTTCGGTGAAGTTTCGGTGAAGTTTCGGTGAAGTTTGGGTGAAGTTTGGGTGAAGTTTGGGTGAAGTTTGGGTGAAGTTTGGGTGAAGTTTCGGTGAAGTTTCGGTGAAGTTTCGGTGAAGTTTCGGTGAAGTTTCGGTGATGTTTCGGTGATGTTTCGGTGATGTTTCGGTGATGTTTCGGTGAAGTTTCGGTGATGTTTCGGTGAAGTTTGGGTGAAGTTTGGGTGAAGTTTGGGTGAAGTTTGGGTGAAGTTTGGGTGACGTTTGGGTGACGTTTGGGTGACGTTTGGGTGAAGTTTGGGTGAAGTTTGGGTGAAGTTTGGGTGAAGTTTGGGTGAAGTTTCGGTGATGTTTCGGTGATGTTTCGGTGATGTTTCGGTGAAGTTTCGGTGAAGTTTCGGTGAAGTTTCGGTGAAGTTTCGGTGAAGTTTCGGTGAAGTTTGGGTGAAGTTTGGGTGAAGTTTCGGTGATGTTTCGGTGATGTTTCGGTGAAGTTTCGGTGAAGTTTCGGTGATGTTTCGGTGAAGTTTCGGTGATGTTTCGGTGATGTTTCGGTGATGTTTCGGTGATGTTTCGGTGAAGTTTCGGTGATGTTTCGGTGATGTTTCGGTGATGTTTCGGTGAAGTTTGGGTGAAGTTTCGGTGATGTTTCGGTGAAGTTTCGGTGAAGTTTCGGTGAAGTTTGGGTGAAGTTTGGGTGAAGTTTCGGTGATGTTTCGGTGAAGTTTGGGTGAAGTTTGGGTGAAGTTTGGGTGAAGTTTCGGTGAAGTTTGGGTGAAGTTTCGGTGAAGTTTCGGTGAAGTTTCGGTGAAGTTTGGGTGAAGTTTGGGTGAAGTTTCGGTGAAGTTTCGGTGAAGTTTCGGTGAAGTTTGGGTGAAGTTTGGGTGACGTTTCGGTGAAGTTTGGGTGAAGTTTGGGTGAAGTTTGGGTGAAGTTTGGGTGAAGTTTGGGTGAAGTTTGGGTGAAGTTTGGGTGAAGTTTCAGTGAAGTTTGGGTGAAGTTTCGGTGAAGTTTCAGTGAAGTTTGGGTGAAGTTTGGGTGAAGTTTGGGTGAAGTTTCGGTGATGTTTCGGTGATGTTTCGGTGATGTTTCGGTGAAGTTTCGGTGAAGTTTCGGTGATGTTTCGGTGAAGTTTCGGTGATGTTTCGGTGATGTTTCGGTGATGTTTCGGTGATGTTTCGGTGATGTTTCGGTGAAGTTTCGGTGATGTTTCGGTGATGTTACAGTGATGTTTCGGTGATGTTTCGGTGAAGTTTCGGTGAAGTTTGGGTGAAGTTTCGGTGATGTTTCGGTGATGTTTTGGTGATGTTTCGGTGAAGTTTCGGTGAAGTTTGGGTGAAGTTTCGGTGATGTTTCGGTGATGTTTCGGTGAAGTTTTGGTGATGTTTCGGTGATGTTTCGGTGATGTTTTGGTGATGTTACAGTGATGTTTCGGTGATGTTTTGGTGATGTTTCGGTGATGTTTTGGTGATGTTTCGGTGAAGTTTCGGTGATGTTTGGGTGATGTTTGGGAGATGTTTGGGAGATGTTTGGGAGATGTTTGGGAGATGTTTGGGAGATGTTTAGGAGATGTTTGGGAGATGTTTGGGAGATGTTTGGGAGATGTTTAGGAGATGTTTGGGTGATGTTTGGGAGATGTTTGGGAGATGTTTAGGAGATGTTTGGGAGATGTTTGGGAGATGTTTGGGTGATGTTTGGGTGATGTTTGGGTGATGTTTAGGAGATGTTTGGGTGATGTTTGGGTGATGTTTGGGTGATGTTTGGGAGATGTTTGGGTGATGTTTGGGAGATGTTTGGGAGATGTTTAGGAGATGTTTGGGTGATGTTTGGGAGATGTTTGGGAGATGTTTGGGAGATGTTTGGGAGATGTTTCGGTGATGTTTGGCTGATGTTTGGGAGATGTTTGGGTGATGTTTGGGAGATGTTTGGGTGATGTTTGGGAGATGTTTGGGAGATGTTTGGGTGATGTTTGGGAGATGTTTGGGAGATGTTTAGGAGATGTTTGGGTGATGTTTGGGAGATGTTTGGGAGATGTTTAGGAGATGTTTGGGAGATGTTTGGGAGATGTTTGGGTGATGTTTGGGTGATGTTTAGGAGATGTTTGGGTGATGTTTGGGTGATGTTTGGGAGATGTTTGGGAGATGTTTGGGTGATGTTTGGGAGATGTTTGGGAGATGTTTGGGAGATGTTTGGGAGATGTTTGGGTGATGTTTGGGAGATGTTTGGGAGATGTTTGGGAGATGTTTGGGTGATGTTTGGGTGATGTTTGGGAGATGTTTGGGAGATGTTTGGGAGATGTTTGGGTGATGTTTGGGTGATGTTTGGGAGATGTTTGGGAGATGTTTGGGTGATGTTTGGGTGATGTTTGGGTGATGTTTGGGAGATGTTTGGGAGATGTTTGGGTGATGTTTGGGTGATGTTTGGGAGATGTTTGGGAGATGTTTGGGAGATGTTTGGGTGATGTTTGGGAGATGTTTGGGAGATGTTTGGGAGATGTTTGGGTGATGTTTGGGAGATGTTTGGGAGATGTTTGGGAGATGTTTGGCTGATGTTTGGGTGATGTTTGGGTGATGTTTGGGTGATGTTTGGGAGATGTTTGGGAGATGTTTGGGAGATGTTTGGGTGATGTTTGGGAGATGTTTGGGAGATGTTTGGGAGATGTTTGGGTGATGTTTGGGAGATGTTTGGGAGATGTTTGGGTGATGTTTGGGTGATGTTTGGGAGATGTTTGGGAGATGTTTGGGAGATGTTTGGGTGATGTTTGGGAGATGTTTGGGTGATGTTTGGGTGATGTTTGGGAGATGTTTGGGAGATGTTTGGGTGATGTTTGGGTGATGTTTGGGAGATGTTTGGGAGATGTTTGGGTGATGTTTGGGAGATGTTTGGGAGATGTTTGGGAGATGTTTGGGTGATGTTTGGGAGATGTTTGGGAGATGTTTGGGAGATGTTTGGCTGATGTTTGGCTGATGTTTGGGAGATGTTTGGGAGATGTTTGGGTGATGTTTGGGTGATGTTTGGGAGATGTTTGGGAGATGTTTGGGTGATGTTTGGGAGATGTTTGGGAGATGTTTGGGTGATGTTTGGGAGATGTTTGGGAGATGTTTGGGAGATGTTTGGGAGATGTTTGGGAGATGTTTGGGAGATGTTTGGGAGATGTTTGGGTGATGTTTCGGTGAAGTTTCGGTGAGTACCTTCTTGGTGCCGTACAGACTCTCCAACAGTTTGTCCTGAGCGTTCTCGAACCTTTGATCCAAACTGGTCACGCTCTTCTGCACCAACGTCCACACCATGTAGTTATTCAGTAGACTACCAGCAGGGGGAGACGTGGGGTTACTCGGGTGAGGGAGAAGGTGAGGGAGAGGGCGGGGCTGGACTCACCTCTTGCTGGTCCGGCTGATGAGCGCCGACACCTGCTGTAGGTACTCCTTAGCGTAGAGCACCACAGGCTCCGTGTCGTTCAGGTCCAGAGGAGACAGACTGAAGCTCAGGAGGTCCAGCCACTCCACGGCCGGAGCCAGGGTCTGAGGGAGGGGGACAGAGGGGGGACAGGGGGACAGAGGGAGGCAGAGGGGGACAGAGGGGGACAGGGGGACAGAGGGAGGCAGAGGGAGACAGAGGGGGACGGAGGGGGGACAGAGGGGGACAGAGGGGGACGGAGGGGGGACAGAGGGGACAGAGGGGACAGGGGGGACAGAGGGGGACAGAGGGGGACAGAGGGAGACAGAGGGGGACAGAGAGGGACAGAGGGGGGACAGAGGGGGACAGAGGGGACAGAGGGGGACAGAGGGGGGACAGAGGGGGACAGAGGGGGACAGAGGGGGACAGAGAGGGACAGAGGGGGACAGAGGGGACAGAGGGGGACAGAGGGGGGACAGAGGGGGACAGAGGGGGACAGAGGGGGACAGAGGGGACAGAGGGGACAGAGGGGGGACAGAGGGGGACAGAGGGGGACGGAGGGGGACGGAGGGAGACGGAGGGGGTACGGAGGGGGGACGGAGGGGGGACAGAGGGGGACAGAGGGGGACAGAGGGGGACAGAGAGGGACAGAGGGGGGACAGAGGGGGACAGAGGGGACAGAGGGGGACAGAGAGGGACAGAGGGGGACAGAGAGGGACAGGGGGGACAGAGGGGGACAGAGAGGGACAGAGGGGGGACAGAGAGGGACAGGGGGGACAGAGGGGGACAGAGAGGGACAGAGGGGACAGAGGGGGACAGAGGGGGACAGAGGGGGGGCAGAGGGGGACAGAGGGGGGACAGAGGGGGGACAGAGGGAGGCAGAGGGGGACAGAGGGGGGACAGAGGGGGACAGGGGGGACAGGGGGGACAGAGGGGGACAGAGGGGGACAGAGGGGGACAGAGGGGGGGCAGAGGGGGACAGAGGGGGGACAGAGGGGGGACAGAGGGAGGCAGAGGGGGACAGAGGGGGGACAGAGAGGGACAGGGGGGACAGAGGGGGACAGAGGGGGACAGAGAGGGACAGAGGGGACAGAGGGGGACAGAGGGGGACAGAGGGGGGACAGAGGGGACAGAGGGGGACAGAGGGGGACAGAGGGGGACAGAGGGGGGGCAGAGGGGGACAGAGGGGGACAGAGGGGGGGCAGAGGGGGACAGAGGGGGGACAGAGGGGACAGAGGGGGACAGAGAGGGACAGAGAGGGACAGAGGGGGGACAGAGGGGGACAGAGGGGGACGGAGGGGGGACGGAGGGGGGACGGAGGGGGACGGAGGGGGACAGGGGGGACAGGGGGGACAGAGGGGGGACGGAGGGGGACAGAGGGGACAGGGGGGACAGAGGGGGACAGAGGGGGACAGAGGGGGGCGGAGGGGGGACGGAGGGGGACAGGGGGGACAGGGGGGACAGAGGGGGACAGAGGGGGACAGAGGGGGGACAGAGGGGACAGAGGGGGACAGAGAGGGACAGAGAGGGACAGAGGGGGGACAGAGGGGGACAGAGGGGGACGGAGGGGGGACGGAGGGGGGACGGAGGGGGACGGAGGGGGGACGGAGGGGGACAGGGGGGACAGGGGGGACAGAGGGGGACAGAGGGGGACAGAGGGGGACAGAGGGGGGGCAGAGGGGGACAGAGGGGGGACAGAGGGGGACAGAGGGGACAGGGGGGACAGAGGGGGACAGAGGGGGACAGAGGGGACAGAGGGGACAGAGGGGGACAGAGAGGGACAGAGGGGGGACAGAGAGGGACAGGGGGGACAGAGGGGGACAGAGAGGGACAGAGGGGGGACAGAGGGGGACGGAGGGGGGACGGAGGGGGACGGAGGGGGGACAGAGGGGGACAGAGGGGGGACAGAGGGAGGCAGAGGGGGACAGAGGGGGGACAGAGAGGGACAGGGGGGACAGAGGGGGACAGAGGGGGACAGAGAGGGACAGAGGGGACAGAGGGGGGACAGAGGGGGACAGAGGGGGACGGAGGGGGGACGGAGGGGGACGGAGGGGGACGGAGGGGGGACAGAGGGGGACAGAGGAGGGACAGAGGGAGGCGGAGGGGGACGGAGGGGGGACGGAGGGGGACGGAGGGGGGACGGAGGGGGACAGAGGGGACAGAGGGGGGACAGAGGGGGACAGAGGGGGACAGAGGGAGGCAGAGGGGGACAGAGGGGGGACAGAGGGGACAGAGGGGACAGAGGGGGGACGGAGGGGGACAGAGGGGACAGAAGGGGGACAGAGGGGGACAGAGGGGGACAGAGGGAGGCAGAGGGGGACAGAGGGGGACGGAGGGGGGACGGAGGGGGACGGAGGGGGACGGAGGGGGGACGGAGGGGGACGGAGGGGGGACAGAGGGGGACAGAGGGGGGACAGAGGGGGACAGAGGGGGGACAGAGGGGGGGCAGGGGGGGGGCAGGGGGGGGCAGAGGGGGGACAGGGGGGGGACAGAGGGGGACAGAGGGGGGACAGAGGGGGACAGAGGGGGGACAGAGGGGGACAGAGGGGGGACAGAGGGGGGACGTCATGATCAGTCGTAACTGGAGTAAAGGCGACAGTCACCGTTGCAGATTTAATAAACTCCTTCACAGAGTTTTGGAATGATTTAAACATATAGTAGTAGTAACAGTGGTAATAATAATAATAGTATAGTAGTAGTAACAGTGGTAATAATAATAATAGTATAGTAGTAGTAACAGTGGTAATAATAATAATAGTATAGTAGTAGTAACAGTGGTAATAATAATAATAGTATAGTAGTAGTAACAGTGGTAATAATAATAATAGTATAGTAGTAGTAACAGTGGTAATAATAATAATAGTATAGTAGTAGTAACAGTGGTAATAATAATAATAGTATAGTAGTAGTAACAGTGGTAATAATAATAATAGTATAGTAGTAGTAACAGTGGTAATAATAGTAATAGTATAGTAGTAGTAACAGTGGTAATAATAATAATAGTATAGCAGTAGTAACAGTGGTAATAATAATAATAATAGTATAGTAGTAGTAACAGTGGTAATAATAGTAATAGTATAGTAGTAGTAACAGTGGTAATAATAATAATAGTATAGCAGTAGTAACAGTGGTAATAATAATAATAGTATAGCAGTAGTAACAGTGGTAATAATAATAATAGTATAGCAGTAGTAACAGTGGTAATAATAATAATAGTATAGTAGTAGTAACAGTGGTAATAATAATAATAATAGTATAGTAGTAGTAACAGTGGTAATAATAATAATAGTATAGCAGTAGTAACAGTGGTAATAATAATAATAGTATAGCAGTAGTAACAGTGGTAATAATAATAATAATAATAGTATAGTAGTAGTAACAGTGGTAATAATAATAATAGTATAGCAGTAGTAACAGTGGTAATAATAATAATAGTATAGCAGTAGTAACAGTGGTAATAATAATAATAATAGTATAGCAGTAGTAACAGTGGTAATAATAATAATAATAGTATAGTAGTAGTAACAGTGGTAATAATAATAATAGTATAGTAGTAGTAACAGTGGTAATAATAATAATAGTATAGCAGTAGTAACAGTGGTAATAATAATAATAGTATAGCAGTAGTAACAGTGGTAATAATAATAATAATAGTATAGTAGTAGTAACAGTGGTAATAATAGTAATAGTATAGTAGTAGTAACAGTGGTAATAATAGTAATAGTATAGTAGTAGTAACAGTGGTAATAATAGTAATAGTATAGTAGTAGTAACAGTGGTAATAATAATAATAATAGTATAGCAGTAGTAACAGTGGTAATAATAGTAATAGTATAGTAGTAGTAACAGTGGTAATAATAGTAATAGTATAGTAGTAGTAACAGTGGTAATAATAGTAATAGTATAGTAGTAGTAACAGTGGTAATAATAATAATAATAGTATAGCAGTAGTAACAGTGGTAATAATAATAATAGTATAGTAGTAGTAACAGTGGTAATAATAATAATAATAATAGTATAGTAGTAGTAACAGTGGTAATAATAGTAATAGTATAGTAGTAGTAACAGTGGTAATAATAATAATAATAGTATAGCAGTAGTAACAGTGGTAATAATAATAATAGTATAGCAGTAGTAACAGTGGTAATAATAATAATAGTATAGCAGTAGTAACAGTGGTAATAATAATAATAGTATAGCAGTAGTAACAGTGGTAATAATAATAATAGTATAGCAGTAGTAACAGTGGTAATAATAATAATAATAATAGTATAGTAGTAGTAACAGTGGTAATAATAATAATAATAGTATAGCAGTAGTAACAGTGGTAATAATAATAATAATAGTATAGCAGTAGTAACAGTGGTAATAATAATAATAATAGTATAGTAGTAGTAACAGTGGTAATAATAATAATAATAGTATAGTAGTAGTAACAGTGGTAATAATAATAATAATAGTATAGCAGTAGTAACAGTGGTAATAATAATAATAATAGTATAGTAGTAGTAACAGTGGTAATAATAATAATAATAGTATAGTAGTAGTAACAGTGGTAATAATAATAATAGTATAGTAGTAGTAACAGTGGTAATAATAATAATAGTATAGCAGTAGTAACAGTGGTAATAATAATAATAATAGTATAGTAGTAGTAACAGTGGTAATAATAGTAATAGTATAGTAGTAGTAACAGTGGTAATAATAATAATAATAGTATAGTAGTAGTAACAGTGGTAATAATAATAATAATAGTATAGTAGTAGTAACAGTGGTAATAATAGTAATAGTATAGTAGTAGTAACAGTGGTAATAATAATAATAGTATAGCAGTAGTAACAGTGGTAATAATAATAATAGTATAGTAGTAGTAACAGTGGTAATAATAATAATAGTATAGTAGTAGTAACAGTGGTAATAATAATAATAGTATAGCAGTAGTAACAGTGGTAATAATAATAATAGTATAGTAGTAGTAACAGTGGTAATAATAGTAATAGTATAGTAGTAGTAACAGTGGTAATAATAATAATAATAGTATAGTAGTAGTAACAGTGGTAATAATAGTAATAGTATAGTAGTAGTAACAGTGGTAATAATAATAATAATAATAGTATAGTAGTAGTAACAGTGGTAATAATAATAATAGTATAGTAGTAGTAACAGTGGTAATAATAATAATAGTATAGCAGTAGTAACAGTGGTAATAATAATAATAGTATAGTAGTAGTAACAGTGGTAATAATAATAATAGTATAGTAGTAGTAACAGTGGTAATAATAATAATAGTATAGTAGTAGTAACAGTGGTAATAATAATAATAGTATAGCAGTAGTAACAGTGGTAATAATAATAATAGTATAGCAGTAGTAACAGTGGTAATAATAATAATAGTATAGTAGTAGTAACAGTGGTAATAATAATAATAGTATAGCAGTAGTAACCTGCAGTTCTGCGATGGAGACCTTGTGGTAGATCTTCTCCTCGTCTCGTCTTTGATCTTGAGGAACCGTGAGATTTGCCAAAACCGTCTCAAAGTCCAGGATCTGCTTCATCTGCACTGTCGTCGAATCGCGTTCGCCACCGAGAAGAGTCCCCAGCTCCACCATGTAGTCCAGGTATGCCACGAGGACCTGAGGAAGACCCCACACTCATCAGAGACTCCCCACACTCGTCAGAGTGCTTGGGTTTATTTGCTTCGTGATTGTTCTGTCTAACCCTTCAGTGAAGCGTCTCAGAGGCTCTACAGGTGTTATGCATCATTATTATTCTTTCTCAAGGCCAGCAGCTCATAAGGAGCAGCCTGATGTGTGTCGGGGGTTCGTACCTTCTCGTTGGCTGTGTGGTTCAGATAATAGTCTCTGGAGGGTAAGAAGAGCCCGGACTGGTCGACCTGCAGCAGAAACATCAGCAGAAGGAGGAGAGCAGTGATGCCAGTGACGAGTAACAGCATCAGCTAATCAGTAACTTAGGAGTAATCAGTAATCAGGGGGTGGCCGTGTCGGGGGAGTGGCCGTGTCGGGGGAGTGGCCGTGTCGGGGGAGTACCTGTATGACATTGCTGTTGCTGCTCTTCGGGTCCGTGCTGACCGAGACGCTGAAGAACGGCTGGGACCTTAAAGGGCCAGACACCGCCTTCAGGACGTCCATGAAGTTGTCTTTGTCCCAGGGACCAGTGATGTTCCAGCCGCCGATCTACAGCCAATCAGAGCGCAGCGTTGACCGGAGCACAGCCAATCAGAGCGCAGCGTTGCTATCATGTGACAGTACCTTGGTGATGAGCTGCGTGAGGGGCGTGGCTCCCAGCTGCTCGATCCTCTGAGAGTTCAGGCAGGACAGATAATAGGCCTGAGTCTTCCTCTCCGCCTCGCTGCCTCCTCCTCCTCCGCTCACGTTACCGGGGAAACTGCCGTTCTCTGCAACAGGGCAGAGTCAGGACGGGAGGGCATCTGGCACACAGGACTAGGGCTGGGCCCCGGTACTTTACTTAAGTATTGATCTAGAGCCATGAGGATCTGCACGTCCTTATGGCTCTGTCCCTTTACTTTAACGAGACCCAGCCCGACAGGAGGAGGAGAGGAGGGAGTACCCAGCAGGTGTTTGAGCAGCGCCTGGTTCTGCTCCCAGATGCTGTTGAAGGTGGACCATCGCGAGCGCCCGTCGGGGAGCGGGTTCCTCCGGATCCATCCCCCGCACGAGAACTGGTAAAAGTCCTGACACGGGTCGACCGAGCGATCCAACGCCTCGGAGATCTGAGCCGCCACCGACACGCAGGACTGGGAGAGACACACGGCGGCGTCTGAGGAGAGAGACGGGTGTTCAACCGACAAACCCCAACTAACCGACAAACCCCAACTAACCCCAACGAACCCCAACTAACCGACAAACCCCAACTAACCGACGAACCCCAACGAACCCCAACTAACCCCAACGAACCCCAACGAACTAACCCCAACCCTAACAAACTAGCCACCGACACGCAGGACTGGGAGAGACACACGGCGGCGTCTGAGGAGAGAGAGGGTGATCAACCGACGAACCCCAACTAACCGACGAACCCCAACGAACCCCAACGAACCCCAACGAACCCCAACTAACCCCAAACAAACTAACCCCAACCCTAACAAACTAACCACGGACACGCAGGACTGGGAGAGACACACGGCGGCGTCTGAGGAGAGAGACAGGTGATCAACCGACGAACCCCAACTAACCGACGAACCCTAACTAACCGACGAACCCCAACTAACCGACGAACCCTAACTAACCGACGAACCCCAACTAACCCCAACAAACTAACCCCAACCCTAACAAACTAGCCACCGACACGCAGGACTGGGAGAGACACACGGCGCCGTCTGAGGAGAGAGACAGGTGCTCAACCGACGAACCCCAACTAACCGACGAACCCCAACAAACCCCAACTAACGCCAACTAACCCCAACAAACCCCAACAAACCCCAACTAACCGACGAACCCCAACTAACCGACGAACCCCAACTAACCGACGAACCCCAACTAACCGACGAACCCCAACTAACCGACGAACCCCAACTAACCGACGAACCCCTACTAACCAACATAATTAAAATGTAACCAACAAGGAGGAATAATCAAAATTATAATGAATAATTATAATAATAATGTAATCAGTAATAAGGAGGAATAATCATAATCATAATAATGAATAATCATAATAATAATGTAACCAACAATAAGGAGGAATAATCAAAATTATAATGAATAATCATAATAATAATGTAATCAGTAATAAGGAGGAATAATAATAATCATAATAATAATGTAATCAGTAATAAGGAGGAATAATCATAATCATAATAATGAATAATCATAATAATAATGTAACCAACAATAAGGAGGAATAATCAAAATTATAATGAATAATCATAATAATAATGTAATCAGTAATAAGGAGGAATAATAATAATCATAATAATAATGAATAATCATAATAATAATGTAATCAGTAATAAGGAGGAATAATAATAATCATAATAATAATGAATAATCATAATAATAATGTAATCAGTAATAAGGAGGAATAATAATAATCAAAATTATAATGAATAATTATAATAATAATGTAATCAGTAATAAGGAGGAATAATGAATAATCATAATAATAATGTAATCAGTAATAAGGAGGAATAATAATAATCATAATAATAATGAATAATCATAATAATAATGTAATCAGTAATAAGGAGGAATAATAATAATCATAATAATAATGAATAATCAAAATGATAATGTAATCAGTGTGTCGTACCTGAGTGCAGCTGCAGGCCCAGCAACAGAACACACACAGACAGAGCCAGGACCGAGAGCACCAGCAGAGCCCCGAGGAGAACCTCCAGCCTCGTCCTGTGTCCGAACAGCCCCGCCTTCCTGAAGCCTACCTCCACCTCCTGCTCCGCCTCCAGCCCCGGACTGGACCCGGACTCTGGGAGGGCATCCGAGCCGTCATCGTCCTCCAGCGTCGCGCGCTTGTAATTCGCCATCTGCAAAAACAAGGAAACGGCGTCCATGAGTCTGTCTGCGTCGCCACGGAGACGGGAAGTGCAGGAAGGGAGGCGTAAACACAGGAAGTCAGGTTTATTTAAGCTAACGCTGAAGCGACGTCATGGTAGAGACTTAACCTCTGAACCCAGCACTTTCTCCAGTTTGGCTTTACCCAAATCTAAAAGCTTCTTGAAAAAAGCAAGTGACAAAAATGAGACAAACACATTTGTGATGAAAACGCCACAAAAGAGCAATGGGAAAAAATGTCCAAAAAGTGACGCGAGGAAAAAGATCTGTTTAGATGAGTTATGTTGGTCTTAGCTTTCAAATGAGGCGTTACACTGGCCTGTTACATTTGGTTAAAGCTGAACTGGAGGAAATGAGGCACCTCCTGTTGTGACGTCGGGCTTTAACAAATGTTCGAATGATTGACCTCGATTAACGAGACACTGGGACTAAGTGGAGAGATGAAGAGGTCATCGACATTATTGGATAGTTCTGTGGGTGTCCCACAGGGGGCAGCACTGGGCCCAACACTGTTTATAAACGACTCATATTATTTGCAAACCCTCTCAAAAGAAAGAAGAAGAAAAGGATGTTCATTAAGTGTTAATAAAGCATTTACCCCATAACTCCTTAATCGAGCACATTTTCTCCAGTTTTACCCAAATCTAAAAGCTTCCTGCCTGGAGAGTTTACAACCATTAGGCCATGTGTAACGCCTCATTTGAAAGCTAAGGCCTCCAAAACTGATCTAAATGGATCGTTTTCCTCTTGTTGTTATTGCATTGTTGTCACTTGTTTGTTGTGTTTTCGTACTAATGCTTATTAATATAATATAATATATAATATAATCATCACCAAACCCATATATATTATTAATATAATATATAATATATATATATATATATATATAATCATTAACACTGAACGATATGAAGCGTCAGTAACAACAGAATTAAAGGACTCTGTTCTGCTGAGTCAGAGGTCCCAAACCCAGGGCCGGGTCCCCCTGAGGGTCAGTGATCAGAAATGACAGGGAGAACGTTTCCATGGCAACAGGTTTACGGCCTGTGCCTCCTTTGTCCTCGCCCCTCCCCCAGTGATGACTCTGTGGTCGCCGTGGAGACGCTGTTTGTGTAATGAGCCGAGAATTACATAACACTAAACCAGGACTAAACCGGGACTAAACCGGGACTAAACCAGGACTAAACCAGGACTAAACCGGGACTAAACCAGGACTAAACCGGGACTAAACCAGGACTAAACCGGGACTAAACCGGGACTAAACCAGGACTAAACCGGGACTAAACCGGGACTAAACCGGGACTAAACCAGGACTAAACCGGGACTAAACCGGGACTAAACCGGGACTAAACCGGGACTAAACCAGGACTAAACCAGGACTAAACCGGGACTAAACCAGGACTAAACCGGGACTAAACCAGGACTAAACCGGGACTAAACCGGGACTAAACCGGGACTAAACCGGGACTAAACCGGGACTAAACCGGGGCTAAACCGGGACTAAACCGGGACTAAACCGGGACTAAACCGGGACTAAACCGGGACTAAACCAGGACTAAACCGGGACTAAACCGGGACTAAACCGGGACTAAACCGGGACTAAACCAGGACTAAACCAGGACTAAACCGGGGCTAAACCGGGACTAAACCGGGACTAAACCGGGACTAAACCGGGACTAAACCGGGACTAAACCGGGACTAAACCGGGACTAAACCGGGACTAAACCGGGACTAAACCAGGACTAAACCGGGACTAAACCAGGGCTAAACCGGGGCTAAACCGGGGCTAAACCGGGACTAAACCAGGACTAAACCAGTCCTGGTTTAGACCTTTATTCTCCAGTGAACGTCCATTGACCAGAACACTAGAAGGGCATGTGTGGCTTCGCTGGGAGTCTTGCCCGGATACCTCCTTGTTTGTCCCTTTTTTGTTTCCTGTAGTGCCTCCACTGGGCTGTAGGGGGGGCTGTTGGTGCCTCTGTCGTTTAGCTGCTGTTCAAAGTAAGAACTGAACGTCCACAAAAACACGGCAGACGAACAAAAGTAGAAACTACAAACGCAGCTCGCATTCCCCCTGGGGGAGTCACATCTGACCACCTCCATACGTTCACCCACATCCTTCATCCTGGCCTATTGTACATGTTTTTAGTGGTAGGGGAAACCTACGCAGACACAGGAAGAACATGCAAACGCCACAGAAAGGCCCCGTCCCTGGTGGGAATCGAACCTGGGACCTTCTAACTGTGAAGCACTAGCACTAACCACTGCGCTACCGTGCCACCCACCAACAGAGAGTCTGTGTAAGCTCTCAGTCGTACAGGAGTTGTCCATCTTCAACGAAGGTACTCGAGTCATCGTCTGTGATTAAAGGGGAGGAGCCGGGACAAGCTCCTCCCTGTGGCTGCGGGCTGACGAAGAGGCGAAACGTTCGAGACTTCAACTACACAAGAACCTTCATTAAAAGAGAGAGGGGGGTTGCTGCCTGTTTACAGAATTTAGAATCAGGATCAGGATCAGGATCAGGATCAGACTCAGAATCAGACTCAGAATCAGGATCAGGATCAGGATCAGAATCAGAATCAGAATCAGACTCAGAATCAAGATCAGAATCAGAATCAGAATCAGACTCAGAATCAGAATCAGACTCAGACTCAGACTCAGGATCAGGATCAGGATCAGGATCAGAATCAGAATCAGAATCAGGATCAGGATCAGGATCAGGATCAGGATCAGACTCAGGATCAGAATCAGAATCAGGATCAGGATCAGGATCAGAATCAGAATCAGAATCAGGATCAGGATCAGGATCAGGATCAGGATCAGACTCAGGATCAGAATCAGAATCAGGATCAGGATCAGGATCAGAATCAGACTCAGAATCAGAATCAGACTCAGGATCAGGATCAGGATCAGGATCAGGATCAGACTCAGACTCAGACTCAGACTCAGAATCAGACTCAGAATCAGAATCAGACTCAGGATCAGGATCAGAATCAGACTCAGACTCAGGATCAGGATCAGACTCAGAATCAGACTCAGAATCAGGATCAGGATCAGGATCAGGATCAGAATCAGACTCAGAATCAGACTCAGACTCAGACTCAGACTCAGAATCAGACTCAGAATCAGAATCAGACTCAGGATCAGAATCAGACTCAGGATCAGGATCAGGATCAGGATCAGACTCAGAATCAGACTCAGAATCAGGATCAGGATCAGGATCAGGATCAGAATCAGAATCAGAATCAGACTCAGAATCAAGATCAGAATCAGACTCAGAATCAGACTCAGAATCAGGATCAGGATCAGACTCAGACTCAGAATCAGACTCAGAATCAGAATCAGACTCAGGATCAGGATCAGAATCAGACTCAGACTCAGGATCAGGATCAGACTCAGAATCAGACTCAGAATCAGGATCAGGATCAGGATCAGGATCAGAATCAGACTCAGAATCAGACTCAGAATCAGACTCAGACTCAGACTCAGACTCAGAATCAGACTCAGAATCAGAATCAGACTCAGGATCAGAATCAGACTCAGGATCAGGATCAGGATCAGGATCAGACTCAGAATCAGACTCAGAATCAGGATCAGGATCAGGATCAGGATCAGAATCAGAATCAGAATCAGACTCAGAATCAAGATCAGAATCAGACTCAGAATCAGACTCAGAATCAGGATCAGGATCAGACTCAGAATCAGAATCAGACTCAGGATCAGGATCAGGATCAGGATCAGGATCAGGATCAGGATCAGACTCAGAATCAGACTCAGAATCAGAATCAGACTCAGGATCAGGATCAGGATCAGGATCAGACTCAGAATCAGACTCAGACTCAGACTCAGAATCAGAATCAGACTCAGGATCAGGATCAGAATCAGAATCAGGATCAGACTCAGACTCAGGATCAGGATCAGGATCAGAATCAGAATCAGGATCAGAATCGGTTTTATCTATATAAATAAAGATCTTCTTCTTCTTCTTTTATTGCCATTGTCTGAGAACAGGTTCACAAACTAGGAATTTTTCTTGATGTGGACGTGAAACACAAAACATAAAACACAGAATTTAGATAAAATAAGCTATAAAACTTTAAACTCTAAGGCTTTAGGGGCATAAGGAATATTAATAAATAAGATACAAAGTAAAAAGTCAAATATGGTAAGACGACAATAATCTGGTAAAACGACAATAATAGGCCCCTATGAGAGACCAACAGGCCCGTTTGGAGCCATGAGGCCGTCCTTCCGTGGACCCACCACCTGCGGGAGGAGCCATAGGGGACTGGTGCAGCTCCAACAGCTGCCCCCACGACCCGGCAACGGACAAGTGGAAGAAAATGGATGGATGGATGGGACAATAATAGACTTGGAACAACAGTGGGATTATATTTACAGATGAGTAAAAAGTAAAGTGCTGAGTGTTTAGTCAGGACTAAACACGCTGAGGCTAAAGCAAAAATCTGGAACAGTCTTCATGAGGATGTGAGACAGGCCTCAACTCTGACAATGTTCAAATCCAGGCTGAAAACAGCTCTTTTTACCCGAGCAGATGAAAACTGAAAGTATTTTATCTGCACTCTGGCCTTTTACTGTCATTGATTAATTTTTGTGTTGATGTTTTAATGAATGAATTGATCTGTTTTCTTGTAATTTTATGCAACTGTGAAGCACTTTGAATTGCCTTGTGTATGAATTGTGCTCTACAAATAAACTTGCCTTGCCTTGAGTGAAGCAGCGGGTCTAAGTGTGGACTCACCAACAGCAGCAGAGCAGAAACATCCATGAGTCTGTAACTGAGCTACACATCGCCATGGCGCCAAAAATAATATACTATAGTACTGTAGTACTGTAGTATAGTACTGTAGTACTGGTACTGTAATAGTATAATAAGGTGGTCCTGGAGTTGACGTGGTCGCTGTGAGCTGGTGCTGGGGCTGAGGCGTCTCCACGGCAACAGCCCCTGACCTTTGGGACGGCCCCGCCCACAGGGAAACAGTCTCTGTCCCCAAAGACTTTACGGGTATCAAACTCGAGACTTTACCAGAGATTTACCCAGACGTTTACATTTATATGTTTATAATATAATATAATATTAACATATTTGTATTAATATTATTAATGCTAATTATTCAGCCCAGGGGGCGGGGCCACGGACGGTTGCCATGGTGATGAGGGGAACCTCAGAGCAACATCTGAGCCTGAGACAGACTCAAACATTTGCAACAGTTGTTTTCCCAGAGGCGCGTGCGTGTGCGCGTGCACGCATGTACCGTGATTCCTGCGCGTGTGTGCGCGCGTGTACTCACGGTGTTCCGGAGCTCCTGCAGCGCCACGCTCATCCTGCAGCGGCCGACAGCAGCGCGCTACGGCCGGACACAGCGCGGAGCCATGTCCCGGTGTCCTCCTCTGTCCCCCCGGTGTCCTCCTCTGTCCCCCCGGTGTCCTCCTCTGTCTCCCCGGTGTCCTCCTCTGTCTCCCCGGTGTCCTCCTCTGTCTCCCCGGTGTCCTCCTCTGTCTCCCCGGTGTCCTCCTCTGTCCTCCCGCTCCTCTTCTCTCGCTGAGCTCGTGGTCCGCGCGGGGCTCAGGCCGGGGAACGGCGCTGCGGAGCCGGCTGTAGAGCTCTGGGTTCTGAAGGTCTGGTTCTGGTCCTGGTGGAGACCCCGCCCCGGTGCAGCCTCTTCCTGTGCACAAACAAACACGCACTGCGCGCGCACGGAGCACGCGCCCGGCCAATGACGTGAGCGGCTGACGTCACCTCCTCAAGCAGCGCAGGAGCGTCACAGATGTTTCACAGATACTGGCTCCGTTTACATGAGCACAGTAATCAGATTACCCGATAATCCGATCCTTTACTTTGTCTTCAGGAATCAGAGAATCCCAAACATGCTCCAGATCAAAGTGCACGCGCTCAGCTGAAATCTAGTTTAGTCAGGATGTCCTCATCAGGATGTCCTCATCAGGATGTCCTCATCAGGATGTCCTCATCAGGATGTCCTCATCAGGATGTCCTCGTCAGGATGTCCTCATCAGGATGTCCTCATCAGGATGTCCTCAGTGAAAGTGATATTACCTTCACAGCTGGAGGAGCTGAGCATTTGGTCACATGCAGTGGACGTGATGAGGAATAATAATGTAGTGAAGCTTTGGTGTCACCTCGTGCTCCCCGAGCCCCCGGTGAGTCCTCCGATGTAAACACGATATTCGTCTCTGAGTTTGTCTCTGCCCGTTTACAAAGGCACAACATTCACACTTAGCTTCACTTTAAAGGCACACTGTGGAACATTTTGGATTGTGCTGTTGCTTTAATACAAACTGTTTCATGAAGAGTGGATGTGGATCAGGAGCTAATGTTTGTCAGGATCAGAGAGTCGGCACTAGGGGGCGCCCTCTCCTCGTCTTCACCGTCAGAGAGTCGGCACTATAGGGCGCCCTCTCCTCGTCTTCACCGTCAGAGAGTCGGCACTAGGGGGCGTCCTCTCCTCGTCTTCACCGTCAGAGAGTCGGCACTATAGGGCGCCCTCTCCTCGTCTTCACCGTCAGAGAGTCGGCACTAGGGGGCGTCCTCTCCTCGTCTTTACTGTCAGAGAGTCGGCACTAGGGGGCGCCCTCCCCTCGTCTTCACGGTCAGAGAGTCGGCACTAGGGGGCGCCCTCTCCTCGTCTTCACGGTCAGAGAGTCGGCACTAGGGGGCGCCCTCTCCTCGTCTTCACGGTCAGAGAGTCGGCACTAGGGGGCGCCCTCTCCTCGTCTTCACTGTCAGAGAGTCGGCACTAGGGGGCGCCCTCTCCTCGTCTTTACTGTCTGAGAGTCGGCACTAGGGGGCGCCCTCTCCTCGTCTTCACCGTCGGAGAGTCGGCACTAGGGGGCGCCCTCTCCTCGTCTTTACTGTCAGAGAGTCGGCACTAGGGGGCGCCCTCTCCTCGTCTTCACCGTCAGAGAGTCGGCACTAGGGGGCGCCCCCTCCTCGTCTTCACCGTCGGAGAGTCGGCACTAGGGGGCGCCCTCTCCTCGTCTTCACCGTCAGAGAGTCGGCACTAGGGGGCGCCCTCTCCTCGTCTTTACTGTCAGAGAGTCGGCACTAGGGGGCGCCCTCTCCTCGTCTTCACTGTCAGAGAGTCGGCACTAGGGGGTGCCCTCTCCTCGTCTTCACCGTCAGAGAGTCGGCACTAGGGGGCGCCCTCTCCTCGTCTTTACTGTCAGAGAGTCGGCACTAGGGGGCGCCCTCCCCTCGTCTTCACCGTCAGAGAGTCGGCACTAGGGGGCGCCCTCTCCTCGTCTTCACCGTCAGAGAGTCGGCACTAGGGGGCGCCCTCTCCTCGTCTTCACTGTCAGAGAGTCGGCACTAGGGGGCGCCCTCCCCTCGTCTTCACCGTCAGAGAGTCGGCACTAGGGGGCGCCCTCTCCTCGTCTTTACTGTCAGAGAGTCGGCACTAGGGGGCGCCCTCCCCTCGTCTTTACCGTCAGAGAGTCGGCACTAGGGGGCGCCCTCTCCTCGTCTTCACCGTCAGAGAGTCGGCACTAGGGGGCGCCCCCTCCTCGTCTTCACCGTCGGAGAGTCGGCACTAGGGGGCGCCCCCTCCTCGTCTTCACGGTCAGAGAGTCGGCACTAGGGGGCGCCCTCCCCTCGTCTTCACGGTCAGAGAGTCGGCACTAGGGGGCGCCCTCTCCTCGTCTTCACGGTCAGAGAGTCGGCACTAGGGGGCGCCCTCTCCTCGTCTTCACGGTCAGAGAGTCGGCACTAGGGGGCGCCCTCTCCTCGTCTTTACTGTCAGAGAGTCGGCACTAGGGGGCGCCCTCTCCTCGTCTTCACTGTCAGAGAGTCGGCACTAGGGGGCGCCCTCCCCTCGTCTTCACCGTCAGAGAGTCGGCACTAGGGGGCGCCCTCTCCTCGTCTTTACTGTCAGAGAGTCGGCACTAGGGGGCGCCCTCCCCTCGTCTTTACCGTCAGAGAGTCGGCACTAGGGGGCGCCCTCTCCTCGTCTTCACCGTCAGAGAGTCGGCACTAGGGGGCGCCCCCTCCTCGTCTTCACCGTCGGAGAGTCGGCACTAGGGGGCGCCCTCTCCTCGTCTTCACCGTCAGAGAGTCGGCACTAGGGGGCGCCCTCTCCTCGTCTTCACTGTCAGAGAGTCGGCACTAGGGGGCGCCCTCTCCTCGTCTTTACTGTCAGAGAGTCGGCACTAGGGGGCGCCCTCTCCTCGTCTTCACCGTCGGAGAGTCGGCACTAGGGGGCGCCCTCTCCTCGTCTTTACTGTCAGAGAGTCGGCACTAGGGGGCGCCCTCTCCTCGTCTTCACCGTCAGAGAGTCGGCACTAGGGGGCGCCCTCTCCTCGTCTTCACCGTCAGAGAGTCGGCACTAGGGGGCGCCCTCTCCTCGTCTTCACCGTCAGAGAGTCGGCACTAGGGGGCGCCCCCTCCTCGTCTTCACCGTCGGAGAGTCGGCACTAGGGGGCGCCCTCTCCTCGTCTTCACCGTCAGAGAGTCGGCACTAGGGGGCGCCCTCTCCTCGTCTTTACTGTCAGAGAGTCGGCACTAGGGGGCGCCCTCTCCTCGTCTTCACTGTCAGAGAGTCGGCACTAGGGGGTGCCCTCTCCTCGTCTTCACCGTCAGAGAGTCGGCACTAGGGGGCGCCCTCTCCTCGTCTTTACTGTCAGAGAGTCGGCACTAGGGGGCGCCCTCCCCTCGTCTTCACCGTCAGAGAGTCGGCACTAGGGGGCGCCCTCTCCTCGTCTTCACCGTCAGAGAGTCGGCACTAGGGGGCGCCCTCTCCTCGTCTTCACTGTCAGAGAGTCGGCACTAGGGGGCGCCCTCTCCTCGTCTTCACCGTCAGAGAGTCGGCACTAGGGGGCGCCCTCCCCTCGTCTTCACCGTCAGAGAGTCGGCACTAGGGGGTGCCCTCTCCTCGTCTTCACCGTCAGAGAGTCGGCACTAGGGGGCGCCCTCCCCTCGTCTTCACTGTCGGAGAGTCGGCACTAGGGGGCGCCCTCTCCTCGTCTTCACCGTCAGAGAGTCGGCACTAGGGGGCGCCCTCTCCTCGTCTTCACCGTCGGAGAGTCGGCACTAGGGGGCGCCCTCCCCTCGTCTTCACTGTCGGAGAGTCGGCACTAGGGGGCGCCCTCTCCTCGTCTTCACCGTCGGAGAGTCGGCACTAGGGGGCGCCCCCTCCTCGTCTTCACCGTCGGAGAGTCGGCACTAGGGGGCGCCCTCTCCTCGTCTTCACCGTCAGAGAGTCGGCACTAGGGGGCGCCCTCTCCTCGTCTTCACTGTCAGAGAGTCGGCACTAGGGGGCGCCCTCTCCTCGTCTTTACTGTCTGAGAGTCGGCACTAGGGGGCGCCCTCTCCTCGTCTTCACCGTCGGAGAGTCGGCACTAGGGGGCGCCCTCTCCTCGTCTTTACTGTCAGAGAGTCGGCACTAGGGGGCGCCCTCTCCTCGTCTTCACCGTCAGAGAGTCGGCACTAGGGGGCGCCCCCTCCTCGTCTTCACCGTCGGAGAGTCGGCACTAGGGGGCGCCCTCTCCTCGTCTTCACCGTCAGAGAGTCGGCACTAGGGGGCGCCCTCTCCTCGTCTTTACTGTCAGAGAGTCGGCACTAGGGGGCGCCCTCTCCTCGTCTTCACTGTCAGAGAGTCGGCACTAGGGGGTGCCCTCTCCTCGTCTTCACCGTCAGAGAGTCGGCACTAGGGGGCGCCCTCTCCTCGTCTTTACTGTCAGAGAGTCGGCACTAGGGGGCGCCCTCCCCTCGTCTTCACCGTCAGAGAGTCGGCACTAGGGGGCGCCCTCTCCTCGTCTTCACCGTCAGAGAGTCGGCACTAGGGGGCGCCCTCTCCTCGTCTTCACTGTCAGAGAGTCGGCACTAGGGGGCGCCCTCTCCTCGTCTTCACCGTCAGAGAGTCGGCACTAGGGGGCGCCCTCCCCTCGTCTTCACCGTCAGAGAGTCGGCACTAGGGGGTGCCCTCTCCTCGTCTTCACCGTCAGAGAGTCGGCACTAGGGGGCGCCCTCCCCTCGTCTTCACTGTCGGAGAGTCGGCACTAGGGGGCGCCCTCTCCTCGTCTTCACCGTCGGAGAGTCGGCACTAGGGGGCGCCCTCCCCTCGTCTTCACTGTCGGAGAGTCGGCACTAGGGGGCGCCCTCTCCTCGTCTTCACCGTCGGAGAGTCGGCACTAGGGGGCGCCCTCCCCTCGTCTTCACCGTCGGAGAGTCGGCACTAGGGGGCGCCCTCTCCTCGTCTTCACTGTCGGAGAGTCGGCACTAGGGGGCGCCCTCTCCTCGTCTTCACCGTCAGAGAGTCGGCACTAGGGGGCGCCCTCTCCTCGTCTTCACTGTCAGAGAGTCGGCACTAGGGGGCGCCCTCTCCTCGTCTTCACGGTCAGAGAGTCGGCACTAGGGGGCGCCCTCTCCCCCTAGTTTAGTTTAGTTTAAGGTTAGTTTAGTTTAGTTTAAGGTTAGTTTAGTTTAAGGTTAGTTTAGTTTAAGGTTAGTTTAGTTTAGTTTAAGGTTAGTTTAGTTTAAGGTTAGTTTAGTTTAGTTTAGTTTAAGGTTAGTGTAGTTTAAGGTTAGTTTAGTTTAAGGTTAGTTTAGTTTAAGGTTAGTTTAGTTTAGTTTAAGGTTAGTTTAGTTTAAGGTTAGTTTAGTTTAAGGTTAGTTTAGTTTAAGGTTAGTGTAGTTTAGTTTAAGGTTAGTTTAGTTTAAGGTTAGTTTAGTTTAAGGTTAGTTTAGTTTAAGGTTAGTTTAGTTTAAGGTTAGATTAGTTTAAGGTTAGTTTAGTTTAAGGTTAGTTTAGTTTAGTTTAAGGTTAGATTAGTTTAAGGTTAGTGTAGTTTAAGGTTAGTTTAGTTTAAGGTTAGTTTAGTTTAGTTTAAGGTTAGTTTAGTTTAAGGTTAGTTTAGTTTAGCTTAAGGTTAGTTTAGTTTAATGTTCGTTTAGTTTAAGGTTAGTGTAGTTTAAGGTTAGTTTAGTTTAAGGTTAGTTTAGTTTAAGGTTAGTTTAGTTTAAGGTTAGATTAGTTTAAGGTTAGTTTAGTTTAAGGTTAGTTTAGTTTAGTTTAAGGTTAGATTAGTTTAAGGTTAGTTTAGTTTAAGGTTAGTTTAGTTTAAGGTTAGTGTAGTTTAAGGTTAGTGTAGTTTAAGGTTAGTTTAGTTTAAGGTTAGTTTAGTTTAGCTTAAGGTTAGTTTAGTTTAAGGTTAGTTTAGTTTAAGGTTAGTTTAGTTTAGTTTAAGGTTAGTTTAGTTTAAGGTTAGTTTAGTTTAAGGTTAGTTTAGTTTAAGGTTAGTTTAGTTTAGTTTAAGGTTAGTTTAGTTTAAGGTTAGTTTAGTTTAAGGTTAGTTTAGTTTAAGGTTAGTTTAGTTTAAGGTTAGTTTAGTTTAAGGTTAGTTTAGTTTAGTTTAGTTTAAGGTTAGTTTAGTTTAGTTTAAGGTTAGTGTAGTTTAGTTTAAGGTTAGTTTAGTTTAGTTTAAGGTTAGTTTAGTTTAGTTTAAGGTTAGTGTAGTTTAGTTTAAGGTTAGTTTAGTTTAGCTTAAGGTTAGTGTAGTTTAGTTTAAGGTTAGTTTAGTTTAAGGTTAGTGTAGTTTAGTTTAAGGTTAGTTTAGTTTAGCTTAAGGTTAGTGTAGTTTAGTTTAAGGTTAGTGTAGTTTAGCTTAAGGTTAGTGTAGTTTAGTTTAAGGTTAGTTTAGTTTAGCTTAAGGTTAGTTTAGCTTAAGGTTAGTTTAGTTTAAGGTTAGTTTAGTTTAAGGTTAGTTTAGTTTAGTTTAAGGTTAGTGTAGTTTAGTTTAAGGTTAGTGTAGTTTAGTTTAAGGTTAGTGTAGTTTAAGGTTAGTGTAGTTTAAGGTTAGTGTAGTTTAGTTTAAGGTTAGTTTAGTTTAGTTTAAGGTTAGTTTAGTTTAGTTTAAGGTTAGTTTAGTTTAGCTTAAGGTTAGTTTAGTTTAAGGTTAGTTTAGTTTAAGGTTAGTGTAGTTTAAGGTTAGTTAAGTTTAAGGTTAGTTTAGTTTAAGGTTAGTGTAGTTTAAGGTTAGTTTAGTTTAAGGTTAGTGTAGTTTAGTTTAAGGTTAGTGTAGTTAAGTTTAAGGTTAGTGTAGTTAAGTTTAAGGTTAGTGTAGTTTAGTTTAAGGTTAGTGTAGTTTAGTTTAAGGTTAGTGTAGTTTAGTTTAAGGTTAGTTTAGTTTAGCTTAAGGTTAGTGTAGTTTAAGGTTAGTTTAGTTTAAGGTTAGTGTAGTTTAAGGTTAGTTTAGTTTAGTTTAGTTTAAGGTTAGTTTAGTTTAAGGTTAGTTTAGTTTAAGGTTAGATTAGTTTAAGGTTAGTTTAGTTTAAGGTTAGTTTAGTTTAGTTTAAGGTTAGATTAGTTTAAGGTTAGTTTAGTTTAAGGTTAGTTTAGTTTAAGGTTAGTGTAGTTTAAGGTTAGTGTAGTTTAAGGTTAGTTTAGTTTAAGGTTAGTTTAGTTTAAGGTTAGTTTAGTTTAGCTTAAGGTTAGTTTAGTTTAAGGTTAGTTTAGTTTAAGGTTAGTTTAGTTTAGTTTAAGGTTAGTTTAGTTTAAGGTTAGTTTAGTTTAAGGTTAGTTTAGTTTAAGGTTAGTTTAGTTTAGTTTAAGGTTAGTTTAGTTTAAGGTTAGTTTAGTTTAAGGTTAGTTTAGTTTAAGGTTAGTTTAGTTTAAGGTTAGTTTAGTTTAAGGTTAGTTTAGTTTAGTTTAGTTTAAGGTTAGTTTAGTTTAGTTTAAGGTTAGTGTAGTTTAGTTTAAGGTTAGTTTAGTTTAGTTTAAGGTTAGTTTAGTTTAGTTTAAGGTTAGTGTAGTTTAGTTTAAGGTTAGTTTAGTTTAGCTTAAGGTTAGTGTAGTTTAGTTTAAGGTTAGTTTAGTTTAAGGTTAGTGTAGTTTAGTTTAAGGTTAGTTTAGTTTAGCTTAAGGTTAGTGTAGTTTAGTTTAAGGTTAGTGTAGTTTAGCTTAAGGTTAGTGTAGTTTAGTTTAAGGTTAGTTTAGTTTAGCTTAAGGTTAGTTTAGCTTAAGGTTAGTTTAGTTTAAGGTTAGTTTAGTTTAAGGTTAGTTTAGTTTAGTTTAAGGTTAGTGTAGTTTAGTTTAAGGTTAGTGTAGTTTAGTTTAAGGTTAGTGTAGTTTAAGGTTAGTGTAGTTTAAGGTTAGTGTAGTTTAGTTTAAGGTTAGTTTAGTTTAGTTTAAGGTTAGTTTAGTTTAGTTTAAGGTTAGTTTAGTTTAGCTTAAGGTTAGTTTAGTTTAAGGTTAGTTTAGTTTAAGGTTAGTGTAGTTTAAGGTTAGTTAAGTTTAAGGTTAGTTTAGTTTAAGGTTAGTGTAGTTTAAGGTTAGTTTAGTTTAAGGTTAGTGTAGTTTAGTTTAAGGTTAGTGTAGTTAAGTTTAAGGTTAGTGTAGTTAAGTTTAAGGTTAGTGTAGTTTAGTTTAAGGTTAGTGTAGTTTAGTTTAAGGTTAGTGTAGTTTAGTTTAAGGTTAGTTTAGTTTAGCTTAAGGTTAGTGTAGTTTAAGGTTAGTTTAGTTTAAGGTTAGTGTAGTTTAAGGTTAGTTTAGTTTAGTTTAGTTTAAGGTTAGTTTAGTTTAAGGTTAGTTTAGTTTAAGGTTAGTTTAGTTTAAGGTTAGTTTAGTTTAAAGTCCTGAATGCTGTATTAGCCCCATATCAGTGAGTTGGTAGAACATAGTTGGGTAACACTTACAGCCGGGAGTTCCATCTGTAGCTACAGGAACAATAAAGGAATTACACAAAGGTAAGTTGCACTTGTGCGTCACATAAAGCTGGCACTTCTACATGTAACTACACATGTAGTTACACATGTAACTACATGTGTAGTTACATGTGTAGTTACATGTAGAAGTGCCAGCTTCTACATGTAACTACACATGTAGTTACACATGTAGTTACATGTGTAGTTACATGTGTAGTTACATGTAGAAGTGCCAGCTTCTACATGTAGTTACATGTGTAGTTACACATGTAACTACATGTGTAACTACATGTGTAGTTACATGTAGAAGCTGGCACTTCTACATGTAACTACACATGTAACTACACATGTAACTACATGTGTAACTACATGTGTAGTTACATGTAGAAGCTGGCACTTCTACATGTAACTACACATGTAACTACACATGTAACTACATGTGTAACTACATGTGTAGTTACATGTAGAAGCTGGCACTTCTACATGTAACTACACATGTAGTTACATGTGTAGTTACATGTAGAAGCTGGCACTTCTACATGTAACTACACATGTAACTACACATGTAACTACATGTGTAACTACATGTGTAGTTACATGTAGAAGCTGGCACTTCTACGTGTAACTACACTTTGTTTGAATGTGAATCACCTGTACTCTGAAGTGTTACATGTGTAATCAAGGACGCCCAGAGGGGTTTGTGAAGCCAAGAACCCTTTCACAATAAAAGCTTCTGAGGGCTCTTCATTATCGCTGCGCTGTGATTGGCTCAACCACTCCTTCAAAGGAAGGGGCGGAGTCATGCATAAACAAAGGGGCGGAGTCGGGAGTACATAAAGCATGTTTATTGGCTGCTCTCGCTGACATCAGCAGGACGTGAAGGTTTTCCAGAAGAAGTTTTTACAGCCCGCCTTCCTCTCCCTGGGAGCCAATAGGAGCGCTTCCCTGGCCACGTGCACGCTCGCTGGGTCCTCGTGCACGCCTGTCAGCTCCTCGTGCACGCCCTCCGACCTCTCGTGCACGCTCGCAGACTCCGGGTCCTGCAGGGAGTCGTTCTCCAGAGCAAACAGCTCTGAGAGGAGCATCGAGGAGAGGAGTGAGAGGTCCTGTAGACACATTTAAATATATATTATTATTATTATATATCAGACAAGAGGAGCGAGAGGTCCTATAGACACATTTAAATATATATTATTATTATTATATATCAGACAAGAGGAGCGAGAGGTCCTATAGACACATTTAAATATATATTATTATTATTATATATCAGACAAGAGGAGCGAGAGGTCCTATAGACACATTTAAATATATATTATTATTATATATCAGACAAGAGGAGCGAGAGGTCCTATAGACACATTTAAATATATATATTATTATTATATATCAGACAAGAGGAGCGAGAGGTCCTATAGACACATTTAAATATATATTATTATTATTATATATCAGACAAGAGGAGTGAGAGGTCCTATAGACACATTTAAATATATATTATTATTATTATATATCAGACAAGAGGAGCGAGAGGTCCTATAGACACATTTAAATATATATTATTATTATATATCAGACAAGAGAAGCGAGAGGTCCTATAGACACATTTAAATATATAGTATTATTATATATCAGACAAGAGGAGCGAGAGGTCCTATAGACACATTTAAATATATTATTATTATTATATATCAGACAAGAGGAGCGAGAGGTCCTATAGACACATTTAAATATATATTATTATTATTATATATCAGACAAGAGGAGCGAGAGGTCCTATAGACACATTTAAATATATATATTATTATTATATATCAGACAAGAGGAGCGAGAGGTCCTATAGACACATTTAAATATATATTATTATTATTATATATCAGACAAGAGGAGCGAGAGGTCCTATAGACACATTTAAATATATATATTATTATTATATATCAGACAAGAGGAGCGAGAGGTCCTATAGACACATTTAAATATATATTATTATTATTATATATCAGACAAGAGGAGCGAGAGGTCCTATAGACACATTTAAATATATATATTATTATTATATATCAGACAAGAGGAGCGAGAGGTCCTATAGACACATTTAAATATATATTAGAGAGGAGAGATACGTCCTGTAAAATAATATAAATATAAAATGATGACGAGGAGCTGAGTCAGGTCCTGGTCCTCGTGTTGAGAACCACAAAAACAAGCTTAAAGTTGAATCAAGGTTCTGGAGTCCTCGTCTGTACTCGTTCATCAGCGACACTAAAGCTGAACATCTGGAGATGCTTCTCCTTCAGTCATGACTGGAGCTGTTAGACTTTCTCCTGCATCAGTTTGAAGCTAAAGACATTTTTATTCCTCCTAAAGTTTCAGAGTCGTCTGGAACAGGAAAGTCAAATGTTTTATATAAAGGTTTAAGGGGAAACACTTTGGGCCAAAGGAGTCTCTGAAAATATAAACTTTCACCTGGAAACAAAGATCCCTAATCATCAATAACATGTCTGTGTAAGCTCTCAGTCGTACAGAAGTTGTCCATCTTCAATGAAGGTACATCTTCTGTACTCAGTAGTTGAAGTCTTCGAACGTTTCGCCTCTCATCCAAAAGGCTTCGTCAGCGACAAAGGTCCCGCTCTGGACGCAGCTGAATATATAGACCAATGGGGAGGAGCTAGGGTTGGCCTGGCTCCTCCCCTCTAATCAGCTACTCTCACCTGTGGGTAAACGATCTCTAACGATCTGCTCACCTCAGTATCGGTCAGTCCTGTCCTATTCATAGATGATCACTGCCCAGTATCTGTCCTATTCATAGATGATCACTGCCCAGTATCTGTCCTATTAATAGATGATCACTGCCCAGTATCTGTCCTATTCATAGATGATCACTGCCCAGTATCTGTCCTATTCATAGATGATCACTGCCCAGTATCTGTCCTATTCATAGATGATCACTGCCCAGTATCTGTCCTATTCATAGATGATCACTGCCCAGTATCTGTCCTATTCATAGATGATCACTGCCCAGTATCTGTCCTATTCATAGATGATCACTGCCCAGTATCTGTCCTATTCATAGATGATCACTGCCCAGTATCTGTCCTATTCATAGATGATCACTGCCCAGTATCTGTCCTATTGTTCTTTTGTTGGCTGAGGCTTCTTTAACTCCTCTTTTAAACCAACGTTCTTCTTCAGCTCAAATGTGGACCTCCCCGTCCTCAAAGGAGTGGGTGGAGGCTTTGAGGTGGAGGTGCACCACCTCCTCAGAGGAGTGGTTGGAGGCTTTGAGGTGGAGGTGCACCACCTCCTCAGAGGAGTGGTTGGAGGCTTTGAGGTGGAGGTGCACCACCTCCTCAGAGGAGTGGTTGGAGGCTTTGAGGTGGAGGTGCACCACCTCCTCAGAGGAGTGGTTGGAGGCTTTGAGGTGGAGGTGCACCGCCGACTGAGGGCCACTTGTGCTTTCTCTTCGGTGCTGATAAAGTCTCTTCTGTAAAACTTGTTTAGTTTCTCCAATATAATGTTGTTTGCATTCTTCTTCTTTGCATTGAATTGAATAAACCACATTGCTTTGTTTGTGGAGTTTTGTCTTTGGGATGAGAGCGTGTTTAGTCCGGACTAAACACGCTGAGGCTAAAGTCTGGTCTTCATGAGGACGTGAGACCCGAGCAGATGGAAACTGAAAGTGTTTGATCTGCTCTCTGGCCTTTTATTGTGATCGATTCACTTTATGTAACTGTGAAGCTTTGAGTTGTGCTCTACAAATAAACTGGCCTTTGATTGATTGATATATTTTTTTATCTCATTCCTAACCAGATTTATTGAGTTTTAATAATTAAGACGAAATTTACATCTTTAAAGATTTTTCCACAAAAAAAAACGTCCTTATTTTAAAACTAAACCAGATCCAAAACATCTGTCTGTCCGGCAGATGTTTGAGATCTTTCAATTTAAAATGTTCTTTAGTACTTTGTGTCTGAAAGTATAAAGAGTACGTTTTATAAAGTAGTAAATATACATTTCTGTTTTTAGACAAAGTATAAAATATAAAGTATAAGTATAAAGTATAAGTATAAGTATAAGTATAAGTATAAAGTATAAGTATAAGTATAAGTATAAGTATAAAGTATAAGTATAAGTATAAGTATAAGTGAGTTGTAAAGTCCGAGTCGTACCTGGTGCTTGTCTGAAGCGAGCGGCGCGTTTCTCAGCAGGGCGCTCAGTTTGTCGGAGTCTGGGCGAGCGCACACACAGACCGCCAGGAGCAGCACGGCCAGCAGGCTCCGCCCACCGTGCAGGCTCCGCCCACCGTGCAGGCTCCGCCCACCGCGCGCCGCAGGTCCAGGTCTGAAGGGGCTCATGCTGAAGGAGGTCTGAGGTCTGAGGCTGTGAGCGCAGGCGTTTATACCGGGCTGTGACGTCATCTGCAGACCCCCCACCGGAGCCACGTCAGCGTCCGGGCCCCAGGGAGCCGGAGGGGAACGGGCTGAGGAGTCCGGGCCCCAGGGAGCCAGAGGGGAACGGGCTGAGGAGTCCGGGGCCCAGGGAGCCAGAGGGGAACGGGCTGAGGAGTCCGGGCCCCAGGGAGCCGGAGGGGAACGGGCTGAGGAGTCCGGGCCCCAGGGAGCCAGAGGGGAACGGGCTGAGGAGTCCGGGCCCCAGGGAGCCGGAGGGGAACGGGCTGAGGAGTCTGAGGATAAACAGATTAACCCTGATCTCAAAGTCAAAGGGTTCAAAACACAAACATACAACCCCCATGTTTAACCTCTTAACCCCCGCCTCAACGTTAAAACGCCTTAGCTTTCAAATGAGGCGTCTCTCTGACCTACCGGCTGTAAACGTTTAGATTTGGGTAAAGCTTTATACGACTTACATTATATCGTAATTTAGAAACATCGATAAAAACACATTTATTTAAACACAAACTCCTGACGGGATCAGAGTTATATTTAATTACATGTACTTATACTCAGATACTTTCACGGTGATTCGCTTTATTGCATAAATATGTCGTATAATTCAATTCCTTTCACTTCTTTACCAATAATTAAAGAGCGGCTCATTTATCTGATTCCTGACGGATTTATTCACTTTTCACTAATAACGAGTTTATTCCAAAACTAAACCAGATCCAAAATCCCTCAGAGCCTCAGACCCTCAGACCCTCAGACCCTCAGACCCTCAGACCCTCAGAGCCTCAGACCCTCAGACCCTCAGACCCTCAGACCCTCAGACCCTCAGACCCTCAGACCCTCAGACCCTCAGAGCCTCAGACCCTCAGACCCTCAGACCCTCAGACCCTCAGAGCCTCAGACCCTCAGACCCTCAGACCCTCAGACCCTCAGAGCCTCAGACCCTCAGATCTGTGGACCTAACGTGAAATAAAACCTCACGTTTAAACCTCACTGAACGTTCCATTTGAGCTTAAAACACTTTATTTTTAAATTAAGGGCTCCTGTAGGTCTGGGCCGGGTCTAGGTCTGGGCCGGGTATGGGCCGGGTCTAGGTCTGGGCCGGGTCTAGGTCTGGGTCTATGGGAGCAGACCCGGCCCTGCTCCCGTAGACCCGGCCCTGCTCCCGTAGACCCGGCCCTGCTCCCGTAGACCCGGCCCTGGTCCCGTAGACCTGGTCCTGGTCCCGTAGACCCGGCCCTGCTCCTAAGAGGGAGGGGGGGGGGCCTCGTGGACTAATGTCACGGCTGCACATTAGCGTCAGCGTTAGCGTTAGCCTAATGAGGCTAATGAAGCTAATGTGAAGCTAATGTGAAGCTAATGAGAGTAAACAGCAGCAGCGGGACGCGGCGCCGCTTCATTAGGCAAAGACAAACACTTCAGCACGTCCCACACGCTACACGCTAAGACCACACGCAAACACTGCAGCGCATCACGGGCTCCACACGCTCCACACGCTCCACACGCTCCACACGCACTCACCCTCAGACTCGGCTCTGATGAAGAACAACAAGAGTTTATCTCACGTCCTCACTGTTTGGAACATCTATCCCTGGAAAAAGACCTGATCCAAAGTTCTTCCCCAGAGCCAACTTTATTTATAAACTACTTTAACCTCCAGTTCAGCTTTACCCAAATCTAAAGGTGACAGCCTGTAGAGTAACGCCTCATTTGAAAGCTACAAAACGGATCTGAACTTAATCTTCTTTTGTCACTTTAGGTTTTTAGATTTGGGTGAAGTCGAGCTGGAGGAAATGTGCTGGGTTCATGTGGGAGTTGAAATATTTCCTGGGTTTGTCCCTGTTTCAGAGCATGGTGTCCTGCACTGGTCAGCTCCTCCTGTAGCCGTTATTGGGGTTCCTCCAAAGAGTGCAAGCACAGGGTCAGGGTGCAACTGTGCTCCACAAAAACGTTAGTCCAGTAAACTGTTAGGACAGTCCCACACAGTGTGGGCCACTGAAGGTGGGACGGCCTGGGCAGAACTTCCATGACGAGCACAGGCTGAAGACATTAGGACAGTCCCACACAGTGTGGGCCACTGAAGGTGGGACGGCCTGGGCAGAACTTCCATGACGAGCACAGGCTGAAGACATTAGGACAGTCCCACACAGTGTGGGCCACTGAAGGTGGGACGGCCTGGGCAGAACTTCCAGCACAGGCTGAAGACGTCTGTCTTGAGCTTTAGTCCATGAGATGCTGTGATGTTTATTCCAATGTCCTGGTGGTTCTTTGAGGTGATCGAGTGAAGGCAAGTGTCCCATATCTGACAGTCTGACATGTTTTAGAAACTGACCCTTTCTTTCAGCAGGTCTTTGAAAGTTCAGTAGTGTACATGTTTTAGAAACTGTTCTCTAACAAAGTGTCTCCTCGATGCACTGAAGAAACAGCATTGATTTAACATTTGTTCTGTTGTTTTCTGTGTTTCAGAGTGAAGAGCGCTGTGAGGATGATGATGATGATGATGATGATGATGAAGATGATGATGATGATGATGATGATGATGATGGTGATGTTCTTGTTTACGCTCGTTGCTTTGTTTCTTCTTCATCCTGGTTTTCTTCTCATTTGTTGGAAGCGTTTACATTTGGGTAAAGCTGAGCTGGAGGATGAAGCTGTACTGTCTGATGATGATGATGATGATGTTCTCTCTTCATGCTGATGAAGTGTCCTCAGAGACGCTAATGTCCTCTGTCCATCACTCGCGCCTCCAGCCGAGCGTCTGATTGGCTCACGCTGAGACGCCGCGCGCCATTGGCCGGTGGCTCAGCGGGGGGGGCGGGACAGACTCATTCCGCTTCATTAGGAGTCGATGAATATTCATGAGTTCATCAGGGGGGGGGCATCTGAGTCACAACAACACAATTACAGACATTATAGAGGGGGGGGGGGGGCATCTGAGTCACAACAACACAATTACAGGATGTGGCCTCTTCATAGTTTGGGTCCGAGTGAGAGATTTGGTTTTCAGCAGAGGAAGAATGGGGTCAGACAGGAGGGGCATCTGAGCTAAACCCTCCTGGGGTCAAAGGTCAGTGTGATTTACAATACTTTAAATAAATAAATTAATAAAGTTTCAGCTCAGAAATATGAAAATGTTAAGACAGATCTACAGTGATGGAGCGCCCTCTGCTGGATAAGACAGACCTACAGTGATGGAGCGCCCTCTGCTGGATAAGACAGATCCACAGTGATGGAGCGCCCTCTGCTGGATAAGACAGATCTACAGTGATGGAGCGCCCTCTGCTGGATAAGACAGATCCACAGTGATGGAGCGCCCTCTGCTGGATAAGACAGACCTACTGTGATGGAGCGCCCTCTGCTGGATAAGACAGACCTACAGTGATGGAGCGCCCTCTGCTGGATAAGACAGATCCACAGTGATGGAGCGCCCTCTGCTGGATAAGACAGATCTACAGTGATGGAGCGCCCTCTGCTGGATAAGACAGACCTACAGTGATGGAGCGCCCTCTGCTGGATAAGACAGACCTACAGTGATGGAGCGCCCTCTGCTGGATAAGACAGACCTACAGTGATGGAGCGCCCTCTGCTGGATAAGACAGACCTACAGTGATGGAGCGCCCTCTGCTGGATAAGACAGACCTACAGTGATGGAGCGCCCTCTGCTGGATAAGACAGACCTACAGTGATGGAGCGCCCTCTGCTGGATAAGACAGATCTACAGTGATGGAGCGCCCTCTGCTGGATAAGACAGACCTACAGTGATGGAGCGCCCTCTGCTGGATAAGACAGACCTACAGTGATGGAGCGCCCTCTGCTGGATAAGACAGACCTACAGTGATGGAGCGCCCTCTGCTGGATAAGACAGACCTACAGTGATGGAGCGCCCTCTGCTGGATAAGACAGACCTACAGTGATGGAGCGCCCTCTGCTGGATAAGACAGACCTACTGTGATGGAGCGCCCTCTGCTGGATAAGACAGACCTACAGTGATGGAGCGCCCTCTGCTGGATAAGACAGATCTACAGTGATGGAGCGCCCTCTGCTGGATAAGACAGATCTACAGTGATGGAGCGCCCTCTGCTGGATAAGACAGATCTACAGTGATGGAGCGCCCTCTGCTGGATAAGACAGACCTACAGTGATGGAGCGCCCTCTGCTGGATAAGACAGACCTACAGTGATGGAGCGCCCTCTGCTGGATAAGACAGACCTACAGTGATGGAGCGCCCTCTGCTGGATAAGACAGACCTACAGTGATGGAGCGCCCTCTGCTGGATAAGACAGACCTACAGTGATGGAGCGCCCTCTGCTGGATAAGACAGATCTACAGTGATGGAGCGCCCTCTGCTGGATAAGACAGACCTACAGTGATGGAGCGCCCTCTGCTGGATAAGACAGACCTACAGTGATGGAGCGCCCTCTGCTGGATAAGACAGATCTACAGTGATGGAGCGCCCTCTGCTGGATAAGACAGACCTACAGTGATGGAGCGCCCTCTGCTGGATAAGACAGATCTACAGTGATGGAGCGCCCTCTGCTGGATAAGACAGATCTAGACTGATCAGCTTTCAGGAAGGTTCCTGTTGATAAATACTAAACTATAAATAGTTTAAACTATAAGACTATAAGGACAGGTGTAAACTATGGTAAAGACAGGAATTGCTTTTTATTTTTATTCCTAAACCAAATGACCCTAACAATAATTGTAAAACATAAAATATTGTCTTTTTCATAATTTCAACCAATAAAACTTGTGGTTCTGCTCCTTCCAGCAGAGGGCGCTCTATCACGGTGAATCTGTCTCAGCTCTGGCTCTGCAGCTTTCCATTATCGCCCCTGTGTTTGCTGTTCATCCTGTACCCAAGGACTCAGTGTTACACTGCCCTCTGGTGGCGAGTGGGGACAGTGGAGGCAGAGGAGCCACTTCCTGCTTTGGAGGATCTTGTGTAAAACAGTAAAATATACAGAAAACATTTGACTTTTCTCTTGGAATATTTAGCTTTAAAGAAGTCGGTGTTTGTGGCTCATTTGACCCGAAACATCATAAAGTCTTATCTTTTACAGTTTTTCCATTAGCACCTTTATTTAAAAAAGAACAATTAAACAATTAAATAGTGAGTAGAGGTCTCTTATATACTCCTATAATGACAGATCATAAAGGTCAGCATTAGCAGAGTGGTCGATAAAGTGATACAGAACAAAGAGCTTCTAAAACATGTTCGAGTCGGCTTTACGTTTAAATTAAAGTATAAAATATGTTAAATTCAGCACAAAGTTCGATGGATTATTGATGTTTGTGCATCTAGACCAATGAAGTCCAGTTTCTGTGGGACTGGCCTCAGAAGGTCATCGTGGTAATAAATCCTCTGACAGTGTTTTCATGTTTGACCTCGTAGAGCTCTTCAACTCTTTGAAAACACCAAGAGAGTTTATTTAAGAATAAACTGAGTCTGCTTCACATCGGGACTGGATTCACATTCTTCTTCTACTGACCATCGTGCTCACGTTTGTGAAGACTGTCTCCACGTCCGGACGCCTGTATGAGCTTCATATGAGCTGTTTTTGTTTCATGTGAATTGGCCTCAGGAATGACAGAGAAATGAAACAAACAGTTACCATGGTTACGGTTAGTGTATTAAGTATTCATGTTTCTTATGCGTTTCATGATCTGGAGAAGAAGCACAGACTCGATTTCAGTTTCAGGAAGTTTATTGTTTCTCAGAGACACTTTCTGACGTTACTCTGTTCTCTCTGAGCTCCTTCAGACTCTGGACTCTGTTCTCTCTGAGCTCCTTCAGACTCTGGACTCTGTTCTCTCTGAGCTCCTTCAGACTCTGGACTCTGTTCTCTCTGAGCTCCTTCAGACTCTTTATTTTGAAGGAGGCGAAGGAGGCGTCTGGGGAGAGGGAAGTGCAGATGTGACAGATGTGAACGACTGCATTAAACCTGTAAACTTAAGGCCATAATCTCAGCTCGACCTGAAGGAAAGTGTTCCCGTGACAATTCCAAATAAAACCTCTGTGAACAATAAGGAACGTGAGGATCACCGTGAGACGCTGCAGAGAAACAGAGGTCCTTTAAAGTTTGTCTGCTCATGCGCCCTGTGTATATCTGTCCTGTCTTTAGCCGCTCTGTCTCCCACAAAGGAAATGACCATATTTGGATTACAGCATCTTTCGTGCTACACGTGGATACAAAACATGTCAGTGTGAATGAATAGGCGTGGGAAAGACCAGACATTTTACTTTTCAAAACCTTTCCTTTTTAGTCAACTACAATATGACTGAATAAATTGTAAAGAAGAGACTTTGGAGGATCTTCCAAAGCTCTGACTCCGTTTGTTCAGCTCCGGCTGTTTTAACTCTGTCGTCCTTTTATATTGTCTTGAACCTTGTTGTGAAGCACTTTGTGGCTTTTTGTCTGTGAAATGACAATTGAAAGAGCCTCAGATCATTTCAATTCTAATGCTCTGAGCATTGTCCATGATGGAGAAGCTTCATGAAGCAGAGAACGTTGTTTACATACGATTATAATTAATACTATTAATGCAAAGTCGACTACACTTACATGCAATTTTAGTCGACACTGTTCCAAACATTCCAAACTGTTGGAGTTACTTCCTGGATAAATCTCCAGCTCAAAGCGTTAGTAATAAACATTGTGAAGAACGTGTTTCTCCTGCAGCGTCTCCATGGTCATTCTGGTTTGATCTGTGGCTCCAGTGAAGGTTCTGCCTCTGGAGGCGTCAGAAACAGGCACAGGTTTATCTTTAATGAACGATGATGCAGTACCAGCGGCCGCCTGAGGGGGCACTCAGATCTCAGTGTCCCAGCCGCGCCGTCCTGTAGGGGGCGCTGTGGCCCCGTACGGCGGAGGCTTCCTCGCCGTGCGGCTCCGGATCTCACGGCACAAAACTCTCTTCCGCTCCATCGTGCCCATCATCAGCACGTCCCCCGCAGCCAGCCGGGGCCCCACGCCAGGGGCCAAACCAGGGGCCCCGCACAGAGACACGCCCCCGAAGAACCAGGTGCCCTGAAAGAGAGTCACCGGTAAACCATGTTGTGTGGGTTAATGTCTGTGAGCAGTGTGGGCGGTGTGTGTGAGCAGTGTGGACTGTGTGTGTTAGCGGGGTGGACTGTGTGTGTGAGCAGTGTGGACTGTGTGTGTGAGTAGTGTGGGCTGTGTGTGAGCAGTGTGGACTGTGTGTGTGAGCAGTGTGGACCGTGTGTGTGAGTAGTGTGGACTGTGTGTGTGAGTAGTGTGGACTGTGTGTGTGAGTAGTGTGGACCGTGTGTGTGAGTAGTGTGGACCGTGTGTGTGAGTAGTGTGGACTGTGTGTGTGAGTAGTGTGGACTGTGTGTGTGAGTAGTGTGGACTGTGTGTGTGAGTAGTGTGGACCGTGTGTGTGAGTAGTGTGGACCGTGTGTGTGAGTAGTGTGGACCGTGTGTGTGAGTAGTGTGGACCGTGTGTGTGAGTAGTGTGGACTGTGTGTGTGAGTAGTGTGGACTGTGTGTGTGAGTAGTGTGGACTGTGTGTGTGAGTAGTGTGGACCGTGTGTGTGAGCAGTGTGGACCGTGTGTGTGAGCTGTGTGGACTGTGTGTGTGAGCAGTGTGGACTGTGTGTGTGAGCAGTGTGGACTGTGTGTGTGAGCAGTGTGGACGGTGTGTGTGAGCAGTGTGGACCGTGTGTGTGAGCAGTGTGGACGGTGTGTGTGAGCAGTGTGGACTGTGTGTGTGAGCAGTGTGGACCGTGTGTGTGAGCAGTGTGGACGGTGTGTGTGAGCAGTGTGGACTGGTGTTCGTACCTGTGAGTGCACCAGCTCCTGGTTGGAGATGTGAACTGCAGACTCTGGTCCTGGAGCAGAAGAACCTGACCAGAGAAACAGGTTTGTGCTGATTAAAGCCGCATGATTCATTTTTATTCAGTTTGTTTTATGTGAAGCCCAGGAATAAAAGTTATTGCTGAGGTAATAACTAATGTGGAAGTGTTAAAATCGAGTCACAATATCTGTCAGAAAAATTCTCAGTTAGGTTTTTCTCAAAACCGTGTAGCTCTAATGCTAATGCTAACCGGCTAATGCTAACTGGATAATGCTAACTGTTGAAAACTAACTGGCTAATACTAACTGACTAATGCTAACTGGCTAATGCTAACTAGCTAATGCTAACTGACTAATGCTAACTGGCTAATGCTAACCAGCTAATGCTAACTGGTTAATGCTAACTGGTTAATGTTAACTGGCTAATGCTAACTGGCTAATGCTAACCGGCTAATGCTAACTGGCTAATGCTAAAAGGCTAATGCTAACCGGCTATTAAATAGTCAGCCGCTAACTCCCGCTGTACCTCGGAGCCGGGTCACGTGACCTCCGTGTGATGTTGCCGCTGACATCATGATGACCTCGTAAGGGGGCGGGCGCTTCACCGGTGAGGGACATGCTGATTGGCTGCGGCGATAACTCTGAGGCACGGGGGAGGGGCCTGAGCGCGACAGGGGCGGAGCCGAGGCCCGTCCGGAGCTGGTCACTGTGAAGTCCTGGTCCTGGTCCAAGACCTGCTCCAGACTCTCCAGGCTGCGCTCCCTCCTCTGCTCGGCACGGAGGCCCTTCCGCGGGTCCCGGGGCACGGGGTCCCGGCCCGTGGGGTCCCGGCGCAGACTGTAGTACCGCCTCTGGTCCGGTCTCAGGTCGGGCTCAGAGTCCAGGCGTCGGTGTCGCGGCTCCGCGGCCGTCCTCGTGCTGCGGCGCTGGCCTCGCTCCGGGTGGATCTGGTCCACACTCTGGCTCCACTCAGGTCTGCGGTCGGACTTGAAGAGGCCGTGCTCTGAGTCCTGGTTCTGGACCGGGTCTGAGGTCCTGCGCACGCGAGGCTCGGGTTTGAACCCCGGGTTTTTCTGAGGTTTGGACCTGGAGTCGAAGAACTGGCCCAGCGCCTTCTCCAGCGGCGTCAGCGGGGACTCGTCCGAGGTGTGCGGCGAGGTCTGGGTCTGGGGGGGCAGCGTGAGCAGAGGGGGGCGGTGGCTCAGCAGGTTGGGGAACGGCATGGGGACAGCTCTGGGTTTGGAGTCGGAGGTGAAGCTCATCTCTTCGTAGACGCCCTCCTGGTCCTGGTCCTGGTCCGGGTTCTGGTTCGGGCCCATCTCGATGTAAACCGGCTCCTCGTCGTCAGGGGCGCGGCCCGAGCGCCCGCTGAGGTGAGTGTCCGGGTTCCTCCGAGGTTTGGGCGGAGGCTGTTTCTCCAAAACCAGACCTGGAGAAACATATCAGACCACACTCAGACCTGTCCCAGACCACACTCAGACCTGTCCTGGACCACACTCAGACCTGTCCTGGACCACACTCAGACCTGTCCCGGACCACACTCAGACCACACTCAGACCTGTCCCAGACCACACTCAGACCACACTCAGACCTGTCCCGGACCACACTCAGACCACACTCAGACCTGTCCCGGACCACACTCAGACCTGTCCCAGACTCGGACAAACTCCCTTTAACCTTTTCGATAATGGCTTTTATTTGGACAGATACTGACCGTCCAGAGGCGCCTCCAAGGGCCCGTCCAGGGGTCCGTCTGCGTCCGAGGTGCTGAGCTTGGTCCCCGGGTCCCGTCGGGGTTTGGGCGGCGGCTGCTTCCTCAGGCTGTGCTGGTCCCAGGGGTTCTGCTCTCGATGCTCCAGGTCCCAGTGGTTCTGCTCCTGGTCCTGGACCGAGTGAAGGGACTGAGAGCGGACGCTGAAGCCCAGAGACGGGCCTCGATCCTGGGGAAAGGGCATCGTCATGAAGCCCAGCCTGGAGCCACAGGAACACACACGTTTGTCACAATGACATAAAAAACAAAAGATCAAAGTGATTCAGAACATTTGCAGAATCTGAACATGTGCACCAGCTCCAGCCGAGGCCACGTTACTCCACAGGTCATGGCTTTCATAAACACATGCTAATGATGTTCCAGAATCAGGCTCCCCAAAACTATGACAGAGGCTCCAGGACTTTATGAGCAACATTTGAAAAACTACAATACTTTAGGACATGGTCAACATCGCAAAACTTAATTCCACATTTGTTGTAAACAGTGGAATCGTTACAATAATCCTCATGTTCCTCAAAAGGTTCTTCAGACAAGACATTAGGTCAAAGGGTTCATTATTAACATGTCAGGTCACTGTGGTGCTAGAACCTCAAGTCCTGCTGGAAGAAGCTTCTGAGGGTTTGGGTTAGACAGTCAACGAGCCTCTGCTGCTCTTCCTGTGTGGCTCTGGTTCTTACCGTGTTCTTACCATGTTCTTACCATGTGGTCTTTACCGTGTGGTCTTTACCATGTTCTTACCATGTGGTCTTTACCATGTTCTTACCGTGTGGTCTTTACCATGTTCTTACCATGTGGTCTTTACCGTGTGGTCTTTACCATGTTCTTACCATGTGGTCTTTACCGTGTGGTCTTTACCGTGTTCTTACCATGTGGTCTTTACCGTGTGGTCCTTACCATGTTCTTACCGTGTGGTCTTTACCGTGTTCTTACCATGTGGTCTTTACCGTGTGGTCCTTACCATGTTCTTACCGTGTGGTCTTTACCGTGTGGTCTTTACCGTGTTCTTACCGTGTGGATTGGTCCGGCGCTCTGGTCTCGCGCAGCAGGATCTGGTTCTTCTGGACTCGGATGCGGTCGCTCTCTCTGGAGATGTCCGAGGCGTTCTGAATCACCAGGTCATCGTAGGTTCGAAGCCCCAGGTCCTCCACGTGCCGCAGGAAGTCCCCCAGGAGCGAGCAGGTCCGAGCGTCCATCTCTGCTCCTGAAACTGAAGCATAAAGATCAGACCAGGAGCAGGTCCAAGTGTCCATCTCTGCTCCTGAGACTGAAGCATAAAGATCAGACCAGGAGCAGGTCCAAGCGTCCATCTCTGCTCCTGAGACTGAAGCATAAAGATCAGACCAGGAGCAGGTCCAAGTGTCCATCTCTGCTCCTGAAACTGAAGCATAAAGATCAGACCAGGAGCAGGTCCGAGCGTCCATCTCTGCTCCTGAGACTGGAGCATAAAGATCAGACCAGGAGCAGGTCCAAGCGTCTGGACTGACAGAGCATCTATGTGCAACCTCTGCAGAATGTCTCTCCATATGCATTAATAAACCAGCACGACTTCTCTCCAGTTTTCACTTAGACCAAACCACATCTGTTTCCATGACGACGCAGGCCCGTCCTGCTCAGGAGCCGAATATAATTTATACGACAAGACTGACCTCACTGTGAGAAGCTTAGCATTAGCATTAGTGGCGGCTGTTAGCGAGTGTAGCTTAGCATTAGCATTAGTGGCGGCTGTTAGCGAGAGTAGCTTAGCATTAGCATTAGTGGCGGCTGTTAGCGAGAGTAGCTTAACATTAGCATTAGCGGTGGCTGTTAGCGAGTGTAGCTTAGCATTAGCATTAGTGGCGGCTGTTAGCGAGAGTAGCTTAGCATTAGCCTTAGCCGCGGCTGTTAGCGGGAGTAGCTTAGCCTCAGCATTAGCGATGGCTGTTAGCGAGAGTAGCTTAGCAGTAGCATTAACGGCGGCTGTTAGCGGGAGTAGCTTAGCAGTAACATTAACGGCGGCTGTTAACGGGAGTAGCTTAGTCTCAGCATTAGCGGTGGCTGTTAGCGAGAGTAGCTTAACATTAGCATTAGCGGTGGCTGTTAGCGAGAGTAGCTTAGCATTAGCATTAGTGGCGGCTGTTAGCGAGAGCAGTCTAGCATTAGCGGCGACTGTTAGCGGGAGTAGCTTAGCATTAGCATTAGCAGTGCGGCGGTAAACCTGCAGACCAGAGCCGCTGCAGATTCAGGACCGTCATTTTAGGGCCCTGGACCTGAGTCGAATATGGCTCACACATTCATTCAGGAACACTGATCCAGTCCTTAAGTCTGATGAAGACCAAAGACCTGGATCAGCCCCTGACACGAGTCTGAAACACGAGTGACGGACGTCAGAAATGTGATCCACAGAAACCACCACGTTAGCTTCACGTTAGCTTCACGTTAGCTTCACGTTAGTTTTACGTTAGCTTCACGTTAGCTTCACGTTAGCTTCACGTTAGCTTTACGTTAGCATGTAAGTGCTGGACTAATATGTGACATATGTAATGATGAGCTGTGACGGAATCCAGGATTAGAAAAGTGTTTCTATGTTCAATAATAACGGGGCGACAGTAGAGCGGTCGTCTCAGGATCAGATGGTCAGGGGTTCGATTCCCGTCCCCTCAGATGCACTCTGTGGTTGTGCCCTTGGGCCTTGTGTCTCTGAACACTGGTGAAGGAGTGAGAGAGTGAATGGGTGTAAAGTGCTTTGAGCCTGATGAAGGTACAAAAGCACTTTATAAGTTGAGTCCATTTACCATAATAATAATAATAATAATAACAATAACAATAATAATAATAATAATAATAATAATAATAATAATGTCTGTGTAAGCTCTCAGTCGTACAGGAGTTGTCCATCTTCAATGAAGGTACTTGATTCATCTTCTGTACTCAGTAGTTGAAGTCTTTCGAACGTTTTGCCTCTCATCCAAAAGGCTTCGTCAGCAACAAAAGTCCCTCTCAGCCTGCAGCTGAAGATATAGACCAACAGGGAGGAGAGGGGATGGCCCTCTAATAATAATAATAATAATAATAACTATAATAAAGGCCTGACTCAGTGGTGTCTTGCTCATTAACACAGGGGCAGGGCTCTAACCCCTGAGCCATGTGTAAACGTCTCACCTGCTTCAGTTCAGCTCATGTCTCTGTCGCCTCTGCAAAACGTCTCTCCTCTGAGGACACACAGGGGGCGCTGAGGCCTGATATTGCGATCTCCTCCTCGTGTCCTAGGCCTTTCTCCTCCTCACCTCTGCAAGTGTCTCTCCTCCTCCTGCCCTTATCCTCCTCGTGTCCTCCTCGTCGTCTCCTAGGCCCTTGGATGTGTCTGATATCTCCTCCTCGTTGGTCTCTTCCTCGCCGCTGCAGGTGTCTCTCCTCCTCGTGTCCTCCTCGTGTCCTCCTCGTGTCCTCCTCGTGTCCTCCTCTCTGTCGTCTCTCCCTGCGGTGACTCCGTGCGTTTCCTCCCGCACCGGCCGCTGGTCGTGGATCTTGGTGTAAATCTGGATGAAGGCTGTTTCCACGGTAACATGACATCACCGCCTCACGCCCCTCCCCCTCGGGAAGAGCAGGGAGAGGGATGATGTCATCAGCAGCAGCGCCCCCTCCCCCTCCCCTCGCGTGTCTCTCTGCCCCTGAGGGAACTTTGCTTTGAATGATTCTGTGAATACTTCCCTAAAGTCTGAACGGAGCACATCTTCTCCAGTTCGGCTTTGCCCAAATCTAAAGGTTACCAGCCAGCGTAAAGCCTCATTTGAAAGCTAAGACCTCTTGTGTGGCTTTTTTATTGTGTTATTGTTGCTTTTCTGACACGTTTTTGTCGCTCTTTTGCTTTTAGATTTGGGTAAAGCTCGGTGCAGGTTAAACGTAAACACTGAGAGAAGCTCTGGCTCAGAATCAGTCACAAAAGAGTCATCGAGTAAAGAATAAACTTTAAAGGACAAAATAATATAACGAGTAGAATGACTAACAGATTGATTTCATTAAGGAACCTTGAAGAACAAGATCTAAGATCCTGAGCTTTGTCCAGTGTGAGGAATGAACATGATGTCACAGACAGGTCTGTGGGCTCCACAGGGTTTTCCTGGTTCTTCATATTTCTCTGAGACACAGACAGGAGGCGCCGCTGAGCTGCTCTGATCTCATTACAGCAGCTCTCAGGCTGATAATCCACTTCCACGGAGCCGAACACCAGAGGAGCAGAGGAGAAATGTATGTTTATATTCGTGTTTATAGCCCTCCTGTGGACCCACCACCCGCAGAGGGGTCCGTAGGGGTCGGTGCAGAGAGGACTGGGTGGCAGTCGAAGGCAGGGGCCTCGACGACCTGGTCCGCGTGCGCAGCTTCTGGCGTTCGGGACATGGAACGCCACCTCGCTGGGGGGGAGGAGCCTGAGCTGGGGGGGAGGAGCCTGAGCTGGGGGGGAGGAGCCTGTGCTTGTGCGGGAGGTTGAGAGGCACAGCCTGGGTTCCGGATCCCAACTCCTGGAGAGGGGCTGGACGCTCCATTTTTCTGGAGTTGCCCGCGGGGAGAGGCGGCGGGCTGGGGTGGGTTTGCTCATAGCCCCCCAGCTCAGCCGTCACGTGTTGGAGTTCACCCCGGTGAACGAGAGGGTCGCGTCCCTACGCCTTCGGGTCGGGGACAGGTCTCTCACCGTTGTCTCGGCCTACGGACCCAACATCGGTGCAGAGTACCCGGCCTTCTTGGAGTCCCTGGGAGGGGTACTAGATAGTGCTCCGGCTGGGGACTCCATTGTTCTACTGGGGGACTTCAACGCCCACGTGGGTAACGACAGTGAGACCTGGGTGGGGGTGATGGGGAAGAACGGTCTCCCCGATCGGAACCCGAGTGGTGTTCTGTTATTGGACTTCTGTGCTAGTTACGGTTTGTCCATAACGAACACCATGTTCGAGCACAAGGATGTCCATAAGTGCACGTGGCACCAGGACACCCTAGGCAGGAGGTCGATGATCGACTTTGTAGTTGTGTCATCTGATCTCCGGCCGCGTGTCTCGGACACTCGGGTGAAGAGAGGGGCTGAACTGTCAACCGATCACCACCTGGTGGTGAGCTGGATCCGCTGGCAGGGGAAGAAGCCGGTCAGACCTGGCAGGCCCAAACGTGTTGTGAGGGTCTGTTGGGAACGTCTGGTGGATCCCTCTGTCTGTAGGGTCTTTAACTCCCACCTCCGGAAGAGCTTCACCCAGATTCCGAGGGAGGTTGGGGACATGGAGTCCGAGTGGACCATGTTCTCCTCCTCCATTGTCGATGCGGCTGCTCGTAGTTGTGGCCGTAAGGTCTCTGGTGCCTGTCGCGGCGGCAACCCCCGAACCCGGTGGTGGCGCCCGGAGGTAAGGGATGCCGTCAAGCTGAAGAAGGAGTCCTATCTGGCCTTGTTGGCTTGTGGGACTCCGGAGGCAGCTGAGAGGTACCGGCAGGCCAAGCGTGCTGCAGCTCGTGCAGTCGCAGAGGCAAAAACTCGGGTCTGGGAGGAGTTCGGAGAAGCCATGGAGGAGGACTATCGGTCGGCCTCGAAGAGATTCTGGCAAACCATCCGGCGCCTCAGGAGGGGGAAGCAGTGCTTCACCAACACTGTTTACAGTGCGGGTGGGGGGCTGCTGACCTCGACTGGGGATGTGGTCGGGCGGTGGAAGGAGTACTTCGAGGATCTCCTCAATCCCACTGTCACGTCTCCTGATTAGGAAGCAGAGGCTGGGGACTCGGAGGGGGGCTCGTCCATCACCCAGGCTGAAGTCACCGAGGTGGTTAGAAAGCTCCTCGGTGGCTCCAGGGGTGGATGAGGTTCGTCCTGAGTACCTTAAGTCTCTGGATGTTGTAGGGCTGTCTTGGCTGACACGTCTCTGCAACATTGCGTGGCGGTCGGGGACAGTGCCTCTGGATTGGCAGACCGGGGTGGTGGTCCCCCTCTTCAAGAAGGGGGATCGGAGGGTGTGCTCCAATTACAGAGGGATCACACTCCTCAGCCTCCCTGGTAAGGTCTATTCCAGGGTGCTGGAGAGGAGGATTCGGCCAATAGTCGAACCTCGGATCCAGGAGGAACAATGCGGTTTTTGTCCCGGTCGTGGAACACTGGACTAGCTTTATACCCTTCATCGGGTGCTCGAGGGTTTGTGGGAGTTCGCCCAACCAGTCCACATGTGTTTTGTGGATCTGGAGAAAGCGTTCGACCGTGTCCCTCGTGGTGCCTTGTGGGGGGTGCTCCGGGAGTATGGGGTCCGGGGCCCTCGTGGTGCCCTGTGGGGGGTGCTCCGGGAGTATGGGGTCCGGGGCCCTCTGCTAAGGGCTGTCCATTCCCTGTATGACCGCAGCAGGAGCTTGGTTCATTGCCGGCAGTAAGTCAGACCTGTTCCCGGTGCGTGTTGGGCTCCCCCAGGGCTGCCCTTTGTCACCGGTTCTGTTCATTACTTTTATGGACAGAATTTCTAGGCGCAGCCAGGGGCCGGAGGGTGTCCGGTTTGGGAACCTCAGAATCTCATCTCTGCTGTTTGCAGACGATGTTGTTCTGTTGGCTTCATCAAATCAGGACCTTCAGCTGCCCTGGGGCGGTTTGCAGCCGAGTGTGAAGCGGCCGGGATGAGGATCAGCACCTCCAAATCTGAGGCCATGGTTCTCCACCGGAAAAAGGTGGCTTCCCCGCTTCAGGTCGGTGGGGAGTCCTTGCCCCAAGTGGAGGAGTTCAAGTATCTCGGGCTCATGTTCTCAGTGAGGGACGGATGGAGCGTGAGATCGGTAGACGGATCGGTGCGGCGTCAGCAGTGATGCGGTCGCTGTATCGGACTGTTGTGGTGAAGAGGGGCGGAGTCTGAGGCAAAGCTCTCGATTTACCGATCGATCTACGTTCCCACCCTCACCTATGGTCATCCCACCCTCACCTATGGTCATCCCACCCTCACCTATGGTCATGAGATTTGGGTAATGACCGAAAGGACAAGATCGCGAATACAAGCGGCCGAAATGAGTTTCCTCCGCAGGGTGGCTGGGCGCACCCTCCGAGATCGGGTGAGGAGCTCAGTTACCCGGGAGGAGCTCGGAGTAGAGTCGCTACTCCTCCACGTCGAAAGGAGCAGCTGAGGTGGCTAGGGCATCTGTTCCGGATGCCTCCTGGTCGCCTCCCTCGGGAGGTGTTCCAGGCATGTCCTATTGGGAGGAGGCCTCGTGGAAGGCCCAGGACACGTTGGTGGGACTATGTCTCCGAGCTGGCCTGGTGTCGTCTCGGGGTCCCCCCAGAACAGCTGGAGGAGGTGTGCGTGGATCGGGAAGTCTGGGCATCTCTGCTGAGACTGCTGCCCCCGCGACCCGGCCCCGGATAAAGAGGAAGAAAATGGATGGATGGACTAAATCTCGACTAAAGTTAAATGACATTTTTGTCAAAAGACTAAGACTACATTAAAATATGTGTCAAAATTAACTCTGGTTCGAATCCTGGCCAAAGCTTTGACCGCAGTTTGTTTTCTGCTCAGTGACGACGACCTCATCTTCGAGGACTTTGCTCGGCAACGTCTGATTGGTTCAAAGGACGAGGAGGAGGAGCCTGTGGACTCGCCCAAAGTGGAGGAGAGATAGAGACAAGTTTGTGAAAAATGAACTCGACGTCCAAGCGTTTGCTGCCGGCTCTGGTCCAAGTCCAGTCTGGTCCAAGTCCAGTCTGGTCCCGGTCCAGTCTGATCTTAGTCCAGTCTGGTCCCGGTCCAGTCTGTGGTCCCGGTCCAGTCTGCTCTTGGTCCAGTCTGTGGTCCCGGTCCAGTCTGGTGTTAGTCTAGTCTGGTCGCAGTCCAGTCTGGTCCTAGTCCTAGGCCACAGTAGAAGGTGCTTCATGGATTCCACAGTTTCTTGTGTAAAGGAAGTGGTTTAGTCCCGGTTCCGTTTTGGACTCGGACTGTAGCCTCTAAGTGGAAACGTAGCCAATTTCATTTTTTAACTGAATGAATCTTATATTTACCTCAGAAGTCATTTCCAATGTTGTCATTTCATCTTTTTGCTTGGGACTTTTCTCCCTCGTCGTCTCTAATCAGCGACTGGAGATCAAAACCTAGACTTTGCCCAAATATCACTTCTTTAAATCCAACTGTATTGAATGAGAGATTGAATTTGAGTTCTGTTGTTTTATTTCATATGAACATATTTCCTGTAAAATACTGTTCATAGACGTGTTTATAGTCGTGTTTATAGTCGTGTTTATAGTCGTGTTTATAGTCGTGTTTATAGCCGTGTTTATAGTCGTGTTTATAGTCGTGTTTATAGTCGTGTTTATAGTCGTGTTTATAGTCGTGTTTATAGCCGTGTTTATAGTCGTGTTTATAGTCGTGTTTATATTCGTGTTTATAGTCGTGTTTATAGGCGTGTTTATAGTCGTGTTTATAGGCGTGTTTATAGTCGTGTTTATAGTCGTGTTTATATTCGTGTTTATAGTCGTGTTTATAGCCGTGTTTATATTCGTGTTTATAGTCGTGTTTATATTCGTGTTTATAGTCGTGTTTATAGTCGTGTTTATAGTCGTGTTTATAGGCGTGTTTATATTCGTGTTTATAGTCGTGTTTATAGTCGTGTTTATAGTCGTGTTTATAGTCGTGTTTATAGTCGTGTTTATATTCGTGTTTATAGTCGTGTTTATAGTCGTGTTTATAGTCGTGTTTATAGTCGTGTTTATAGTCGTGTTTATAGTCGTGTTTATATTCGTGTTTATAGTCGTGTTTATAGTCGTGTTTATAGGCGTGTTTATAGTCGTGTTTATAGCCGTGTTTATAGTCGTGTTTATAGTCGTGTTTATAGTCGTGTTTATAGTCGTGTTTATAGTCGTGTTTATAGGCGTGTTTATAGGCGTGTTTATATTCGTGTTTATAGTCGTGTTTATAGTCGTGTTTATAGTCGTGTTTATAGGCGTGTTTATATTCGTGTTTATAGTCGTGTTTATAGTCGTGTTTATATTCGTGTTTATATTTGTGTTTATAGTCGTGTTTATAGTCATGTTTATAGTCGTGTTTATAGCCGTGTTTATATTCGTGTTTATAGTCGTGTTTATAGTCGTGTTTATATTCGTGTTTATAGTCGTGTTTATAGTCGTGTTTATAGGCGTGTTTATAGGCGTGTTTATATTCGTGTTTATAGTCGTGTTTATATTCGTGTTTATAGTCGTGTTTATAGTCGTGTTTATATTCGTGTTTATAGTCGTGTTTATAGTCGTGTTTATATTCGTGTTTATATTCGTGTTTATAGTCGTGTTTATAGTCGTGTTTATAGTCGTGTTTATATTCGTGTTTATAGTCGTGTTTATAGTCGTGTTTATATTCGTGTTTATAGTCGTGTTTATAGTCGTGTTTATAGGCGTGTTTATAGGCGTGTTTATATTCGTGTTTATAGTCGTGTTTATATTCGTGTTTATAGTCGTGTTTATATTCGTGTTTATATTCGTGTTTATAGTCGTGTTTATAGTCGTGTTTATAGTCGTGTTTATAGTCGTGTTTATAGTCGTGTTTATAGTCGTGTTCATAGTCGTGTTTATAGTCGTGTTTATAGTCGTGTTTATAGTCGTGTTTATAGTCGTGTTCATAGTCGTGTTCATAGTCGTGTTCATAGTCGTGTTCATAGTCGTGTTTATAGGCGTGTTTATAGTCGTGTTTATAGGCGTGTTTATAGTCGTGTTTATAGCCGTGTTTATAGCCGTGTTTATAGCCGTGTTTATAGTCGTGTTTATAGTCGTGTTTATAGTCGTGTTTATAGCCGTGTTTATAGTCGTGTTTATATTCGTGTTTATAGTCGTGTTTATATTCGTGTTTATAGTCGTGTTTATAGTCGTGTTTATATTCGTGTTTATAGTCGTGTTTATATTCGTGTTTATATTCGTGTTTATAGTCGTGTTTATAGTCGTGTTTATAGTCGTGTTTATATTCGTGTTTATAGTCGTGTTTATAGTCGTGTTTATATTCGTGTTTATAGTCGTGTTTATAGGCGTGTTTATAGGCGTGTTTATATTCGTGTTTATAGTCGTGTTTATATTCGTGTTTATAGTCGTGTTTATATTCGTGTTTATATTCGTGTTTATAGTCGTGTTTATAGTCGTGTTTATAGTCGTGTTTATAGTCGTGTTTATAGTCGTGTTCATAGTCGTGTTTATAGTCGTGTTTATAGTCGTGTTTATAGTCGTGTTTATAGTCGTGTTCATAGTCGTGTTCATAGTCGTGTTCATAGTCGTGTTCATAGTCGTGTTTATAGTCGTGTTTATAGTCGTGTTTATAGTCGTGTTTATAGGCGTGTTTATAGTCGTGTTTATAGTCGTGTTTATAGTCGTGTTTATAGTCGTGTTTATAGTCGTGTTATAGACGTGTTTATAGTCGTGTTTATAGTCGTGTTTATAGTCGTGTTTATAGTCGTGTTTATAGGCGTGTTTATAGTCGTGTTTATAGCCGTGTTTATAGCCGTGTTTATAGTCGTGTTTATAGTCGTGTTTATAGTCGTGTTTATAGCCGTGTTTATAGTCGTGTTTATAGCCGTGTTTATAGTCGTGTTCATATTCGTGTTTATAGGCGTGTTTATAGTCGTGTTCATAGTCGTGTTTATAGTCGTGTTTATATTCGTGTTTATAGTCGTGTTTATAGTCGTGTTTATAGTCGTGTTTATAGTCGTGTTCATAGTCGTGTTTATAGTCGTGTTCATAGTCGTGTTCATAGTCGTGTTTATAGTCGTGTTTATAGTCGTTTTTATAGTCGTGTTTATATTCGTGTTTATAGTCGTGTTTATATTCGTGTTTATAGTCGTGTTTATAGTCGTGTTTATAGTCGTGTTTATAGTCGTGTTTATAGTCGTGTTTATATTCGTGTTTATAGTCGTGTTTATAGTCGTGTTTATAGACGTGTTTATAGTCGTGTTTATAGTCGTGTTTATAGTCGTGTTTATAGTCGTGTTTATAGGCGTGTTTATAGTCGTGTTTATAGTCGTGTTTATAGTCGTGTTTATAGTCGTGTTTATAGTCGTGTTTATAGTCGTGTTTATAGTCGTGTTTATAGTCGTGTTTATAGTCGTGTTTATAGTCGTGTTTATAGCCGTGTTTATAGTCGTGTTCATATTCGTGTTTATAGTCGTGTTCATATTCGTGTTTATAGTCGTGTTTATAGTCGTGTTTATAGTCGTGTTCATAGTCGTGTTCATAGTCGTGTTCATAGTCGTGTTCATATTCGTGTTTATAGTCGTGTTTATAGTCGTGTTTATAGTCGTGTTCATAGTCGTGTTCATAGTCGTGTTCATAGTCGTGTTCATAGTCGTGTTTATAGTCGTGTTTATAGTCGTGTTTATAGTCGTGTTTATAGTCGTGTTTATAGTCGTGTTTATAGTCGTGTTTATAGTCGTGTTTATAGTCGTGTTTATAGTCGTGTTCATAGTCGTGTTTATAGTCGTGTTCATAGTCGTGTTCATAGTCGTGTTCATAGTCGTGTTTATAGTCGTGTTTATAGTCGTGTTCATAGTCGTGTTTATAGTCGTGTTTATAGTCGTGTTTATATTCGTGTTTATAGTCGTGTTTATAGTCGTGTTTATAGTCGTGTTTATAGTCGTGTTTATAGTCGTGTTATAGACGTGTTTATAGTCGTGTTTATAGTCGTGTTTATATTCGTGTTTATAGCCGTGTTTATAGGCGTGTTCATAGTCGTGTTTATAGTCGTGTTTATAGTCGTGTTTATAGTCGTGTTTATAGTCGTGTTTATAGTCGTGTTTATAGTCGTGTTTATAGGCGTGTTTATAGTCGTGTTTATAGTCGTGTTTATAGCCGTGTTATAGACGTGTTTATAGTCGTGTTTATAGTCGTGTTTATAGCCGTGTTTATAGGCGTGTTTATAGTCGTGTTTATAGTCGTGTTTATAGTCGTGTTTATAGTCGTGTTTATATTCGTGTTTATAGTCGTGTTTATAGTCGTGTTTATAGGCGTGTTTATAGTCGTGTTTATAGTCGTGTTTATAGTCGTGTTTATAGTCGTGTTTATAGTCGTGTTTATAGGCGTGTTTATAGTCGTGTTTATAGTCGTGTTTATAGGCGTGTTTATAGTCGTGTTTATAGTCGTGTTTATAGTCGTGTTTATAGTCGTGTTTATAGTCGTGTTTATAGTCGTGTTTATAGTCGTGTTTATAGTCGTGTTTATAGTCGTGTTTATAGTCGTGTTCATATTCGTGTTTATAGTCGTGTTTATAGTCGTGTTTATAGTCGTGTTTATAGTCGTGTTTATAGCCGTGTTTATAGTCGTGTTCATATTCGTGTTTATAGTCGTGTTTATAGCCGTGTTTATAGTCGTGTTCATATTCGTGTTTATAGTCGTGTTTATAGTCGTGTTTATAGCCGTGTTTATAGTCGTGTTTATAGTCGTGTTTATAGTCGTGTTCATATTCGTGTTTATAGTCGTGTTTATAGTCGTGTTTATAGTCGTGTTTATAGTCGTGTTTATAGTCGTGTTTATAGTCGTGTTTATAGCCGTGTTTATAGTCGTGTTCATATTCGTGTTTATAGTCGTGTTTATAGGCGTGTTTATAGGCGTGTTTATAGTCGTGTTTGTTTCTTTGATCCGGTCTGAACTCGCCGCAGCAGAGAGAAGTGGCACTCACTCTGATTCGCTCTGATCCTCTGAAGCCTCACGTGCACGAGACGTGAGGCACGTGGGGCTTTGTGCACGTGAGGCCACGCTCCACTGACCACACGTGCACGCTCGCGCTCGTGCACACTCCTCAGGGGAGGGGGGGGGGGGGGACAGATGGGGCAAAGGCTCAGAGAGAAATGAACTGTCACACACAGGACCACGGCTGCAGCACATGTTTATGTTTGTTTATGTTTATGTTTGTGTTTGTTTGTGTTTGTTTATGTTTGTGTTTGTTTGTGTTTGTGTTTGTTTGTTTGTTTGTTTGTTTGTTTGTTTGTTTGTTTGTTTGTGTTTGTTTGTTTATGTTTATGTTTGTGTTTGTTTGTGTTTGTTTGTGGAGCTCTGTGGTCGGGGGCTTCGTGCCCCAGGTAGGGTCTCCCAGGGCAAACCGGTCCTGGGAGACGGGTCAGACGGAGATGGATCGACTGTATATTTATTCATTGTAACGTCTCACTTGCAGTTTTTTTAATCAGAAGCCCAGGAAGACGAGCGACCACCATGGTTGATAAATTATAATAAAGAAACAATAATAAAGAAACAACAATAAAGAAACAATAATAACAATAATAACAATAGGCGACATAAACAATTGTATCAGTCGCACTTCTGTCCTTTTATTTTGTTATTTTTGAAATGTTTTCTGTTTTTCTTCTTCAGGACGTCACTCGTTCCCAAACCGCGCTTCGGATCCAGGTCTATTTATATCTCTGCGTGCGCGCCCACGTGCACACGCCTCACCTCAGGCCCCGCACGTGCACGCTCACGTGCACGCTCACACGTCTCTATGGACGAAACTCAGCGTCAGGACCGAGCGCGGGATCTGACCTGACACTGCACACATGCACACACACACACACACACACACACACACACACACACACACACACACACACACACACACACACACACACTCATGTTTACACACACATGTGCACCCATCCCCTGCAGGGGGAGGAGTTCGCCTGAATCACAGCATCCAGACGAGAGCGGACCAGGACTGAACCAGGACTAACCAAGGTCTGAACTAGGACTACACAAGAGCTAACCCAGGACTAACCAAGGTCTGAACTAGGACTACACAAGAGCTAACCCAGGACTAACCAAGGTCTGAACTAGGACTACACAAGAGCTAACCCAGGACTAACCAAGGTCTGAACTAGGACTACACAAGAGCTAACCCAGGACTAACCCAGCTCTGGTCATGAAGTAGCTTTGGGGCGACAAACACGAAGCTGTGGATAAAGAATGATCGATCTTTGGGCCGTTTTGGACGAGGCTCGGAGCTAAATCCTGACTCCAGATCCAGAGGAAATCCTGACCACACTTTGGAAAATGTCCAGCCCGAACCAGGTCCAGGACCAGAACCAGGACCAGAACCAGAACGAGACCAAACCGGCTCCGGACCATGATCAAAACCAGGTCCCAAACCTGGAGCTTGACCTGAAATCAAAGAACCAGAACCAGCCCAAACCGGCGCGGACCAAGAGTCAGACCAAAGTCCAGACCCATGAGTCCAGCCCGGCGCCGAACCAGAACCAGGTCCAGGACAAACCCGCGGAGCCCGAGAGCTTCTGCAGCTTCATCTATAACCCGCGGACCGGAGCCGTCCTGGGCCGGACCCGGACCTCCTGGGGTAAGATCAGTTCTTCTATTAGAGGAACATAAATACTGACTTTTCATCCACCGCTTTTTACTCACACGGATCTTACACAGACCTTCAGAAACCACCAGGTCTTAGCTTTCAAATGAGGCGTCACTCTGGCCTATTGGCTGTGAGCTCCAGGAGCATCATCTACAAAAAGAACCAAATGTCCATCCTTACTTCTTTTCAATGTCTGTTTTCTGAACTCCAGGTCTCGTGTTTGTAGCTTTCTGTTTTATTCTGGACTTTGGGCTCGATTCGATCTTTGCCTGAGCTCTAATGAAAGCTCGTTTATTGGTTTAACGTCTGCTCGTGTGGACGTGCAGATCCATAAGGCGGTTACATAATCCTGATGTTCCATGTTCTTGGCAGATCTTCAGAGGCTTCAGCAGCTGCTCATTATGTTACACTTTCTCCTGTTTATACGTTTCATAAAAACGCTTCCAGCTCTTATTGTGAAAGGGAAGTCCTTTAAGACGAACCCGGGTCTAAGGCCATGATGGACTCCGAGGGTCTTAGCGTTTGTTTAATGTCTGATGTACACGTGAGCTCCTCTACGCTAAAGAGCGAGTAGAGAGAACGTTTTGCACCTGATTCACCGTCTGCTCTTAAAGGGACAGTCTACTGTAGACAAACTGTCCCCTAGTCCAGACAAACTGTCCCCCAGTCCAGACAGACTGTCCCCCAGTCCAGACAAACTGTCCCTCAGTCCAGACAGACTGTCCCCCAGTCCAGACAGACTGTCCCCCAGTCCAGACAAACTGTCCCCCAGTCCAGACAAACTGTCCCCCAGTCCAGACAAACTGTCCCCCAGTCCAGACAGACTGTCCCCCAGTCCAGACAAACTGTCCCTCAGTCCAGACAAACTGTCCCTCAGTCCAGACAAACTGTCCCCCAGTCCAGACAAACTGTCCCTCAGTCCAGAGGAAAACCCATCCATACATTTTCTTCCCCTTTATCCGGGGCCGGGTCGGGGGGGCAGCAGTCTCACCTCCTCCAGCTGTTCTGGGGGGACCCCGAGGCCACACCAGGCCAGCTCGGAGACATAGTCCCACCAGCGTGTCCTGGGCCTTCCACGAGGCCTCCTCCCAGTGGGACATGCCTGGAGCACCTCCCGAGGGAGGCGACCAGGAGTTATCCGGAACAGATGCCCTAGCCACCTCAGCTGGCTCCTTTCGACATGAAGGAGCAGCAACTCGACTCTGAACTCCTCCCGGGTAACTGAGCTCCTCCCCCCCAGCCGCCCTGTGAAGGAAACTCATTTCGGCCGCTTGTATTCGCGATCTTGTCCTTTCGGTCATTACCCAAATCTCATGACCATAGGTGAGGGTGGGATGACCATAGGTGAGGGTGGGATGGCCATAGGTGAGGGTGGGATGACCATAGGTGAGGGTGGGATGGCCATAGGTGAGGGTGGGATGACCATAGGTGAGGGTGGGATGGCCGTAGGTGAGGGTGGGGTGACCATAGGTGAGGGTGGGATGGCCGTAGGTGAGGGTGGGGTGACCATAGGTGAGGGTGGGGTGACCGTAGGTGAGGGTGGGATGACCATAGGTGAGGGTGGGGTGACCATAGGTGAGGGTGGGATGACCATAGGTGAGGGTGGGATGACCATAGGTGAGGGTGGGATGACCATAGGTGAGGGTGGGATGACCATAGGTGAGGGTGGGAACGTAGATCGATCGGTAAATCGAGAGCTTTGCCTCAGACTCAGCTCCCTCTTCACCACCACAGTCCGATCCCCTTCTTGAAGAGAGGGACCACCACCCTGGTCTGCCAATCCAGGGGCAGCCGCATCGACAATGGAGGAGGAGAACATGGTCCACTCGGACTCCATGTCCCCTACCTCCCTCGGAATCTGGGTGAAGCTCTTCCGGAGGTGGGAGTTGAAGACCCTACTGACAGAGGGATCCACCAGACGTTCCCAACAGACCCTCACAACACGTTTGGGCCTGCCAGGTCTGACCGGCTTCTTCCCCTGCCAGCGGATCCAGCTCACCACCAGGTGGTGATCGGTTGACAGCTCAGCCCCTCTCTTCACCCGAGTGTCCGAGACACGCGGCCGGAGGTCAGATGACACAACTACAAAGTCGATCATCGACCTCCTGCCTAGGGTGTCCTGGTGCCACGTGCACTTATGGACATCCTTGTGCTCGAACATGGTGTTCGTTATGGACAAACCGTAACTAGCACAGAAGTCCAATAACAGAACACCACTCGGGTTCCGATCGGGGAGACCGTTCTTCCCCATCACCCCCACCCAGGTCTCACTGTCGTTACCCACGTGGGCGTTGAAGTCCCCCAGTAGAACAATGGAGTCCCCAGCCGGAGCACCATCTAGTACCCCCCCCAGGGACTCCAAGAAGGCCGGGTACTCTGCACCGATGTTGGGCCCGTAGGCCGAGACAACGGTGAGAGACCTGTCCCCGACCCGAAGGCGTAGGGACGCGACCCTCTCGTTCACCGGGGTGAACTCCAACACGTGACGGCTGAGCTGGGGGGCTATGAGCAAACCCCCCCCAGCCCGCGGCCTCCCCCCGCGGGCAACTCCAGAAAAATGGAGCGTCCAGCCCCTCTCCAGGAGTTGGGATCCGGAACCCAGGCTGTGCCTCTCAACCTCCCGCACAAGCTCAGCCTCCTCCCCCCCAGCTCAGGCTCCTCCCCCCAGCTCAGGCTCCTCCCCCCCAGCGAGGTGGCGTTCCATGTCCCGAACGCCAGAAGCTGCGCACGCGGACCAGGTCGTCGAGGCACCTGCCTTCGACTGCCACCCAGTCCTCTCAGCACCGACCCCTACGGACCCCTCTGCGGGTGGTGGGTCCACAGGAGGCGACGTCACGGTCCTTGATCTTAAACTGTCCATAGAAGTCTTTGAACTGCTCTTCGTCTGACCCGTCACCTAAGACCTGTTTGCCCTGGGACACCCTACCAGGGGCATAAAGCCCCCGACAACAGAGCTCCTAGGATCATTCGGGCGCTCAAACCCCCCCCCCCTACGTTAAGGTAGTAGTTCATGGGGTTGACCTTATAATAATAATAATGTTGTCCTCTTTGTTCCAGGTCACATCCTGCTCTTCTACCTGGTCTTCTATGCCTCGCTCTCCCTCATGTTCTGCATCACTCTGGGCGCCGTGCTGCTCACGCTGGACCCGGACACGCCCAAGTACACGGACCGTCTGCAGAACCCAGGTGCCCCCCCCCCCCCCCCGAACACAGTCATGTTAGAGTGACATCATAAACTAAAGCTGCAGACTGCCTCTGAGCAGTGCCCCGTCCAGTTATAAACTAAACTAACTAAACTAACTAAACTAACTAAACTAACTAAACTAACTAAACTAACTAAACTAAACTAACTAAACTAACTAAACTAACTAAACTAACTAAACTAACTAAACTAAACTAACTAAACTAAACTAAACTAACTAAACTAAACTAAACTAACTAAACTAAACTAAACTAACTAAACTAAACTAACTAAACTAACTAAACTAAACTAAACTAACTAAACTAAACTAAACTAACTAAACTAAACTAAACTAACTAAACTAAACTAACTAAACTAACTAAACTAACTAAACTAAACTAACTCAACTAACTAAACTAAACTAACTAAACTAACTAAACTAAACTAACTAAACTAAACTAAACTAAACTAACTAAACTAAACTAAACTAACTAAACTAAACTAAACTAAACTAACTAAACTAAACTAACTAAACTAACTAAACTAAACTAAACTAACTAAACTAAACTAAACTAACTAAACTAAACTAAACTAACTAAACTAAACTAACTAAACTAACTAAACTAACTAAACTAAACTAACTCAACTAACTAAACTAAACTAACTAAACTAACTAAACTAAACTAACTAAACTAAACTAAACTAACTAAACTAACTAAACTAAACTAACTAAACTAAACTAAACTAAACTAACTAAACTAACTAAACTAACTAAACTAAACTAAACTAACTAAACTAAACTAAACTAACTAAACTAAACTAACTAAACTAACTAAACTAACTAAACTAACTAAACTAACTAAACTAACTAAACTAAACTAACTAAACTAAACTAACTAAACTAACTAAACTAACTAAACTAACTAAACTAACTAAACTAACTAAACTAAACTAACTAAACTAACTAAACTAACTAAACTAACTAAACTAACTAAACTAACTAAACTAAACTAACTAAACTAAACTAAACTAACTAAACTAAACTAAACTAACTAAACTAAACTAACTAAACTAACTAAACTAAACTAAACTAAACTAACTAAACTAAACTAAACTAACTAAACTAAACTAAACTAACTAAACTAAACTAACTAAACTAACTAAACTAACTAAACTAAACTAACTCAACTAACTAAACTAAACTAACTAAACTAACTAAACTAAACTAACTAAACTAAACTAAACTAAACTAACTAAACTAAACTAAACTAAACTAACTAAACTAAACTAAACTAACTAAACTAAACTAACTAAACTAAACTAACTAAACTAACTAAACTAACTAAACTAAACTAACTCAACTAACTAAACTAAACTAACTAAACTAACTAAACTAAACTAACTAAACTAAACTAAACTAACTAAACTAACTAAACTAAACTAACTAAACTAAACTAAACTAAACTAACTAAACTAACTAAACTAACTAAACTAAACTAAACTAACTAAACTAAACTAAACTAACTAAACTAAACTAACTAAACTAACTAAACTAACTAAACTAACTAAACTAACTAAACTAACTAAACTAACTAAACTAAACTAACTAAACTAACTAAACTAACTAAACTAACTAAACTAACTAAACTAAACTAAACTAACTCAACTCAACTAAACTAACTAAACTAACTAAACTAAACTAACTAAACTAACTAAACTAACTAAACTAACTAAACTAAACTAACTAAACTAACTAAACTAACTAAACTAAACTAACTAAACTAACTAAACTAACTAAACTAAACTAACTAAACTAAACTAACTAAACTAACTAAACTAAACTAACTAAACTAAACTAAACTAACTAAACTAACTAAACTAACTAAACTAACTAAACTAACTAAACTAACTAAACTAAACTAACTAAACTAACTAAACTAACTAAACTAAACTAAACTAACTCAACTAAACTAACTAAACTAACTAAACTAACTAAACTAAACTAACTAAACTAACTAAACTAACTAAACTAAACTAAACTAACTAAACTAACTAAACTAAACTAAACTAACTAAACTAACTAAACTAACTAAACTAACTAAACTAAACTAACTAAACTAAACTAAACTAACTAAACTAAACTAAACTAAACTAAACTAAACTAACTAAACTAACTAAACTAAACTAACTAAACTAACTAAACTAACTAAACTAAACTAAACTAAACTAACTAAACTAAACTAAACTAACTAAACTAACTAAACTAAACTAAACTAACTAAACTAAACTAAACTAAACTAAACTAACTAAACTAACTAAACTAAACTAACTAAACTAACTAAACTAACTAAACTAAACTAACTAAACTAACTAAACTAAACTAAACTAAACTAACTAAACTAACTAAACTAAACTAAACTAAACTAACTAAACTAACTAAACTAAACTAAACTAACTAAACTAACTAAACTAAACTAAACTAACTAAACTAACTAAACTAAACTAACTAAACTAACTAAACTAAACTAAACTAACTAAACTAAACTAAACTAAACTAAACTAACTAAACTAACTAAACTAAACTAACTAAACTAACTAAACTAAACTAAACTAACTAAACTAACTAAACTAAACTAAACTAAACTAACTAAACTAACTAAACTAAACTAACTAAACTAACTAAACTAACTAAACTAAACTCAACAAACATATAAACACTTTGTTTCTGCTCCGTTTCTCATGAGATGGACTTAAAGATCTAAAACTCATTCCAGACTCACAATATTACCATTTCTCTCAAACATTGTTCACAAATCAGTCCAAATGTGTGATAGTGAGACCTTCTGCTCTGCTGAGATGATCCATCCCACCTCACAGGTGTGCCACATCAAGATGCTGATCTGACATCATGATTAGTGCACAGGTGTACCTTATACTGCCCACAATAAAAGGCCACCCTGAAATGTGCAGTTTAGTCTTACAGCAAAATGCCACAGATGCCACAAGCATTGAGGGAGCGTGCACTTGGCATGCTGACAGCAGGAAGGTCAACCAGATCTGCTGCTCGTGCATTGAATGTTCATTTCTCCATAAGCGTCTCCAAAGGCGTTTCAGAGAATATGGCAGAACATCCAACCGGCCTCACAACCGCAGACCACGTAACCACACCAGCCCAGGACCTCCACATCCAGCAGGTTCACCTCCAAGATCGTCTGAGACCAGCCACTCAGACAGCTGCTGAAACTATTGGTTTGCATAACCAAACCATTTCTGCACAAACTGTCAGAAACCGTCTCAGGGAAGCTCAACTACTCCTCGTCCTCATCGGGGTCTTGACCTGACTCCAGCTCGTCCTCATCGGGGTCTTGACCTGACTCCAGCTCGTCCTCATCGGGGTCTTGACCTCCAGCTCGTCGTCCTCATCGGGGTCTTGACCTGACTCCAGCTCGTCCTCATCGGGGTCTTGACCTGACTCCAGCTCATCCTCATCGGGGTCTTGACCTGACTCCAGCTCGTCCTCATCGGGGTCTTGACCTGACTCCAGCTCATCCTCATCGGGGTCTTGACCTGACTCCAGCTCGGTCTCTGCTCGGAGCTGGTCCGGGGTCTCTGCTCGGAGCTGGTCCGGGGTCTCTGCTCGGAGCTGGTCCGGGACCCGGCCCGCTGTAATGCCTCGGGTGTAAATCCACACATTGAGTTGCCTTGTGTACAACATGTGCAGTATAAATAAGTTGCCCTGCCTTTGTAACCGCAGTGTGCCCCCTGCAGGAGTGGTGGTGCAGCCGCAGCTGGTACAGATCTTCTTCAACAGAAGCGAGCCGTCTGAGTACAGTCCGATCATCGAGCACCTTCAGCAGCTGCTGCACAGTGAGTCCAGGAACGTTCAGGTTCTCAGAAACATGGAGTCAAGTTTGAGCTCGAATGATTTTTGTTTTGCTTATTGTGTCCACTCACTAAAAAGCCAAACGTTGGCCCCATTTTCTTAATTTAATATTTTACGAATTTCTTCTTGCCACCTTCTCTCCCACTGTTTCCCAAATGATTCTCCATTTCCCCACATTTCTTGACATTGGAGATGAACCTGAGATCTTCCTCACATTATTGTTCTGTTTTCTGGTTCAGCAGATATTTTAGTATCGATATCGGAAACTGAATATCGTTTAACTACTGGTATCAAAGAAATGCTGTGGTACCCAGTCCCACTGTGGCGCCTCCTGCAGGACGCTGATGTCACTGTGGCGCCTCCTGCAGGACGCTGATGTCAGTGTGGCGCCTCCTGCAGGACGCTGATGTCACTGTGGCGCCTCCTGCAGGACGCTGATGTCAGTGTGGCGCCTCCTGCAGGACACTGATGTCACTGTGGCGCCTCCTGCAGGACACTGATGTCACTGTGGCGCCTCCTGCAGGACGCTGATGTCACTGTGGCGCCTCCTGCAGGACGCTGATGTCACTGTGGCGCCTCCTGCAGGACGCTGATGTCAGTGTGGCGCCTCCTGCAGGACGCTGATGTCACTATGGCGCCTCCTGCAGGACGCTGATGTCACTATGGCGCCTCCTGCAGGACGCTGATGTCAGTGTGGCGCCTCCTGCAGGACGCTGATGTCACTGTGGCGCCTCCTGCAGGACGCTGATGTCACTGTGGCGCCTCCTGCAGGACGCTGATGTCAGTGTGGCGCCACCTGCAGGACGCTGATGTCACTGTGGCGCCCCCTGCAGGACGCTGATGTCACTGTGGCGCCTCCTGCAGGACGCTGATGTCACTGTGGCGCCTCCTGCAGGACGCTGATGTCACTGTGGCGCCTCCTGCAGGACGCTGATGTCACTGTGGCGCCTCCTGCAGGACGCTGATGTCAGTGTGGCGCCTCCTGCAGGACGCTGATGTCACTATGGCGCCTCCTGCAGGACGCTGATGTCACTATGGCGCCTCCTGCAGGACGCTGATGTCAGTGTGGCGCCTCCTGCAGGACGCTGATGTCAGTGTGGCGCCTCCTGCAGGACGCTGATGTCAGTGTGGCGCCTCCTGCAGGACGCTGATGTCACTGTGGCGCCTCCTGCAGGACGCTGATGTCACCATGGCGCCTCCTGCAGGACGCTGATGTCACTGTGGCGCCCCCTGCAGGACGCTGATGTCACTGTGGCGCCACCTGCAGGACGCTGATGTCACTGTGGCGCCTCCTGCAGGACGCTGATGTCACTGTGGCGCCTCCTGCAGGACGCTGATGTCAGTGTGGCGCCTCCTGCAGGACGCTGATGTCACTGTGGCGCCTCCTGCAGGACGCTGATGTCACTGTGGCGCCTCCTGCAGGACGCTGATGTCAGTGTGGCGCCTCCTGCAGGACGCTGATGTCACTGTGGCGCCTCCTGCAGGACGCTGATGTCACTATGGCGCCTCCTGCAGGACGCTGATGTCACTATGGCGCCTCCTGCAGGACGCTGATGTCACTGTGGCGCCTCCTGCAGGACGCTGATGTCACTGTGGCGCCTCCTGCAGGACGCTGATGTCACTATGGCGCCTCCTGCAGGACGCTGATGTCACTGTGGCGCCTCCTGCAGGACGCTGATGTCACTGTGGCGCCCCCTGCAGGACGCTGATGTCACTGTGGCGCCACCTGCAGGACGCTGATGTCACTGTGGCGCCTCCTGCAGGACGCTGATGTCACTATGGCGCCTCCTGCAGGACGCTGATGTCACTATGGCGCCTCCTGCAGGACGCTGATGTCAGTGTGGCGCCTCCTGCAGGACGCTGATGTCACTGTGGCGCCTCCTGCAGGACGCTGATGTCAGTGTGGCGCCTCCTGCAGGACGCTGATGTCACTGTGGCGCCACCTGCAGGACGCTGATGTCACTGTGGCGCCTCCTGCAGGACGCTGATGTCACTGTGGCGCCTCCTGCAGGACGCTGATGTCACTGTGGCGCCTCCTGCAGGACGCTGATGTCACTGATGTCAGTGTGGCGCCTCCTGCAGGACGCTGATGTCACTGTGGCGCCTCCTGCAGGACGCTGATGTCAGTGTGGCGCCTCCTGCAGGACGCTGATGTCACTGTGGCGCCTCCTGCAGGACGCTGATGTCACTGTGGCGCCTCCTGCAGGACGCTGATGTCACTGTGGCGCCCCCTGCAGGACGCTGATGTCACTGTGGCGCCTCCTGCAGGACGCTGATGTCAGTGTGGCGCCCCCTGCAGGACGCTGATGTCACTGTGGCGCCTCCTGCAGGACGCTGATGTCACTGTGGCGCCTCCTGCAGGACGCTGATGTCACTGTGGCGCCTCCTGCAGGACGCTGATGTCACTGTGGCGCCTCCTGCAGGACGCTGATGTCACTGTGGCGCCTCCTGCAGGACGCTGATGTCAGTGTGGCGCCTCCTGCAGGATGCTGATGTCACTGTGGCGCCTCCTGCAGGACGCTGATGTCAGTGTGGCGCCTCCTGCAGGACGCTGATGTCACTGTGGCGCCTCCTGCAGGACGCTGATGTCACTGTGGCGCCTCCTGCAGGACGCTGATGTCAGTGTGGCGCCACCTGCAGGACGCTGATGTCACTGTGGCGCCTCCTGCAGGACGCTGATGTCAGTGTGGCGCCTCCTGCAGGACGCTGATGTCACTGTGGCGCCTCCTGCAGGACGCTGATGTCACTGTGGCGCCTCCTGCAGGACGCTGATGTCAGTGTGGCGCCTCCTGCAGGACGCTGATGTCACTGTGGCGCCTCCTGCAGGACGCTGATGTCAGTGTGGCGCCTCCTGCAGGACGCTGATGTCAGTGTGGCGCCCCCTGCAGGACGCTGATGTCACTCTGCACCTCCCTTTCCTCCTGGAGGTCACTGTTTGATTTTGCATGTGTGTTTTTCAGTCGAACCCCTGTGTCGTCCGGTCCCGGTCTCTGCTCCTTCACTGCTCCTCATGTGTCCCCTGAGGTTGGAGAGTATTATGACCTGACCTGTGAGTGGACAGTCCTAAGTGTGTGTTCCCCGTAGGGTACAACGACAGCCTGCAGGTGCAGAACGACCTGTGTTTGGCTGGAGAGTTCACGGTCTCCAACGCGGGGCCCGAGGTCCAGAGGAAAGTCTGTCAGTTCAAGCGCAGTTTGCTCCGGTCCTGCTCCGGCCTCACCGACCCGCACTTCGGGTTCAGAGATGGACGACCCTGTGTCCTGCTGAGCATGAACCGGGTACTGACCTCCTTTACTCACTCCATGAACCGGGTACTGACCTCCTTTACCCACTCACTCCATGAACCGGGTACTGACCTCCTTTACTCACTCCATGAACCGGGTACTGACCTCCTTTACCCACTCACTCCATGAACCGGGTACTGACCTCCTTTACCCACTCACTCCATGAACCGGGTACTGACCTCCTTTACCCACTCACTCCACGAACCGGGTACTGACCTCCTTTACCCACTCACTCCACGAACCGGGTACTGACCTCCTTTACCCACTCACTCCATGAACCGGGTACTGACCTCCTTTACCCACTCCATGAACCGGGTACTGACCTCCTTTACCCACTCACTCCACGAACCGGGTACTGACCTCCTTTACTCACTCACTCCACGAACCGGGTACTGACCTCCTTTACCCACTCACACCATGAACCAGGTACTGACCTCCTTTACCCACTCACTCCATGAACCGGGTACTGACCTCCTTTACCCACTCACTCCATGAACCAGGTACTGACCTCCTTTACCCACTCACTCCATGAACCGGGTACTGACCTCCTTTACAAACTCACTCCATGAACCGGGTACTGACCTCCTTTACCCACTCACTCCATGAACCGGGTACTGACCTCCTTTACAAACTCACTCCATGAACCGGGTACTGACCTCCTTTACAAACTCACTCCATGAACCGGGTACTGACCTCCTTTACCCACTCACTCCATGAACCAGGTACTGACCTCCTTTACAAACTCACTCCATGAACCAGGTACTGACCTCCTTTACCCACTCACTCCATGAACCGGGTACTGACCTCCTTTACCCACTCACTCCACGAACCGGGTACTGACCTCCTTTACCCACTCACTCCATGAACCAGGTACTGACCTCCTTTACAAACTCACTCCACGAACCGGGTACTGACCTCCTTTACCCACTCACTCCATGAACCGGGTACTGACCTCCTTTACCCACTCCATGAACCGGGTACTGACCTCCTTTACCCACTCCATGAACCGGATACTGACCTCCTTTACCCACTCCATGAACCAGGTACTGACCTCCTTTACCCACTCCATGAACCGGGTACTGACCTCCTTTACCCACTCCATGAACCGGATACTGACCTCCTTTACCCACTCACTCCACGAACCGGGTACTGACCTCCTTTACCCACTCACTCCACGAACCGGGTACTGACCTCCTTTACCCACTCACTCCATGAACCGGGTACTGACCTCCTTTACCCACTCCATGAACCGGGTACTGACCTCCTTTACCCACTCACTCCACGAACCGGGTACTGACCTCCTTTACTCACTCACTCCACGAACCGGGTACTGACCTCCTTTACCCACTCACACCATGAACCAGGTACTGACCTCCTTTACCCACTCACTCCATGAACCGGGTACTGACCTCCTTTACCCACTCACTCCATGAACCAGGTACTGACCTCCTTTACCCACTCACTCCATGAACCGGGTACTGACCTCCTTTACAAACTCACTCCATGAACCGGGTACTGACCTCCTTTACCCACTCACTCCATGAACCGGGTACTGACCTCCTTTACAAACTCACTCCATGAACCGGGTACTGACCTCCTTTACAAACTCACTCCATGAACCGGGTACTGACCTCCTTTACCCACTCACTCCATGAACCAGGTACTGACCTCCTTTACAAACTCACTCCATGAACCAGGTACTGACCTCCTTTACCCACTCACTCCATGAACCGGGTACTGACCTCCTTTACCCACTCACTCCACGAACCGGGTACTGACCTCCTTTACCCACTCACTCCATGAACCAGGTACTGACCTCCTTTACAAACTCACTCCACGAACCGGGTACTGACCTCCTTTACCCACTCACTCCATGAACCGGGTACTGACCTCCTTTACCCACTCCATGAACCGGGTACTGACCTCCTTTACCCACTCCATGAACCGGATACTGACCTCCTTTACCCACTCCATGAACCAGGTACTGACCTCCTTTACCCACTCCATGAACCGGGTACTGACCTCCTTTACCCACTCCATGAACCGGATACTGACCTCCTTTACCCACTCACTCCATGAACCGGGTACTGACCTCCTTTACCCACTCCATGAACCGGGTACTGACCTCCTTTACCCACTCACTCCATGAACCGGATACTGACCTCCTTTACCCACTCACTCCATGAACCGGGTACTGACCTCCTTTACCCACTCACTCCATGAACCGGGTACTGACCTCCTTTACCCACTCACTCCATGAACCGGGTACTGACCTCCTTTACCCACTCACTCCATGAACCGGGTACTGACCTCCTTTACAAACTCACTCCATGAACCGGGTACTGACCTCCTTTACCCACTCACTCCATGAACCGGGTACTGACCTCCTTTACAAACTCACTCCATGAACCGGGTACTGACCTCCTTTACAAACTCACACCATGAACCGGGTACTGACCTCCTTTACCCACTCACTCCATGAACCGGGTACTGACCTCCTTTACCCACTCACACCATGAACCGGGTACTGACCTCCTTTACCCACTCACTCCATGAACCAGGTACTGACCTCCTTTACAAACTCACACCATGAACCGGGTACTGACCTCCTTTACCCACTCACTCCATGAACCGGGTACTGACCTCCTTTACCCACTCACTCCATGAACCGGGTACTGACCTCCTTTACAAACTCACTCCATGAACCGGGTACTGACCTCCTTTACCCACTCACTCCATGAACCGGGTACTGACCTCCTTTACCCACTCACTCCATGAACCGGGTACTGACCTCCTTTACCCACTCACTCCATGAACCAGGTACTGACCTCCTTTACAAACTCACACCATGAACCGGGTACTGACCTCCTTTACCCACTCACTCCATGAACCGGGTACTGACCTCCTTTACAAACTCACTCCATGAACCGGGTACTGACCTCCTTTACCCACTCACTCCATGAACCGGGTACTGACCTCCTTTACCCACTCACTCCACGAACCGGGTACTGACCTCCTTTACCCACTCACTCCATGAACCGGGTACTGACCTCCTTTACAAACTCACTCCATGAACCGAGTACTGACCTCCTTTACCCACTCACACCATGAACCGGGTACTGACCTCCTTTACCCACTCACACCATGAACCGGGTACTGACCTCCTTTACAAACTCACTCCATGAACCAGGTACTGACCTCCTTTACCCACTCACACCATGAACCAGGTACTGACCTCCTTTACCCACTCACACCATGAACCAGGTACTGACCTCCTTTACCCACTCACTCCACGAACCAGGTACTGACCTCCTTTACCCACTCACTCCATGAACCAGGTACTGACCTCCTTTACTCACTCACACCATGAACCAGGTACTGACCTCCTTTACCCACTCACTCCATGAACTGGGTACTGACCTCCTTTACAAACTCACTCCATGAACCGGGTACTGACCTCCTTTACCCACTCACTCCATGAACCCGTGACCTGCCCAAACCCGCCTGCCCGTGACCCGCCCAAACCCGCCTGCCCGTGACCCGCCCAAACCCGCCTGCCCCCCCTCCTGTCGCTGACTCTACAGTCTCAGACGCTGCAGCTCAAAGCGTGTCGGAGAAACGGTTTACCTGGGCTCAGCACCAGGGGGCGCTCTCGTCTGTTTCACTGATGTTTGTGTTTTCCAGGTGGTGGGACTGAAGCCGTCTGGAGACCCTTACATTAACTGCACCTCCAAGGTGAGGCTGCGTTCACTGACGTCACGCCATTTTAAAGCAGTGGTTCCCAACCTTTTACATCTTGTGGACCCTCAGTGGTCCTCTGGGGACCCCCTCCCTCAACAGTTGGTTTAGAAAGCAGTCGCTTAAATAAATAAACTAAAAAGACAATGTTTTGTTCAAAAATAAAGCTTTTCCTTCTAAAATAATGTTCGGTTTCACTTCTCAAGTTCCTGCTAAGTCCTGAGTCCCCGTGCCCCTGGTTGGGAACCACTGTTTTAAAGAACCCATAGTTTCAAACTGAGATGGAGAATTCTGTGGTCACAGAAATATGAACCGAGGTCTAGATTTCTCCAAAGGTGTTGGTAAAGTTCATGAGACATGAGATCACCATGACAACCAGAACCTAAACCAAACCATGATGAGGTTAAAGGTTAACCATCAGCAGAGGCTCGTTCAGGAGAAGTCAGGCCTGAGAAGATGAAGATATCCATTATTATGCAACTAAAGAAAAACTAGATATTTCCGTCACACCTTCTGTTCTCCATAAAACTGAAGCTTCGAGCGACCACTTTACAAATAAGCGTATCTGGTCCTGATCCGGTTCTAATCTGGTTCTGATCTGGTTCTGATCCGGTTCTGATCTGGTTCTGATCTGGTTCTGATCCGGTTCTGATCCGGTTCTGATCCGGTTCTGATCTGGTTCTGATCCGGTTCTAATCCGGTTCTGATCCGGTTCTGTTCCTGTCACAGACTCCCATAAAGATGCAGTATTTCCCGCCGGACGCTCGTCTGGACCGGATGTTTTTCCCGTACTACGGAAAGAGGATTCACGTGAGTAGATGAACTCTCTCCCTTCCCCTCGGCTCGGTAGTAGTTAAAGAAGTGGAAGTAGTTCCACTACTATAACTTGTGTGTACCTTCAGGCGGGGTATGTGCAGTAGTAGTAGTAGTATTTGTAGGATAAGTACTTCATGTGTGTATTTGTAGGCGGGGTACGTGCAGTAGTAGTAGTAGTATTTGTAGGATAAGTACTTCATGTGTGTATTTGTAGGCGGGGTACGTGCAGTAGTAGTAGTAGTATTTGTAGTATAAGTACTTCATGTGTGTATTTGTAGGCGGGGTACGTGCAGTAGTAGTAGTAGTATTTGTAGTATAAGTACTTCATGTGTGTATTTGTAGGCGGGGTACGTGCAGCCATTGGTCGCCCTGAAGCTCCTCCTCTCGAGGCGGGACATGGGCGTGTCTCACTCCATCACGTGTCAAGTCCAAGGCAGCGGCATCAAGAACGACAACTACAGAGACCGGAACCAGGGCCGAGTGTCGTTCAAGATCAAAGTGACCCAGTGACCCAACCCTGACCCAGTGACCCAACCCTGACCAGTGACCCAACCCTGACCCAGTGACCCAACCCTGACCAGTGACCCAACCCTACCCCCTAATTATCGAGAACAACTACAGAGACCGAAACCAGGGCCGAGTGTCGTTCAAGATCAAAGTGACCCAGTGACCCAACCCTGACCCAGTGACCCAACCCTGACCAGTGACCCAACCCTGACCAGTGACCCAACCCTGACCCAGTGACCCAAACCTGACCCAGTGACCCAACCCTGACCAGTGACCCAACCCTGACCCAGTGACCCAACCCTACCCTCTAATTATCGAGAACAACTACAGAGACCGAAACCAGGGCCGAGTGTCGTTCAAGATCAAAGTGACCCAGTGAACCTTCGACTGACCCAACCCTAAACCAGGGGTCTGTAAACTTCATTATGAAAAGAGCCATTTTGCCTCCTCTTCCACCAAAGAAAATATTCTGGAGCCATAAAATATAAGAAAGCTAATACACTTTTAAATGCTTTAATCTTTAGTTAAATTAAAACCAGGCCTGTCTGTGACCTTCTGATATATGTGGGTAAAATGATATTGAAAACTAGCCCACTTTAATAAACAAAACACAGCCAGCAATCAACTGAAGTACCTGAACACACAACAAAAACCTGCATCTGCTCCAGGTCTAAAATAAATAATAATAATATTCATTTTCATGATGTTGTATTTTTTGTCAAGGCCAAAGGGAGCCACGAGTGTTCCCTGTTCCCTGGACCGGTCCTGGTTCTGGGCCGGTTACAGTTGGACCAAGAGACGAGCCGCAGTGATGCAGATGCAGCTCAAACTAGAGGGAACAGTTAGGAGCAAATCCATCAGGAATGTTAAATGCTGGCGATGAAAGAGCACAGGCTGACCGATGAACACACTGAAAATGAGTTTTTGTGTAAAACTGGAAGCAGACGTAAATATTACGCTCCATGTTTGAGCTGCTGACGTCCCGATGCTACAGAAGCATAAACACGTACCACTTCGCTAGCTCTTATTTTGGTGGAAAACCAAGTTAGCATTGCTCCGAAGTGGCCCAGAACCAGCCCAGAACCGGCCCAGAACAGGCCCAGAACCAGCCCAGAACCGGCCCAGAACGAGGCCCAGAACCGGCCCAGAATGAGGCCTAGAACAGGCCCAGAACCAGCACATTGGTGGAAAAGGGTGTGGATAAACCCGGGGCAGGACGGGCCCACTCAGTTCCTGTCCCGTGTCACTGTGATGTGAAGCACTGCTCTCACCAAACCCCTGAGATCTGCTCTGAAACCACTAGAGGGAGCCACAACCAAACCGCTGCGGTTTAGAGAATAACACTTTAGCCTGATTTAACACGTTTTCAGCCCTGATTTGTGGAGCTCCACAGAATAAACTGACCCACTAACGAACTAATCTCCGGTTCAGTCCGCGCTTCCCCTTCACTAAGTGTCGTTGGTTTGTTTTAAAGGGAACTCAGACGTAGCTCATGAAAATGTGTCTTATTTGTTCAGAGATGTGTAAAACCTGCGGTGCTGCTCACATTATGTTATTACTATTAATATTATTATTATTATTATGAAGTCTGTTCTATGCAAATGCTAATATCGTGTGGTGTTCACTCATGTTTTTGTGTATGTCAAAATAAAAGTGTGATGTTTATGACAAAAGCGATTTGTTTGTATTTGTCCATTTTATTTAGTTAGTAACTAGTTAGTTTCAAACAGAAAAGCCAGAGTTTGGAAAACAAAACCTTTATTTCGAGCTGACGTTATAGAAACTGTACAACAATAAAATCCCAAATAAACGATTTAAATAAAACCAGGTTTAAACGACAATAACAACAGACCTCAGCAGCACTTCCTCCTTAGGCCTGGTTTAGGCCTGGTTTAGTCTCGGTGTAGTCCTGGTGTAGTCCTGGTGTAGTCCTGGTGTAGTCCTGGTTTAGTCCTGGTTTAGTCCCGGTGTAGTCCTGGTTTAGTCCTGGTGTAGTCCTGGTGTAGTCCTGGTGTAGTCCTGGTTTAGTCCTTTTTTAGCTTCGGTGTAGCCTCTTGATGCAGACTCGGCAGCGGCTGACGAGGCGTTCAGGGAACTCGGATTCGGTCCGAGGAACAGGTTTCCTGCAGATCAGAAACAGAATATTTTAAGAAATAACTGCTGACGTTCTTATAACATTTGTAACATATCTTTAGCATATTTATATAATAATCTGTATCTAAATAACCAAGGAAAACAGAAGACTGGGACTGATCCAACGCTGGGTTTGATTCAAAACATGTAGGTGGGGCCTACCTGGACATGTAGGCGGGGCTTACCTGAACATGTGGGCGGGGCTTACCTGAACATGTGGGCGGGGTCGAGTGCGGCCAGCCAATAGGAGTAGGAGTCCGTGTAGTAGTTACAGGTGCCGCGGCCGTGACACTCGATGAAGGGGATTTTCCGGAAGTTTTCCAAACAGGATCCGGGCGACACCAGCGGCTGCCCCGAACCCTCAGCGCCCACTCCGGTCTCCTGTTACACATTATTATTATTATTATTTAGACCAAACTGACCCACTCCGGTCTCCTGTTACACATTATTATTATTATTTAGACCAAACTGACCCAATCCGGTCTCCTGTTACACATTATTATTATTATTATTATTATTATTATTTAGACCAAACTGACCCACTCCGGTCTCCTGTTACACATTATTATTATTATTATTATTATTATTATTTAGACCAAACTGACCCACTCCAGTCTCCTGTTACACATTATTATTATTATTATTATTTAGACCAAACTGACCCACTCCGGTCTCCTGTTACACATTATTATTATTATTATTTAGACCAAACTGACCCACTCCGGTCTCCTGTTACACATTATTATTATTATTTAGACCAAACTGACCCACTCCGGTCTCCTGTTACACATTATTATTATTATTATTATTTAGACCAAACTGACCCACTCCGGTCTCCTGTTACACATTATTATTATTATTATTTAGACCAAACTGACCCACTCCAGTCTCCTGTTACACATTATTATTATTATTATTATTTAGACCAAACTGACCCACTCCGGTCTCCTGTTACACATTATTATTATTATTTAGACCAAACTGACCCAATCCGGTCTCCTGTTACACATTATTATTATTATTATTATTATTATTATTTAGACCAAACTGACCCACTCCGGTCTCCTGTTACACATTATTATTATTATTATTATTATTATTATTATTATTATTATTTAGACCAAACTGACCCACTCCGGTCTCCTGTTACACATTATTATTATTATTATTATTATTATTATTATTTAGACCAAACTGACCCACTCCAGTCTCCTGTTACACATTATTATTATTATTATTATTATTATTATTATTATTATTATTATTTAGACCAAACTGACCCACTCCGGTCTCCTGTTACACATTATTATTATTATTATTATTATTATTATTTAGACCAAACTGACCCACTCCGGTCTCCTGTTACACATTATTATTATTATTATTATTATTATTATTATTATTATTATTATTATTATTATTATTATTATTATTATTTAGACCAAACTGACCCACTCCGGTCTCCTGTTACACATTATTATAATAATAATAATAATAATAATTATTATTATTATTATTATTATTATTATTAGGCCCGAGCAACGGACACGAAGTGCCCGGCGAGGGACTAATTAAAATCGTAAAAAAAAGGGAAAACGCAAGAATTCTAATAGCAAACGTGGACCGATACACAAGTAACTGGTATCAGGAATTAGTGCTCCGGGAGGTCTAATTTTGGGTGGCGTTGGCAAGAGAAAATAATAAAAGATGGCTCAGTGGCGCCCCCTCAAACAGGCAGTTTACATTGAGTCAATGAGAGCCCGGTGGCAAAAAATGTCATCGTACAAAGGTGACACTGGCCAGGGACATAGACCACGTCAGGACATGTCAAAAAATATATTATGAGCCCGGCCTAAACTCTACAGGAAGTCGGCCATCTTGGCCCAAACCTCGCACCGTCAAAATCGTACCTGTTGAACTTGTGACCCCTGATCCCCGAGTTTTCAATCAAACGCTTCAATTTTTGGCCAAAATGTCCCAGACCCATGTGGCTTTCCAAATCCTCATTTCAATTTTGGAAATAATATTGGGCGTGGTCATGACAAGGCCGGAACTCAAAGGCCATTTTCTACAAAATTCAAAGTCTCATATCTTTCACAGACTTTGTGGGATTGCAACGGACCCAATACGGCGCACGTGCACCTTCTCGAGCTGGACCTAACCATGTGCAAACGCAGCCACTATGGCCAAAAATGACCCACTGGCGCCCCCTTCAAGGTTTTTTCTTGAAAAATTCCAATCAAAAAATCCGGATGGTATGGAGTTGTGAAAATAATCACACAGGCCTTCCACGTCATAGGGATCAACATACCAAAGAGGCATCACTCTGAGTAATGTCGTTTGGGAGAAATAAAATGCCAAAACATTGCAAAAAAAACGTTTCCATTATTATTATTATTATTATTATTATTATTATTATTATTATTATTATTACGTCTTTGAACTCAATTTTGACCCCCTGAACATTAACGAAAACTCAATTTTATTTGACCAAAGGTTCATGGTTGGTGTAAAATTAACTATTTTGATACCCTCAAGACAACACCTTGAACAATGCCTCAGTGGCGCCCCCTCAAGCACGACCCCAATTCAAAAGGAATGATGCATTTTTTGCTCTAAACCTATGTCTTTGGGTACAGTGATAGAGGACATCAAGACAAACCTAAAACATCATTATAGCTCCGCCCTCTGACAAACAGGAAGTCGGCCATATTGGATTGAAAATTGTAGCCTTATTTTCTTCACCTGATATTTTGTCAAGTCACTCCCAGGGTTTTGGACCAAATGAGATCCAACTTGGTGAGTGTAATCTAGAGACATGGAGCTACAATAATCCAGCTCTATTGTTCAGATATCTGTTACGGTTTGTCTGTACGGCTCTGCCAAATATCATGCTTTTTCCCCACCTCTTTGACGACAACTCAAAAGGGCATGCAAGTTCCAATTGCACTAAAATTTCTATCAGCTAAGCCCCTCTATGGATCGTACTGATTAGCCAGGATAATTGTGCAATTTTCACAAAAATAGCGCCCCCTACCTATACTTGCAAAATTACACTTTTACGAACGTGAAAACAAAATTCATATCTCGATTCTCCATGTCACACTGATCAAAAAGGTTCATTACAACACCCCTCTATCTCGCTTTGTTTTTATATTATTAATATCCTGCTTTTACCCCGCCTCTTTGACGACAACTCAAAAGGGCATGCAATTTCCAATTGCACTAATATGTGTATCACATGAGCCCCTCTATGGATCGTACTGATTCGCCTGGATAATTGTGCAATTTTCAAAAAAATAGCGCCCCCTACCTATACCTGCAAAATTACACTTTTACGAAAGTGAAAACAAAAATTATATCCTGATTCTCCATGTCACACTGATCAAAAAAGTCTATTACAACATGCCTCTATCTTGCTTTGTTTTCTTTATAATTAGGCCCGAGCAACGGACACGAAGTGCCCGGCGAGGGACTAATTAAAATCGTAAAAAAAAAGGGAAAACGCAAGAATTCTAATAGCAAACGTGGACCGATACACAAGTAACTGGTATCAGGAATTAGTGCTCCGGGAGGTCTAATTTTGGGTGGCGTTGGCAAGAGAAAATAATAAAAGATGGCTCAGTGGCGCCCCCTCAAACAGGCAGTTTACATTGAGTCAATGAGAGCCCGGTGGCAAAAAATGTCATGGTACAAAGGTGACACTGGCCAGGGTCATAGACCACGTCAGGACATGTCAAAAAATATATTATGAGCCCGGCCTAAACTCTACAGGAAGTCGGCCATCTTGGCCCAAAACTCGCACCGTCAAAATCGTACCTGTTGAACTTGTGACCCCTGATCCCCGAGTTTTCAATCAAACGCTTCAATTTTTGGCCAAAATGTCCCAGACCCATGTGGCTTTCCAAATCCTCATTTCAATTTTGGAAATAATATTGGGCGTGGTCATGACAAGGCCGCAACTCAGAGGCCATTTTCTACAAAATTCAAAGTCTCATATCTTTCACAGACTTTGTGGGATTGCAACGGACCCAATACGGCGCACGTGCACCTTCTCGAGCTGGACCTAACCATGTGCAAACGCAGCCACTATGGCCAAAAATGACCCACTGGCGCCCCCTTCAAGGTTTTTTCTTGAAAAATTCCAATCAAAAAATCGGGATGGTATGGAGTTGTGAAAATAATCACACAGGCCTTCCCCGTCATAGGGATCGCGTCCGCCCTAGTGTGAGCTTTCCGGAAATGTATAACATGTGGGGGTCAAGGCAACCAGTCCACTTATACAGCCTGATCAAAGTGGCAGTATAGCGCCACCTGCTGTTTGAAGATGTCTTTTAAGTGGCTTGTAAGTGGCCCGCCAAAAGTGGCCCGCCCATCCTCCGTGACTATAGCCAGAGTTGTTCTTCTGGCAGCATGTTGGCGTCTGTCAGAGTTGCCACTGTCAGAGTTTCTCATGAAAATCGTCAATTTTCCCAAATACCCCCTTTATTCACAAAAGCCACACTTTAGACTCATACGTAGATATACTACCCCTCTGTGACAGAAAGAAGCTTTAATTTGGACGTGTTTGCTTCCAAATTGAGCTTTTTTGGACTTTACAGTCACAGGGAGTTCACTTAGGCTGTTTCCTGTCTGTCTCTGCGTGTTCCTCGTACTATGTGGCTCTCACCAAAGTATTCCTTCATCTATCGAGAGTTCTGCGGGGCTGGAGCACCTTTTCAGATCGTTGGCCGCCCGGGGAATTAGCCCTAATTAAAAATGTTTCAATAAATATTGGCTGAACTGCAATTTCGTTTTGTGAACGCTCGAGTGCAAAACTTTCATAGGATTTATCTATAAATCGCTGTGTTGTTGTGTAAGCCTGTGTAGCTCCATTGGTAGAGTGCAGGGTTCCCACCGTTATATTGCCGGTTCAATCCCAACCATGACTTTTTTTTTTTCCTTTTTTTTTTTTACGCAGTACCTACTGGGAAGAACCTGAATCGGCGACTATGCTCCCACCCTCATTCAAAACGGGGAAATGACCCTCACGTTGCACCACATGCCGTTTCATAAGATATTTCACATTTCGGCTGCAAAATAAATCTGCTTGTGTAGCTACATGGGTAGAGTGATAGGTCCCCAACCATGGGATTGCTGGATCAATTCTCACCTTGACTCTTTTATTTTATTTTTTTTTTACTCGGCAACTACTGGGAAGAACATGAATCGGCGCCTATTGTCCCACCCTCATTAAAAACTGTGAAAATAACCCCTCTCAACAAAATATTGTTTTACCTATCAAGTACGCTGAATGTCTGAGGCATCCTCTCAAATATTTGTCCCCCAGGCAAGTTTGCTCTAATTATAAAATGATTCAAATCATCTTGGCTCTCCGTTTTCTGCATATACGTGAGCCTGGTGATCTTTATAATAGTAATCCAAGGTCTTCTCATCTGTACCTGCCTTAGCTCCATGGGTAGAGTTCTGGACTCAAAATCACAAGGTTGCCGGATCAATTCCAACCTTGGCCTTTTTTTACTTTTTATTTGTATTCATGTTTTTATTTGATTTTTTACTGGCAACCTACAGGAAAGAAGATAAATGAAACATGAAATGAGAAAATGGAGGGGGGGTGGGGAGCTTGACTGGAAATGACCTCTCTACTCCAGTGGCGTGCTAGGACCTAATTTAGAGAATATTAGCCCATATTCGTCACATTGTGACACAGAGTTATGGCTCAGTGATAGAGTGCTGGTCTTTGGTGCAGTAGGTTGCCAGTTCAAACACAGCTTGGACACTTTTCTAATGCTTTCTCTTTTCACATGGGCTGCTGCACTCTGAGCCGGATACAACTCAAGAATGAGGATCAAGTTATGTAGACACAATTATTTAATTGTCCACTTTTCTACGTTGCACTGCCTTTTTCCTCTTTACTTACTGTTTTCTGTAAATATAAGAGTGCAGGATGTTTCATAAAATTGATATACGTTTAGTTGCGCAGTTTCTTGCAGCTTGGCTAGCTCCATAGGTAGAGCACTGGGATACCAATCATGAGGTTGCCAGTTCAAGCTCAACCATGGCTCCCTTTTTTTTACTTTTGTAGTTTGGACTGGACATCTACTGGGAAGAACATAAATCAAACTCAGGGATTTAGAGAAAAGTAGCCCACATCAGGTGTACTTCTGTATGGGGTTATTGTTTACCGGTCTCTGGTTCAGGAGGTTACCACTTCAAATATGACTTGGACATTTTTCTAATGTTTTTTTTTAGATTTAGATTTACCTAGTGCAAAAAAAAAAGGCAAGGTCAAGATCGAACCAGCACTCTCGTGGTTGGAACCCCGGCCACATGAGCCATGCGCGCTACCTATGGAGCTAAACGAGCAGAACAAACGGCTTCAAACGCATGTATATCAAATTTATAAGCAACCCGGCTTTTTTGCGGCTTTATAGGCTAGGCATTATTTAATGAATCATTTTGTAATCGGGGCAAATTCGCCTGGGTGCCCAAAGATTTGAGTGGGTGCTCCAGCCCCGCAGCACCCACGGGATCGGCACCTATGATTTGGCCTACATAAACATGTTTTTCCTCAGCATTTCATGGTGAGGAGGGATAACAATGATTGTGTATGAAGGAAAGCCTACATAGTATATGCATAGAAAAAATGGGGGACAGTAGGGAAACAATTTACGCAAAACTGGGCAGAAATGTTGAAAATAGGGAAAATGGAGGGGGGGAAAAATGACCTTAAATTACATCTCTCCTCCAGTGAGGAGATTTAGAGACAAGTAGTCCACATCAGGCCATCATTGTTATGGAGGTATAGCTCAGTGATAGTGTGCTGGTCTCTGGTGCAAAAGGTTGCCAGTTCAAACATGGCTTAGACACATTTCCAGTGCTTTTTCTTTTCACATGGCCGCTGCACATGTAAGCAAAATCACAATCTCATAGTGCGCAAGCACAGCACTTCCGCTCAAGAGTCAATTGGGATACATGTGCTGTCTCTCACTAGTCCCAATGTATACAGATGGTTTTACTACAGGTTTGGCAATATTTACTGAATAATTTTTTAATCAAGGCAATTTCGTGTGCGTGCTCACAGATTTGAGTGGGTGATCCAGTCCTGCAGCACCTGGGGCAAGAGTGAGGCCGGGGTGTGACGAAGGATCAGGCGAAAGTGGGCCGCGTTAAGGAGCAAAACAAACCGGGTTGGGTGTAAGGCCGAGGCCAGAGCAGGTTTGGGCGAGAGCGGACGGGAGCGGTCACAAGTGGGGGCATTCGCAAGGGGGGGCGGTCGCATTCGCAAGGGGGGTCGGTCGCAAGGGGGGGCGGTCGCAAGGGGGGGGGCGGTGGCAAGGGGGGGCGGTCGCAAGGGGGGGCGGTCGCAAGGGGCGAGGGCCTTTATCGCCGCGAGCGGCTTTAATTATTATTATTATTATTATTATTTAGACCAAACTGACCCACTCTGGTCTCCTGTTACACATTATTATTATTATTATTATTATTTAGACCAAGCTGACCCACTCCAGTCTCCTGTGACACATTATTATAATAATTATTATTATTATTTAGACCAAACTGACCCACTCCGGTCTCCTGTTACACATTATTATTATTATTATTATTATTTAGACCAAACTGACCCACTCCGGTCTCCTGTTACACATTATTATTATTATTATTATTATTATTATTATTATTATTATTATTATTATTTAGACCAAACTGACCCACTCCGGTCTCCTGTTACACATTATTATTATTATTTGTTTATTTGTTTATTTGAGCAGTACACATAGTGCTCAAAAGGAGTGGGCTGAAGCAAAAGCTTATGATTGCCCACCCCCAAGTGCAATAAAATAAATAAAAAAAGAACATTTCAAGCAGCTACATTCATACAGACCAACTTACAAACTTACCAAAAAAAAAAATAATATATGAACTGTTTATACAATTAATGGAAGCAACGCACAGCTACAACAACAATCCCGTTTCATGCACGATGTCTAGAACAAAGCAGTCAAAAAAAAAAAAAAAATGTGATCCTTAATATATTTCTTCCAGATTTTTACCCTTGATAACCGAGAGTTACTTTTATGTTATGAAGGTACATTAATAGATATTATAATCTGAGATCTTGATACTTTCCAGTTGTCATTACCATTCTCAGTATAATTTTAATTTGGGTGTAATTTCCATAATCATTATTATTATATATTTATTTAATTGAGTTATATGTGAAGTATGCTGCTAGCCCTGCATAGTGTGGTGCATTAAAAAGCCAAAGTGTAGAGCGGGCCATTTGAAGAGAGCAGTAACTCCCAATCAACAAACCCCCACACGGCTGCCCTAACAGCTGATTTTGTAGAATATGTTCCTATGCTGAGTGGTGCATTAAAAGACAAGGTTTAGAGCCCGTTGGGAGGATTCCTCTCAACAGATCCATAACCTGCCAACCCTAATTCTCCGTTTGTGAATTTGAGCAATAGAATGACAACCGTTCCAGCAGCAACACTCTTCCAGATTATAGAGGAACAATACACATAATCCATCCTACTGCTCCCCCTAGTGGCAACGCATTTCTTCTTGTCTGTATATTTCAAAAGTCTTTTGTTTATATTTATATTTGAACAGGTTGATGTTTGGACATCGTTTCAATTCCATCTCCAGTTTATTCCACAATTGAACACCATTAACTGTTGGACTAAAACTTTTCAAAGTTGTGCTATGTTTCTGAATCCTAAAGTTTAATTCATCACGTAATTCATAACGACCAGTACGTTCTTGGAACCTTCTTTGTAATTGGTTTGGTAACAATTTATACTTTGCTTTGTATAACATCTGTACAGTTTGGAACTCAACAATGTCACAAAACTTCATGATCTTTGATTTTAAAAATAATGAGTTTGTGTGGTCCAAAAACCCAACTTTATGAATTACTCGGATAGCTCTTTTTTGCAACAATATTATTGGTTTAACTGTGTTTTTATAAGTACTACCCCAAACCACAGTACAATAATATAAGTAGGGCAAAATCAGAGAACAGTATAAGGTATGTAGAGCTTTGATGTTTAAAATGTGCTTTGCTTTTGCAATTACTGAAATGCTTCTAGAAATTTTCGTAGATATATATTTAATATGAGATTTCCAAGTAATTCTGTCATCAATAATCACACCAAGGAATTTGATTTCATGCACTCGCTCGATAACAACACCCTCTATCTGAATCGCTTCCTGAGCATTGGAGTTACAGTTGCCAAATATCATCATTTTGCTTTTACTCAGATTTAAAGATAATTTATTTTGTTTGAACCACTTGTTGACACTTTTGAGTTCCAAGTTAACAATCCGACACAGCTGCTGTAAGTCGTCTCCTGATGCAAAAATATTTGTATCGTCAGCAAACAAGATAAATTTAAGTATTTCAGACGTTTTACAAATGTCGTTAATATACATATTAAACAATTTTGGGCCCAGAATAGAACCTTGAGGTAAACCACAGACAATTTGTCGACAACTCGACTGATAATCACCGATTTTCACACATTGTTTTCTATTTTTTAAGTAACTGGTAACCCACTGTAGAGCTACCCCCCTAATTCCATAAAGTTCTAGTTTATTAATTAATATATCATAGTTTATTGTATCAAACGCTTTACTCAGGTCTATAAATAACCCTATTGCATATTTCTTGTTATCTACAGCATTAGTTATTTCTTCAGTTATATCAAAGAGCGCGTGTGAGGTTGAGTGATTGTTCCTAAAACCAAACTGATCGTCCGAGAGTAAATTACACTTTTCAATAAAGCTGTCGAGTCTAGAGTTAAAAACCTTTTCTAAGATTTTAGAGAATTGCGGTAAAAGGGAAACAGGCCTATAGTTTGTAAAGAGATTATTATTATTATTTAGACCAAACTGACCCACTCCGGTCTCCTGTTACACATTATTATTATTATTATTATTTAGACCAAACTGACCCACTCCAGTCTCCTGTTACACATTATTATTATTATTATTATTTAGACCAAACTGACCCACTCCGGTCTCCTGTTACACATTATTATTATTATTATTATTATTTAGACCAAACTGACCCACTCCGGTCTCCTGTTACACATTATTATTATAGATGAACTCGAACTCGAAATATAATCTATGGCCGAGTCAAGAGGGACAGATTGACCCTTGACCCGATTTCACAGTCACGACTGAACTCTCAAAACTCATAAAACAATAAAGTGTTCGAACCATGACGAAGGAGAATCCGGTCCAGAGCGAGTCCCAGTCGAGAGGACAGTCCGGGACCAGAGCCGTCTGACTGTGGACCGTCATCACGTTAGTCCTGGACTCACAGACGGAGCACCTAAAACATGTACAACAGGTTTATCGCGTTAGTCCTGGACTCACAGACGGAGCACCTAAAACATGTACAACAGGGTTATCACGTTAAGGCAAACGTTTCGTCTCCGAGGGCCCCTGACCGCCCCCCTGACCGCCCCCTGTCCGCCCCCTGACCGCCCCCTGACCGCCCCCTGTCCGCCCCCTGACCGCCCCCCTGTCCGCCCCCTGACCGCCCCCTGACCGCCCCCCTGACCGCCCCCTGTCCGCCCCCTGACCGCCCCCCTGACCGCCCCCTGTCCGCCCCCTGACCGCCCCCCTGTCCGCCCCCTGTCCGCCCCCTGACCGCCCCCTGACCGCCCCCCTGACCGCCCCCTGTCCGCCCCCTGACCGCCCCCCTGACCGCCCCCTGTCCGCCCCATGACCGCCCCCTGACCGCCCCCTGTCCGCCCCCTGTCCGCCCCCTGTCCGCCCCTGACCGCCCCCTGACCGCCCCCTGTCCCCCCCCGTCCACCCCCTGACCGCCCTGTCCGCCCCCTGTCCGCCCCCTGTCCGCCCCTGACCGCCCCCTGTCCGCCCCCTGACCGCCCCGTCCACCCCCTGTCCGCCCCCTGTCCGCCCCCTGACCGCCCCGTCCACCCCCTGACCGCCCCGTCCACCCCCTGACTGCCCCCTGTCCGCCCCCCTGTCCACCCCCTGTCCGCCCCCTGACCGCCCCCTGTCCGCCCCTGACCGCCCCCTGTCCGCCCCCTGACTGCCCCCTGACTGCCCCCTGTCCGCCCCCTGACCGCCCCCTGTCCGCCCCCTGACTGCCCCCTGTCCGCCCCCTGTCCGCCCCTGACCGCCCCCTGTCCGCCCCCTGACCGCCCCGTCCACCCCCTGACTGCCCCCTGTCCGCCCCCTGTCCGCCCCTGACCGCCCCCTGTCATGTTTTTGTTTCTCTTTAGATGCATTTTAATCCCCTGTATCTTTTATTTTATTATTATTTTGTTTTAATTAAGTAAATTATTTAATCTCCATTTGTTTTTTATGCAGGTTTTATTCTTTGTTTCATCTGATTCGTTTTATTCAGGAGCTTATTGGAGGCTCGGATTTAAACATGCACAACAGGGTGGGACTTAAAACATGTACAGTAGGGTCGTTGCCGTAGAAACGTACCGGCTGATGTGGGCCTGTAGTTGGGTTTCGGACAGGAGCTCGGCGCTGATCACTGATTGGCCGGTGCTGAGCCAATAGGAGTAGTCGTTCCTGGAGGCGTAACGGCAGGTGTTGTCGGTGTCACAGAACAGGAAGGGCATCGTGCTGAATCGGGCCAAGCAGCTGCCCAGGGAACCTGCAGGGGGCAGAGTCTGAGTGAGGACAGACTGTAATAACACGTGTGACCCACAGGGGGCAGACTGTAGTAACACGTGTGACCCACAGGGGGCAGACTGTAATAACATGTGTGACCCACAGGGGGCAGACTGTAGTAACACGTGTGACCCACAGGGGGCAGACTGTAATAACACGTGTGACCCACAGGGGGCAGACTGTAATAACACGTGTGACCCACAGGGGGCAGACTGTAATAACATGTGTGACCCACAGGGGGCAGACTGTAGTAACACGTGTGACCCACAGGGGGCAGACTGTAATAACACGTGTGACCCACAGGGGGCAGACTGTAATAACACGTGTGACCCACAGGGGGCAGACTGTAGTAACACGTGTGACCCACAGGGGGCAGACTGTAATAACACGTGTGACCCACAGAGGACAGACTGTAATAACACGTGTGACCCACAGGGGGCAGACTGTAATAACATGTGTGACCCACAGAGGACAGACTGTAGTAACACGTGTGACCCACAGGGGGCAGACTGTAATAACACGTGTGACCCACAGGGGGCAGACTGTAATAACACGTGTGACCCACAGGGGGCAGACTGTAATAACATGTGTGACCCACAGGGGGCAGACTGTAATAACATGTGTGACCCACAGGGGGCAGACTGTAATAACACGTGTGACCCACAGGGGCAGACTGTAATAGCACGTGTGACCCACAGGGGGTAGACTGTAATAACATGTGTGACCCACAGGGGCAGACTGTAATAACACGTGTGACCCACAGGGGGCAGACTGTAATAACACGTGTGACCCACAGGGGGTAGACTGTAATAACACGTGTGACCCACAGGGGGCAGACTGTAATAACACGTGTGACCCACAGGGGGCAGACTGTAATAACACGTGTGACCCACAGGGGGCAGACTGTAATAACACGTGTGACCCACAGGGGGCAGACTGTAATAACACGTGTGACCCACAGGGGGCAGACTGTAATAACACGTGTGACCCACAGGGGGCAGACTGTAATAACATGTGTGACCTGACCCACAGGGGCAGACTGTAATAACACGTGTGACCCACAGGGGGTAGACTGTAATAACACGTGTGACCCACAGGGGGTAGACTGTAATAACACGTGTGACCCACAGGGGCAGACTGTAATAGCACGTGTGACCCACAGGGGGTAGACTGTAATAACACGTGTGACCCACAGGGGGCAGACTGTAATAACATGTGTGACCCACAGGGGGCAGATTGTAATAACATGTGTGACCCACAGGGGGCAGACTGTAATAACATGTGTGACCCACAGGGGGCAGACTGTAATAACATGTGTGACCCACAGGGGGCAGACTGTAATAACACGTGTGACCCACAGGGGGCAGACTGTAATAATACGTGTGACCCACAGGGGGCAGACTGTAATAACACGTGTGACCCACAGGGGGCAGACTGTAATAACATGTGTGACCCACAGGGGGCAGACTGTAATAATACGTGTGACCCACAGGGGGCAGACTGTAATAACACGTGTGACCCACAGGGGGCAGACTGTAATAACACGTGTAACCCACAGGGGGCAGACTGTAATAACACGTGTGACCCACAGGGGGCAGACTGTAATAATACGTGTGACCCACAGGGGGCAGACTGTAATAACACGTGTGACCCACAGGGGGCAGACTGTATCAACACGTGTGACCCACAGGGGGCAGACTGTAATAGCATGTGTGACCCACAGGGGGCAGACTGTAATAATACGTGTGACCCACAGGGGGCAGACTGTAATAACACGTGTGACCCACAGGGGGCAGACTGTAATAACACGTGTGACCCACAGGGGGCAGACTGTAATAACATGTGTGACCCACAGGGGGCAGACTGTAATAACACGTGTGACCCACAGGGGGCAGACTGTAATAACACGTGTGACCCACAGGGGGCAGACTGTAATAACATGTGTGACCCACAGGGGGCAGACTGTAATAACACGTGTGACCCACAGGTGGCAGACTGTAATAACACGTGTGACCCACAGGGGGCAGACTGTATCAACACGTGTGACCCACAGGGGGCTGACTGTAATAACACGTGTGACCCACAGGGGGCAGACTGTAATAGCATGTGTGACCCACAGGGGGCAGACTGTAATAGCATGTGTGACCCACAGGGGGCAGACTGTAATAGCATGTGTGACCCACAGGGGGCAGACTGTAATAGCATGTGTGACCCACAGGGGGCAGACTGTAATAACATGTGTGACCCACAGGGGGCAGACTGTAATAGCATGTGTGACCCACAGGGGGCAGACTGTAATAACACGTGTGACCCACAGGTGGCAGACTGTAATAGCATGTGTGACCCACAGGGGGCAGACTGTAATAGCATGTGTGACCCACAGGGGGCAGACTGTAATAACACGTGTGACCCACAGGTGGCAGACTGTAATAACATGTGTGACCCACAGGGGGCAGACTGTAATAACATGTGTGACCCACAGGGGGCAGACTGTAATAACATGTGTGACCCACAGGGGGCAGACTGTAATAACATGTGTGACCCACAGGGGGCAGACTGTAATAATACGTGTGACCCACAGGGGGCAGACTGTAATAACACGTGTGACCCACAGGGGGCAGACTGTAATAACATGTGTGACCCACAGGGGGCAGACTGTAATAATACGTGTGACCCACAGGGGGCAGACTGTAATAACACGTGTGACCCACAGGGGGCAGACTGTAATAACACGTGTGACCCACAGGGGGCAGACTGTAATAACACGTGTGACCCACAGGGGGCAGACTGTAATAATACGTGTGACCCACAGGGGGCAGACTGTAATAACACGTGTGACCCACAGGGGGCAGACTGTATCAACACGTGTGACCCACAGGGGGCAGACTGTAATAGCATGTGTGACCCACAGGGGGCAGACTGTAATAATACGTGTGACCCACAGGGGGCAGACTGTAATAACACGTGTGACCCACAGGGGGCAGACTGTAATAACACGTGTGACCCACAGGGGGCAGACTGTAATAACATGTGTGACCCACAGGGGGCAGACTGTAATAACACGTGTGACCCACAGGGGGCAGACTGTAATAACACGTGTGACCCACAGGGGGCAGACTGTAATAACATGTGTGACCCACAGGGGGCAGACTGTAATAACACGTGTGACCCACAGGTGGCAGACTGTAATAACACGTGTGACCCACAGGGGGCAGACTGTATCAACACGTGTGACCCACAGGGGGCTGACTGTAATAACACGTGTGACCCACAGGGGGCAGACTGTAATAGCATGTGTGACCCACAGGGGGCAGACTGTAATAGCATGTGTGACCCACAGGGGGCAGACTGTAATAGCATGTGTGACCCACAGGGGGCAGACTGTAATAGCATGTGTGACCCACAGGGGGCAGACTGTAATAACACGTGTGACCCACAGGGGGCAGACTGTAATAGCATGTGTGACCCACAGGGGGCAGACTGTAATAGCATGTGTGACCCACAGGGGGCAGACTGTAATAACACGTGTGACCCACAGGTGGCAGACTGTAATAGCATGTGTGACCCACAGGGGGCAGACTGTAATAACACGTGTGACCCACAGGGGGCAGACTGTAATAGCATGTGTGACCCACAGGGGGCAGACTGTAATAACACGTGTGACCCACAGGGGGTAGACTGACCCAGGTCCTGTCCGTGGGCTCGGTTGTTTCCGTTGATGAAGAGGAGGCTGAAGCCGGAGTAAACGTGGCTGGACGCTGCAGGGCATTCTGGGATTTGGAGGCTCTGGCTGTGTCTGGTGAACAGGAAGCCGTCTCTGTGGGGAAGGGCCGCTGTGGTGCCTGGTGGCCCTGGGAGCCCCTTACGGCCTAGGCCCCCTCTGATGCCCTCGGCCCCTGGACAAACACAAAGTCAGAGTCTGCAGAGCAGTTAGGGCATCAGGAGCACCGACCTTTCAGTCCTTTGGGCCCTGGGTCTCCGGCCTCGCCCTGCGGCCCGGGATCTCCCCCTTTAAAGGTCATTCCAGGTAGACCTTTTCTTCCTTTGACCCCTGAGGACACAACATGGCCACTGTTAGACCCGGAAACCTGGAGTTTCAGATGAAACATGAGGAACCTCACCCTGGCGGCCTGCAGGGCCCAGATCCCCTCTCTCTCCTCTGGGGCCCGGTTCTCCTGAAGCTCCGTCTGCTCCTGCTTCTCCAGGAACCGTCTCCACTGGCCGTGCCCTGCCCTTCGGCCCTGCAACAGATGCCTTTACATCAACACTGACTCTTAAGGGCCCCACGGGGGAGGCTGCACTTAGAGGGGAGGTACCTTTGAGACCGGGGGGTCCGGGGGCCCCTGGAGAGGCGTCTGGTCCTGGAGGCCCGGGGTCTCCCTTCAGCCCTGTCACAATCACAACATTAAAAACACAGCAAGAACATGATGACAAAACGCATCATTGAAATAAGTCTTTTTTTTTTTTAAACCTCCATAGACTGTGGCGCCCTCAGGTGGTCGGGAAGGGCATAACAGACGCCTGTGCGTAATTGGCTCATGCTCTTTAGCTGCGTCTCAGACCCCGCCTCCATGTGCTCCTGCACAAGGGGGGCTGACGAAGGAAGTAGAGCATTGAGTCCGGCCTGAGGACAGACTCAGCCCCGTGAGTCCGGCCTGAGGACAGACTCAGCCCCGTGAGTCAGGGCCACAGACTCAGCCCCGTGAGTCAGGGCCACAGACTCAGCCCCGTGAGTCAGGGCCACAGACTAGGCCCCGTGAGTCAGGCCCTAGACTCAGCCCCGTGGGTCAGGGCCACAGACTCAGCCCCGTGGGTCAGGGCCACAGACTCAGCCCCGTGGGTCAGGCCCACAGACTCAGCCCCGTGGGTCAGGCCCACAGACTCAGCCCCGTGGGTCAGGCCCACAGACTCAGCCCCGTGGGTCAGGGCCACAGACTCAGCCCCGTGGGTCAGGCCCACAGACTCAGCCCCGTGGGTCAGGCCCACAGACTCAGCCCCGTGGGTCAGGCCCACAGACTCAGCCCCGTGGGTCAGGCCCTAGACTCAGCCCCGTGAGTCAGGCCCTAGACTCAGCCCCGTGGGTCAGGCCCACAGACTCAGCCCCGTGGGTCAGGCCCACAGACTCAGCCCCGTGGGTCAGGCCCACAGAATCAGCCCCGTGAGTCAGGCCCTAGACTCAGCCCCGTGAGTCAGGCCCACAGACTCAGCCCCGTGAGTCAGGCCCACAGACTCAGCCCCGTGAGTCAGGGCCACAGACTCAGCCCCGTGAGTCAGGCCCACAGACTCAGCCCCGTGGGTCAGGGCCACAGACTCAGCCCCGTGAGTCAGGCCCACAGACTCAGCCCCGTGAGTCAGGCCCACAGAATCAGCCCCGTGAGTCAGGCCCTAGACTCAGCCCCGTGAGTCAGGCCCACAGACTCAGCCCCGTGAGTCAGGCCCACAGACTCAGCCCCGTGAGTCAGGCCCACAGAATCAGCCCCGTGAGTCAGGCCCTAGACTCAGCCCCGTGAGTCAGGCCCACAGACTCAGCCCCGTGAGTCAGGCCCTAGGCTCAGCCCCGTGAGTCAGGCCCTAGACTCAGCCCCGTGAGTCAGGCCCACAGACTCAGCCCCGTGAGTCAGGCCCTAGGCTCAGCCCCGTGAGTCAGGGCCACAGACTCAGCCCCGTGAGTCAGGCCCTAGACTCAGCCCGTGAGTCAGGGCCACAGACTCAGCCCGTGAGTCAGGCCCACAGACTCAGCCCCGTGAGTCAGGCCCTAGACTCAGCCCCGTGAGTCAGGCCCACAGACTCAGCCCCGTGAGTCAGGCCCTAGGCTCAGCCCCGTGAGTCAGGGCCACAGACTCAGCCCCGTGAGTCAGGCCCTAGACTCAGCCCGTGAGTCAGGGCCACAGACTCAGCCCCGTGAGTCAGGCCCTAGACTCAGCCCGTGAGTCAGGGCCACAGACTCAGCCCCGTGAGTCAGGCCCTAGACTCAGCCCGTGAGTCAGGTCAGGTCCACTGAAGTGCAGTGTGATAAAGTTTGAGACAGTTTGGTCGACAGAGTGGACGGAGCTGAGAGTCTGAGAGCAGGAGGTGGAGGAGCAGATCATTGGAGAGCAGGAGGTGGAGGAGCAGATCATTGGAGAGCAGGAGGTGGAGGAGCAGATCATTGGAGAGCAGGAGGTGGAGGAGCAGATCATTGGAGAGCAGCAGGTGGAGGAGCAGATCATTGGAGAGCAGCAGGTGGAGGAGCAGATCATTGGAGAGCAGGAGGTGAAGGAGCAGATCATTGGAGAGCAGGAGGTGGAGGAGCAGATCATTGGAGAGCAGGAGGTGGAGGAGCAGATCATTGGAGAGCAGGAGGTGGAGGAGCAGATCATTGGAGAGCAGCAGGTGGAGGAGCAGATCATTGGAGAGCAGGGCTCTGTGGGCGGACCTCTGCCTGTGTGAGGTCAGTGGCGTTGGAGAGGAACGGGAGGTCAGGGATGGGGTTTGATCAGATGTCAGGGTTCGTTCAGCCGAGGGTCAGTGCAGTGTGAAGAGCTGATGGTGGTGAGAACTTAAAGTGATATTTAATCACACAGTGTAAAGCATTGCAGAGGTTCTCACCCTGAGGGCCGCGGACCCCGCTGGAGCCCATTTGGCCCTTAAGTCCAGAGGCCCCTGGGAGTCCGTCCGGGCCCTGGAAGAAAGACACTTGTTTAATTTACACTGGTTTTAGTAAAATAGTGTTTGCAGGACACTGACCGGACAGCCAGGAGCACCCGGGGCTCCAGGTGGCCCCTCTCTGCCCCTGTATCCTGGAGGGCCTTTGTCTCCTTTGTCTCCTTTAAAGCTGGGCCCCGGAGGCCCCTGAGGGCCCTTACAGCCAACTGGACCTGAAACAACAAGAGACACATGAGCGACCCGGGCCCTGGAGTATTCCCCGTGAGAACATGTTTAAAGAGGGGGGACTGACCTGGGGGCCCTCTGCATCCCATGGGGCCCCTGTCTCCTTTGGGGCCCTCGAAGCATGGTCCCTGTTGTCCTTTACATCCAGGTGCTCCTGCAGGACCAGGAAACCCAAGTAAACCAGGCTCTCCCTGAGGTCCTGGGGGCCCCGGGGGGCCACAGGGGCCAGGGGGCCCGGGGTCTCCTGTACAGCCTGCAGAGGAAAACATCATTAATGTTCTGTAGATCAGGAGGGGGCCCCTGGAACATCATTTCAAGATGGCGCCGAGGAAGGCTCTGTTGTGTCTACTCTTGTGCGTTGACTATGTGTCCGCGAGCTCTCACACCCGTGAAGAGCTTCTGAACATCAGGTCGATCACCAACATGGACCGACTGACGCCGCCGGAGGGGAAAGCGTGCGGGCGCCCTCGTTCGCCTTCGCAGGCGCGGTGCACGCACGCCCTTACCTGGCGTATTCCTCACGAACGCTCGCTCACTTCCCAACAAGATGGAGGAACTAGCGCTGCTGATGAGAAGGAACAAGGACCTCTCCTCGTCCTGCGTTCTCTGTTTCACGGAGACATGGCTGAGCGCGAAGGTCCCGGACAGCGAGGTTCACCTGGAGGGCTTTCAGCTTCTCCGCGCGGATCAGGACCCGAGGCTCTCCGGGAAAACTAAAGGCGGTGGAGTTTGTTTCTACATCAACAGCTGCTGGTGCTCTGATGTGACTGTGATCTCCCACACTGCTCTCCTGCTCTGGAACATCTCAGCATTGACTGTAAGCCTTTTTATTCACCGCGGGAAATAGTTTCATTCATTCTGGTGGCTGCGTATCTACCGCCGGGCACGGACATTCTCGAAGCTCAGCGCACGCTCGCGGAGCAGATTCTACACATGGAGCGGACCTTCCCGGACTCTCTTGTTATCGAGCTTGGTGACTTTAACAAGGGGAACCTGAGCCAGGAATTACCCAAATACAGACAGTTTATTAAATGCCCCACCAGAGAGGAGAACACGCTGGATCACTGTTACACCACAATACGCAACGCATACGACGCTGTCCCCCGCGCTGCACTCGGACTTTCAGATCACGTGATGGTCCACTTAATCCCCTCATACAGACAAAGACTGAAACTCGCTAAATCTGTAGTGAGCACAATAAAGACGTTCACCACTGAGGCTGTGGAGGAGCTGCGCTCATGTTTGGAGACTACAGACTGGGAAGCGTTAAAGGCTGGCAACAACCTGGATGAATATACGGACACTGTGACCTCATACATCCAGTTCAATGAGGAGCGCATCATACCAACGCGCACTAGGGTTTGTTTCAACAATGATAAGCCCTGGTTCACCCCCAAACTCCGACACCTACGTAAGGAGAAAGAGACGGCCCACAGGAGTGGCGACAGAGACCATTACAGGGAGGCAAGATACAGCTTTAGCAGGGAGGTGGAGAAAGCTAAAGCTGCATACTCAGCCCGTCTCCAACATCAGTTCTCCTCCAATGACTCTGGAGCAGTGTGGCGGGGGCTTAGGGCTATCACTAACTACAAGCCCAAAGCCCCCAGGGCTCTGAACGACCTGTGCCTCGCCCAGAGTCTGAATACACATTACTGCCGCCACGAACGCCCATCAGCCTTTGACACCTCTCTAGACACTCCAGCTGCCCCTGCTCCCCCCATCATCACCTCTACCATCAACGACCCCAGCACTTCATCAAAGGTCTCCACAAACCCTCCCCCCCCCCCCTGCTCTCTCCATCCAAGAAGAGGAAGTGCGTCGGCAGTTCCTGAAACTGAAACTGCGGAAGGCCCCTGGGCCGGATGGTGTCTCCCCCTCCACCCTGAGACACTGCGCAGATCAGCTGGCTCCCGTCTTCACAGACATTTTCAACACCTCCCTGGAGTCATGCCGCGTGCCGTCCTGCTTCAAATCGTCCACCATCGTCCCTGTCCCTAAGAAACCACGGATCACAGGACTTAATGACTACAGGCCGGTGGCGCTGACGTCTGTGGTCATGAAGTCTTTTGAGCGCTTGGTCCTGCCCCACCTCAAGGGCATCACCGCCCCCCTCCTGGACCCGCTGCAGTTCGCCTACAGAGCCAACAGGTCTGTGGTTAAACTGATCAAGTTTGCGGATGACACCCCCCTCATCGGGCTCATCTGGGACGGTGATGAGTCCGCCTACAGGAGAGAGGTGGAACGGCTGGCGTCCTGGTGCAGCCACAACAACCTGGAGCTGAACGTCCAGAAGACAGTGGAGATGATCGTGGACTTTAGGAAAGACACGGCCCCACCGCCCCCCCTCGCCCTGACAGACTCTCCCACCCCCATCTCCATCGTGGACTCCTTCCGTTTCCTGGGCACCACCATCACCCAGGACCTCAGATGGGAGCCAACCATCAGCTCCCTCATCAAGAAGGCCCAGCAGAGGATGTTCTTCCTGCGGCAGCTGAGGAAACTCAAGCTGCCAACCAAGATGCTGGTGCAGTTCTACACGGCCATCATCGAGTCCATCCTCACCTCCTCCATCACCGTGTGGTCCATCCTCACCTCCTCCATCACCGTGTGGTCCATCCTCACCTCCTCCATCACCGTGTGGTCCATCCTCACCTCCTCCATCACTGTGTGGTTCCCCGGCGCTACAGAACGGGACAAGCATCGACTGCAGCGCATTGTGCTGCTGCAGAGAAGGTGATTGGCTGTGAGCTCCATCTCTCCAGGACCTGTTCACCTCCAGGACCCGGAGGCGTGTGGGTCGGATCACAGCTGACCCTTCTCACCCTGGACACGGACTATTCACCCCCTCCCCTCAGGCAGGAGGCTACGGTCTATCCAGACCCACACCTCCTCCATCAGACTCATGGATGTTTCTGCTCTGCTGCTGTTGGTGAGTCCACACTTAGACCCGCTGCTTCACTCATTACTTTACTTTTTACTCATCTGTAAATATTATCCCACTGTTGTTCCAAGTCTATTATTGTCGTCTCACCATATTTCACTTTTTACTTTGTATCTTATTTATTAATATTCCTTATGCCCCTAAAGCTTTAGAGTTTAAAGTTTTACAGCTTATTTTATCTAAATTCTGTGTTTTATGTTTCACGTCCACATCAAGAAAAAATCCTAGTTTGTGAATCTGTTCTCAGACAATGGCAATAAAACCGATTCTGATTGTGAGGGCCCGGGGGCCCCTGAAGGCCCGGGGGCCCCTGAAGGCCCCTGTACAGCCTGCAGAGGAACACATTGTTAATGTTCTGTAGAATCTTGTTGCCTCGCAGACCCATGAGTCGTTACTATGAGAGAGCACCCCTAACAGAGAGCACCCCTCACAGAGAGCACCCCTCACAGAGAGCACCCCTCACAGAGAGCACCCCTAACAGAGAGCACCCCTAACAGAGAGCACCCCTCACAGAGAGCACCCCTAACAGAGAGCACCCCTCACAGAGAGCACCCCTAACAGAGAGCACCCCTCACAGAGAGCACCCCTAACAGAGAGCACCCCTCACAGAGAGCACCCCTCACAGAGAGCACCCCTAACAGAGAGCACCCCTAACAGAGAGCACCCCTCACAGAGAGCACCCCTCACAGAGAGCACCCCTAACAGAGAGCACCCCTAACAGAGAGCACCCCTAACAGAGAGCACCCCTCACAGAGAGCACCCCTCACAGAGAGCACCCCTAACAGAGAGCACCCCTAACAGAGAGCACCCCTCACAGAGAGCACCCCTCACAGAGAGCACCCCTAACAGAGAGCACCCCTAACAGAGAGCACCCCTCACAGAGAGCACCCCTCACAGAGAGCACCCCTAACAGAGAGCACCCCTCACAGAGAGCACCCCTCACAGAGAGCACCCCTAACAGAGAGCACCCCTAACAGAGAGCACCCCTCACAGAGAGCACCCCTCACAGAGAGCACCCCTAACAGAGAGCACCCCTAACAGAGAGCACCCCTAACAGAGAGCACCCCTCACAGAGAGCACCCCTCACAGAGAGCACCCCTCACCTCGAGAATTCACCACGTGATCCAACTCAGATGATCCGATTGATCAAAATGGAGAAATACAAACATCATGACCTCCTGCTCAAGTACACCCCGGACCCCTGGTTGGGAAACACTGCTGTAGATGAACAGCAGGTGGCGCTGAGTCACTCACCCACACTTCCTTTAGATCCTTCAGGTCCACGAGGTCCAAACCCGGGAGCTGAGGAGAGAGTACAAGGAGGATAAATACAAGTACTGTAGTACTGGAGTACTGGAGTACTGGAGTACTGGAGTACTGTAGTGCTGGAGTGCTGTAGTACTGGAGTACTGTAGTGCTGGAGTACTGGAGTACTGGAGTACTGTAGTGCTGGAGTACTGGAGTACTGTAGTGCTGGAGTGCTGTAGTACTGGAGTACTGTAGTACTGGAGTACTGGAGTACTGGAGTACTTTTTTGCTTGGTGCTTTTTGGGATCTGTTTATTGTTGTATTCTGCTTTTAACTGTAGCACTTTGGGATCTGGGTGGCACAGCGGTTAGCGCTCGTGCTTCACAGCTAGAAGGTCCCGGGTTCGATTCCCACCTGGACGGGGCCTTTCTGTGGAGTTTGCATGTTCTCCCCGTGTCTGCTTTCCTCCGGGTACTCCGGTTTCCCCTACCACTAAAACATGTACAATAGAAGCCCCTTATGAGAGACCAACAGGCCCGGTTAGAACCATGAGGCCGTCCCTCTGTGGGCCCACCACCTGCAGGGGGCGCTATAGGGACTGGTGCAGCTCCATCAGCCCCCACGACCCGGGACAAGTGGAAGAAGATGGATGGACTCTGGGATCTGTTTTTTCAGAAGCGCATTATGATTATGATCAGAAACAGTACCTCCCATGAGGCCCTTCTCGCCCGCGGGGCCCGGGATCCCGTCTTGGCCCTGGTTTCCTCTGGGGCCTGTAGGACCTGAGTCTCCAGGAGCTCCTTTGTTTCCTACAATCACATTTCAGTATCAGTCAGTGGCCCCTGGGGGCCCCTCAGTCACTCAGTGATTTACCTGAGAATCCGCTGAAGCCCGGCCGTCCATCGGCCCCTGGGGGCCCATCAGAGCCTCTGACTCCAACTGCTCCTGGGGCCCCTGCAAAAACACAAGAGGGGTGTGAGAGATCAGTACCGGGTGCACGGACCAGGACACCCAAAGGCACGCCTCGAAACATACAGCTAAGAATAGGCGAAGCAGGAGGTGGGCTGGAGGGAGCAGTCGGAGGGAGCAGTCGGAGCGGGCAGTCGGGGGGGGCGGTCGGGGGGAGCAGTCGGGGCGAGCAGTCGGAGGGGGCAGTCGGGGCGAGCAGTCGGAGGGGGCAGTCGGGGCGAGCAGTCGGAGGGGGCAGTCGGGGCGAGCAGTCGGACGGGGCAGTCGGAGGGAGCAGTCGGAGGGGGCAGTCGGGAGGAGCAGTCGGGGGGAGCAGTCGGAGCGGGCAGTCGGGGGGGGCGGTCGGGGGGAGCAGTCGGAGGGGGCAGTCGGGGCGAGCAGTCGGGGGGAGCAGTCGGAGGGAGCAGTCGGGGGGAGCAGTCGGGGGGAGCAGTCGGGGCGAGCAGTCGGAGGGGGCAGTCGGGGCGAGCAGTCGGACGGGGCAGTCGGAGGGAGCAGTCGGAGGGGGCAGTCGGGAGGAGCAGTCGGGGGGAGCAGTCGGGGGGGCAGTCGGGGGAGCAGTCGGGGGGAGCAGTCGGGGGGAGCAGTCAGGGGGAGCAGTCGGGGGGAGCAGTCGGGGGGGCAGTCGGGGGAGCAGTCGGGGGGAGCAGTCGGGGGGAGCAGTCAGGGGGAGCAGTCGGGGGGAGCAGTCGGGGCGAGCAGTCGGGGGGAGCAGTCGGGGGGGCAGTCGGGGCGAGCAGTCGGACGGAGCAGTCGGGGGGAGCAGTCGGGGCGAGCAGTCGGAGGGAGCAGTCGGGGGGAGCAGTCGGGGCGAGCAGTCGGAGGGGGCAGTCGGGGCGAGCAGTCGGACGGGGCAGTCGGAGGGAGCAGTCGGAGGGGGCAGTCGGGAGGAGCAGTCGGAGCGGGCGGTCGGGGGGAGCAGTCGGGGCGAGCAGTCGGAGGGAGCAGTCGGGGGGAGCAGTCGGGGCGAGCAGTCGGAGGGAGCAGTCGGGGGGAGCAGTCGGGGCGAGCAGTCGGAGGGGGCAGTCGGGGCGAGCAGTCGGACGGGGCAGTCGGAGGGAGCAGTCGGAGGGGGCAGTCGGGAGGAGCAGTCGGGGGGAGCAGTCGGGGGGAGCAGTCGGAGCGGGCGGTCGGGGGGGGCGGTCGGGGGGAGCAGTCGGGGCGAGCAGTCGGAGGGGGCAGTCGGGGCGAGCAGTCGGGGGGAGCAGTCGGGGGGAGCAGTCGGGGCGAGCAGTCGGAGGGAGCAGTCGGGGGGAGCAGTCGGAGCGGGCAGTCGGGGGGAGCAGTCGGGGGGAGCAGTCGGGAGGAGCAGTCGGGGGGAGCAGTCGGGGGGAGCAGTCGGGGGGAGCAGTCGGGGGGGCAGTCGGAGGGAGCAGTCGGAGGGGGCAGTCGGGGGGAGCAGTCGGGGGGGCAGTCGGGGGAGCAGTCGGGGGGAGCAGTCGGGGCGAGCAGTCGGAGGGGGCAGTCGGAGGGAGCAGTCGGAGGGGGCAGTCGGGAGGAGCAGTCGGGGGGAGCAGTCGGGGGGAGCAGTCGGGGGGAGCAGTCGGGGGGAGCAGTCGGAGCGGGCAGTCGGGGGGAGCAGTCGGAGGGGGCAGTCGGGAGGAGCAGTCGGGGGGGGCAGTCGGGAGGAGCAGTCGGGGGGAGCAGTCGGGGGGAGCAGTCGGAGCGGGCAGTCGGGGGGAGCAGTCGGAGCGGGCAGTCGGGGGGAGCAGTCGGGGGGAGCAGTCGGAGGGAGCAGTCAGAGGGAGCAGTCGGGGGGAGCAGTCGGGAGGAGCAGTCGGAGGGGGCAGTCGGGAGGAGCAGTCGGAGGGGGCAGTCGGGAGGAGCAGTCGGGGGGAGCAGTCGGAGGGGGCAGTCGGAGGGAGCAGTCGGAGGGGGCAGTCGGGAGGAGCAGTCGGAGGGGGCAGTCGGGAGGAGCAGTCGGGGGGAGCAGTCGGGGGGAGCAGTCGGAGCGGGCAGTCGGGGGGAGCAGTCGGAGCGGGCAGTCGGGGGGAGCAGTCGGGGGGAGCAGTCGGAGGGAGCAGTCAGAGGGAGCAGTCGGGGGGAGCAGTCGGGGCGAGCAGTCGGGGCGAGCAGTCGGAGGGAGCAGTCGTTATGATTCCCTCCACCAGAGGGCGATGTTAACTCATATAAACAGTCGTTTGCTTCCGTCTACTCCTTTGGGGATTATTGTGTTTCTTCTTTTTCTAATACTGTGACTTGGCTAAAAAAAAAAAGATCACAGAGGGGTATGAGAGTTAGATCTCACCTCTGACGCCTTTCAGACCCGGGGGCCCCTGCTCTCCACAAGGGCCACACCCTCCCTGGGGCCCATCCGCACCTCTGTCCCCAGGGCTCCCTCTGACTCCTGAGGGCCCGGCTGCTCCAGCCACACCCTGAAAACACACACACATCAGAGCTGAGGCCCCCTGCTGGTCACATCAGAGCTGAGGCCCCCTGCTGGTCACAGCAGAGCTGAGGCCCCCTGCTGGTCACAGCAGGAGCTGAGGCCCCCTGCTGGTCACAGCAGGAGCTGAGGCCCCCTGCTGGTCACAGCAGGAGCTGAGGCCGTCTGCTGGTCACAGCAGAGCTGAGGCCCCCTGCTGGTCACAGCAGGAGCTGAGGCCCTCTGCTGGTCACATCAGAGCTGAGGCCCCCTGCTGGTCACATCAGAGCTGAGGCCCCCTGCTGGTCACAGCAGAGCTGAGGCCCCCTGCTGGTCACAGCAGGAGCTGAGGCCCTCTGCTGGTCACATCAGAGCTGAGGCCCCCTGCTGGTCACAGCAGGAGCTGAGGCCCTCTGCTGGTCACATCAGAGCTGAGGCCCTCTGCTGGTCACATCAGAGCTGAGGCCCCCTGCTGGTCACAGCAGAGCTGAGGCCCCCTGCTGGTCACAGCAGGAGCTGAGGCCCTCTGCTGGTCACATCAGAGCTGAGGCCCCCTGCTGGTCACAGCAGAGCTGAGGCCCCCTGCTGGTCACAGCAGGAGCTGAGGCCCCCTGCTGGTCACAGCAGGAGCTGAGGCCCCCTGCTGGTCACAGCAGAGCTGAGGCCCCCTGCTGGTCACAGCAGGAGCTGCAGCTCCTTCAGAGCGTCATACTTGTTTATGTTTGGGGGTGTTTTTCAGATGGTAGTCTGGGCTTTATATTTCATAGATGTCGTGGTTGCTTCTGCCTTTTTGGAAAAGTTTTATTGTTTATGATTTTATGATTCTTGTTGTTAGCTGTAATTATTTATTTATTATTATAAATCAGAAGTTCCTCAGTTTGGAGGAGGAGGAAGGACTGACACAACGAGGCTCTTCAATAGTCGTGATAGTGATGTCGTCGATGGGCCTGGACCTCACAGGGTTATATTAAAGCTCCCCCTCCTCTAAGGGAACGCCCAGGTCGCCTATGCCCTGGGCCTTTTAAATAAATGTGTTGTACCTTGTCTCCATGGGCTCCTTTGGGTCCTCGTCCGGTTGAACTGGGTTCCCCCTTTTGGCCTTTGGCTCCGCTGAGCCCCGGGGCCCCGACAGGACCCGGGTCTCCACAGAGTCCAGAGGCCCCGGTGCCGCCTTTGGCCCCTGGAGCTCCCATTAACCCGAGGGCCCCCGGGGGCCCACACGCTCCAGGCACACCGGGCTCTCCCTGTGGCCCCTGCTCCCCCTGTGGCCCTGAAACAGCAGCTCAGACTCAGACAAACTCCCGACTCTGAGGCTCCACTGAAGTGACCGAGGTTTACCCTGAGCTCCGGCTGCTCCTCGGGCTCCGGCCAGGCCCTGAGGGCCAGTCAGCCCCAGGGGCCCGTCCTCTCCTCTGACTCCCGTCGGCCCTGGGGCCCCTGGGAGAAAGCAGACACAGCTGTCACTGTCCTGAGGAGGGTGGGGCACCGGTACCTTATGACCGATACCTGAACCATACTTTTACCGCTGTTACCGATACTTTTACCGATACTTTTACCGCTATTACCGATACTTTCACCGATACTTTTACCGCTGTTACCGATACTTTTACCAATACTTTAACCGATACTTTAACCGATACTTTACACGATACTTTTACCTATACTTTTACCGCTACTACCGCTACTTTAACCGATACTTTTACCGCTACTGTTACCGATACTTTTACCGATACTTTACACGATACTTTTACCGCTACTACCGCTACTTTAACCGATACTTTTACCGATACTTTTACCGATACTTTTATCGATACTTTAACCGATACTTTACACGATACTTTTACCTATACTTTTACCGCTACTACCGCTACTTTAACCGATACTTTTACCGATACTTTTACCGATACTTTTACCGATACTTTTACCGATACTTTTACCGATACTTTTACCGCTACTACCGCTACTGTTACCGATACTTTTACCGATACTTTTACCAATACTTTTACCAATACTTTTACCAATACTTTTACCAATACTTTTACCGCTTTTATCGATACTTTTATCGATACTTTTACCGATACTTTTACCGATACTTTACACGATACTTTTACCGCTACTACCGCTACTTTAACCGATACTTTTACCGATACTTTTACCGATACTTTTATCGATACTTTAACCGATACTTTACACGATACTTTTACCTATACTTTTACCGCTACTACCGCTACTTTAACCGATACTTTTACCGATACTTTTACCGATACTTTTACCAATACTTTTACCAATACTTTTACCAATACTTTTACCAATACTTTTACCGCTTTTATCGATACTTTTATCGATACTTTTACCGATACTTTTACCGCTACTACCGCTACTGTTACCGATACTTTTACCGATACTGTTACCGATACTTTTACCGATACTTTTACCAATACTTTTACCAATACTTTTACCGCTTTTATCGATACTTTTATCGATACTTTTACCGATACTTTTACCGATACTTTAACCAATACTTTAACCGATACTTTTACCAATACTTTAACCGATACTTTTACCGATACTTTTACCCCCGCCTGTATTGAGAAATTTTCTTCATTTGATGTGAGCAGATGCTTCTCGCCCAGGGGAAACTGAAGCTACAAACATATAAACTTTGTTTCTGCTCAGGTTCCATGAGATGGACTTAAAGATCTAAAACTCCAGATTCACAATACCACCATTTCTCTCAAACATTGTTCACAAATCAGTCCAAATGTGTGATAGTGAGACCTTCTGCTCTGCTGAGATGATCCATCCCACCTCACAGGTGTGCCACATCAAGATGCTGATCTGACATCATGACTAGTGCACAGGTGTACCTTATACTGCCCACAATAAAAGGCCACCCTGAAATGTGCAGTTTAGTCTTACAGCAAAATGCCACAGATGCCACAAGCATTGAGGGAGCGTGCACTTGGCATGCTGACAGCAGGAATGTCCACCAGATCTGCTGCTCGTGCATTGAATGTTCATTTCTCCATAAGCGTCTCCAAAGGCGTTTCAGAGAATATGGCAGAACATCCAACCGGCCTCACAACCGCAGACCACGTGTAACCACCTTTGGAGACGGCTTATGGTCAAGTGCACGCTCCCTCAATGCTTGTGGCATCTGTGGCATTTTGCAGTGAGACAAAACTGCACATTTCAGGGTGGCCTTTTATTGTGGGCAGTATAAGGTACACCTGTGCACTAATCATGATGTCAGATCAGCATCTTGATGTGGCACACCTGTGAGGTGGGATGGATCATCTCACTATCACACATAATGGTGATATTGTGGATCTGGAGCTTTAGATCTTTAAGTCCATCTCATGGAACATGAAGCAGAAACAAAGTGTTTATATGTTTGTTGAGTGTAGTTTATCTCTGAGTGTGGATGTAAATGCTCTCATGTAAAGCGCTTTGTGAAAGGCGCTTTATAAATAAAGTTCTTCTTCTTCTAGGATCGGTTGTGTGTGTTGCTCTCTAGTCGAGAAGCTTTAAGATTTGGGTAAAGCCGAACTGGAGAAAATGCGCTTGGTTCAGGCGAGGGTTAAAGCTTAAAGACTCAGAGGGGGGTCAGACCTGTGGCTCCTGGGGACCCCGGCGTTCCAGGTTTATAGTCCACTCTGCGCTCTCCTTTGGGGCCTGTTTCCCCCTGGTCGCCCTTAGCCCCTGGGGGCCCCTGGACTCCTGGGGCCCCTGAGGTCCCGGGTTCCCCTGAATGACAGACACAAGAGGCGTAAAAACTTCAAAATAAAAGTCTGGATCAATTTTACTGAGCAAAGTCAGAGAGAGTCAGACCTGGGGCTCCGGCGGGGCCTAGGGAGCCCGGTTCTCCCTCGGGGCCCGGGGCTCCTGGACGTCCCGGATCTCCCACGTCTCCTCTGGAGCCTGAAGGCAGCACGAGAGTCACAGAGACTCAACAACAGACTCACAGAGACTCAATAACAGAGTCACAGAGACTCAATAACAGAGTCACAGACTCAATAACAGAGTCACAGACTCAATAACAGAGTCACAGAGACTCAACAACAGAGTCACCGAGACTCAACAACAGAGTCACAGAGACTCAATAACAGAGTCACAGAGACTCAATAACAGAGTCACCGAGACTCAACAACAGAGTCACCGAGACTCAACAACAGAGTCACAGAGACTCAATAACAGAGTCACAGAGACTCAATAACAGAGTCACAGAGACTCAATAACAGAGTCACAGAGACTCAATAACAGAGTCACAGACTCAATAACAGAGTCACAGAGACTCAACAACAGAGTCACAGAGACTCAATAACAGAGTCACAGAGACTCAATAACAGAGTCACAGAGACTCAACAACAGAGTCACCGAGACTCAACAACAGAGTCACAGAGACTCAATAACAGAGTCACAGAGACTCAATAACAGAGTCACAGAGACTCAATAACAGAGTCACAGACTCAATAACAGAGTCACAGACTCAATAACAGAGTCACAGAGACTCAACAACAGAGTCACCGAGACTCAACAACAGAGTCACAGAGACTCAATAACAGAGTCACAGAGACTCAATAACAGAGTCACAGAGACTCAATAACAGAGTCACAGACTCAATAACAGAGTCACAGACTCAATAACAGAGTCACAGAGACTCAACAACAGAGTCACCGAGACTCAACAACAGAGTCACAGAGACTCAATAACAGAGTCACAGAGACTCAATAACAGAGTCACCGAGACTCAACAACAGAGTCACCGAGACTCAACAACAGAGTCACAGAGACTCAATAACAGAGTCACAGAGACTCAATAACAGAGTCACAGAGACTCAATAACAGAGTCACAGAGACTCAATAACAGAGTCACAGACTCAATAACAGAGTCACAGAGACTCAACAACAGAGTCACAGAGACTCAATAACAGAGTCACAGAGACTCAATAACAGAGTCACAGAGACTCAACAACAGAGTCACCGAGACTCAACAACAGAGTCACAGAGACTCAATAACAGAGTCACAGACTCAATAACAGAGTCACAGAGACTCAATAACAGAGTCACAGACTCAATAACAGAGTCACAGACTCAATAACAGAGTCACAGAGACTCAATAACAGAGTCACAGACTCAATAACAGAGTCACAGAGACTCAATAACAGAGTCACAGAGACTCAATAACAGAGTCACAGAGACTCAATAACAGAGTCACAGAGACTCAATAACAGAGTCACAGAGACTCAACAACAGAGTCACAGACTCAATAAGAGTCACAGAGACTCAATAACAGAGTCACAGAGACTCAATAACAGAGTCACAGACTCAATAAGAGTCACAGAGACTCAATAACAGAGTCACAGAGACTCAATAACAGAGTCACAGAGACTCAATAACAGAGTCACAGAGACTCAATAACAGAGTCACAGAGACTCAATAACAGAGTCACAGACTCAATAAGAGTCACAGAGACTCAATAACAGAGTCACAGAGACTCAATAACAGAGTCACGGAGACTCAATAACAGAGTCACAGAGACTCAATAACAGAGTCACAGAGACTCAACAACAGAGTCACAGAGACTCAATAACAGAGTCACAGAGACTCAACAACAGAGTCACAGACTCAATAACAGAGTCACAGACTCAATAACAGAGTCACAGAGACTCAATAACAGTCACAGACTCAATAACAGAGTCACAGAGACTCAATAACAGAGTCACAGAGACTCAATAACAGAGTCACAGAGACTCAACAACAGAGTCACAGAGACTCAACAATAACAGAGTCACAGAGACTCAACAACAGAGTCACAGAGACTCAACAATAACAGAGTCACAGAGACTCAACAACAGAGTCACAGAGACTCAACAATAACAGAGTCACAGAGACTCAATAACAGAGTCACCGAGACTCAACAACAGAGTCTCAGAGACTCAATAACAGAGTCACCGAGACTCAACAACAGAGTCACCGAGACTCAACAACAGAGTCACAGAGACTCAATAACAGAGTCACAGAGACTCAATAACAGAGTCACCGAGACTCAACAACAGAGTCACAGAGACTCAATAACAGAGTCACAGACTCAATAACAGAGTCACAGACTCAATAACAGAGTCACAGAGACTCAATAACAGAGTCACAGAGACTCAATAACAGAGTCACAGACTCAATAACAGAGTCACAGAGACTCAACAACAGAGTCACAGAGACTCAACAACAGTCACCGAGACTCAACAACAGAGTCACAGAGACTCAATAACAGAGTCACAGACTCAATAACAGAGTCACAGAGACTCAATAACAGAGTCACCGAGACTCAACAACAGAGTCACAGAGACTCAATAACAGAGTCACAGACTCAATAACAGAGTCACAGAGACTCAATAACAGAGTCACAGAGACTCAATAACAGAGTCACAGAGACTCAATAACAGAGTCACAGAGACTCAATAACAGAGTCACAGAGACTCAACAACAGAGTCACAGAGACTCAATAACAGAGTCACAGAGACTCAATAACAGAGTCACAGACTCAATAAGAGTCACAGAGACTCAATAACAGAGTCACAGAGACTCAATAACAGAGTCACAGACTCAATAAGAGTCACAGAGACTCAATAACAGAGTCACAGAGACTCAATAACAGAGTCACAGAGACTCAATAACAGAGTCACAGAGACTCAATAACAGAGTCACAGAGACTCAACAACAGAGTCACAGAGACTCAATAACAGAGTCACAGAGACTCAATAACAGAGTCACAGACTCAATAAGAGTCACAGAGACTCAATAACAGAGTCACAGAGACTCAATAACAGAGTCACAGAGACTCAATAACAGAGTCACAGACTCAATAACAGAGTCACAGACTCAATAACAGAGTCACAGACTCAATAACAGAGTCACAGAGACTCAACAACAGAGTCACAGAGACTCAATAACAGAGTCACAGAGACTCAATAACAGAGTCACAGAGACTCAACAACAGAGTCACAGAGACTCAACAATAACAGAGTCACAGAGACTCAACAACAGAGTCACAGAGACTCAACAATAACAGAGTCACAGAGACTCAATAACAGAGTCACCGAGACTCAACAACAGAGTCTCAGAGACTCAATAACAGAGTCACCGAGACTCAACAACAGAGTCACCGAGACTCAACAACAGAGTCACAGAGACTCAATAACAGAGTCACAGAGACTCAATAACAGAGTCACCGAGACTCAATAACAGAGTCACAGAGACTCAATAACAGAGTCACAGAGACTCAACAACAGAGTCACAGAGACTCAACAATAACAGAGTCACAGAGACTCAATAACAGAGTCACAGAGACTCAACAACAGAGTCTCAGAGACTCAATAACAGAGTCACCGAGACTCAACAACAGAGTCACCGAGACTCAACAACAGAGTCACAGAGACTCAATAACAGAGTCACAGAGACTCAATAACAGAGTCACCGAGACTCAATAACAGAGTCACAGAGACTCAATAACAGAGTCACAGACTCAATAACAGAGTCACCGAGACTCAACAACAGAGTCACCGAGACTCAATAACAGAGTCACCGAGACTCAATAACAGAGTCACAGAGACTCAATAACAGAGTCACAGAGACTCAACAACAGAGTCTCAGAGACTCAATAACAGAGTCACCGAGACTCAACAACAGAGTCACCGAGACTCAACAACAGAGTCACAGAGACTCAACAACAGAGTCACAGAGACTCAATAACAGAGTCACCGAGACTCAATAACAGAGTCACAGAGACTCAATAACAGAGTCACAGAGACTCAATAACAGAGTCACAGAGACTCAATAACAGAGTCACAGAGACTCAATAACAGAGTCACAGACTCAATAACAGAGTCACAGAGACTCAATAACAGAGTCACAGACTCAATAACAGAGTCACAGAGACTCAACAACAGAGTCACAGACTCAATAACAGAGTCACAGACTCAATAACAGAGTCACAGAAACTCGATAACAGAGTCACAGAGACTCAATAACAGAGTCACAGAGACTCAATAACAGAGTCACAGACTCAATAACAGAGTCACAGAAACTCGATAACAGAGTCACAGAGACTCAATAACAGAGTCACAGAGACTCAATAACAGAGTCACAGACTCAATAACAGAGTCACAGAAACTCGATAACAGAGTCACAGAGACTCAATAACAGAGTCACAGAGACTCAATAACAGAGTCACAGAGACTCAATAACAGAGTCACCGAGACTCAATAACAGAGTCACAGAGACTCAACAACAGAGTCACAGAGACTCAACAACAGAGTCACAGAGACTCAATAACAGAGTCACAGAGACTCAATAACAGAGTCACCGAGACTCAACAACAGAGTCACAGAGACTCAATAACAGAGTCACAGAGACTCAATAACAGAGTCACAGACTCAATAACAGAGTCACAGACTCAATAACAGAGTCACAGAGACTCAATAACAGAGTCACCGAGACTCAATAACAGTCACAGAGACTCAATAACAGAGTCACAGAGACTCAATAACAGAGTCACCGAGACTCAACAACAGAGTCACAGAGACTCAACAACAGAGTCACAGAGACTCAACAACAGAGTCACAGAGACTCAACAACAGAGTCACAGAGACTCAATAACAGAGTCACAGAGACTCAATAACAGAGTCACAGAGACTCAACAACAGAGTCACAGAGACTCAATAACAGAGTCACAGAGACTCAATAACAGAGTCACAGAGACTCAATAACAGAGTCACCGAGACTCAATAACAGTCACAGAGACTCAATAACAGAGTCACAGAGACTCAATAACAGAGTCACCGAGACTCAACAACAGAGTCACAGAGACTCAACAACAGAGTCACAGAGACTCAACAACAGAGTCACAGAGACTCAACAACAGAGTCACAGAGACTCAATAACAGAGTCACAGAGACTCAATAACAGAGTCACAGAGACTCAACAACAGAGTCACAGAGACTCAACAACAGAGTCACAGAGACTCAACAACAGAGTCACAGAGACTCAATAACAGAGTCACAGAGACTCAATAACAGAGTCACAGAGACTCAACAACAGAGTCACCGAGACTCAACAACAGAGTCACAGAGACTCAACAACAGAGTCACAGAGACTCAATAACAGAGTCACAGAGACTCAACAACAGAGTCACAGAGACTCAACAACAGAGTCACAGAGACTCCATCAGTAACAACAGCCTTTATGATAAAAGTACAGCTGTGGAACTCATGACCCCTGACCCTGAAACCATATCTGAGGTTAACACGTTCACTTCTCCAGTTAAGTCTAGAAATGAACCCATTTGTAAAGCAGTTATATATATATATATATATATATATATATATATATATATATATATATATATATACATACATATACACATATATACATATACATATACACATATACATATATACATATATGTTTAGGATGAAATGGAAAATGTTAATGTAGTGTAGAAAGGCATCAGTTTGTTTTGTACTATGTTGAATTGCAATGTCAAAGAAATATATAAAAAAATACAATGTTTATTTCATAAATAAATAAACTGTATTTAGGACTACAGGTCGCCCCAGCGGCTTTGAGGACGGGTCAAATGCACAGGACATTTTTTCTCTACAGGGATTAAAGGCCCTGTACCAGATTTATGTTATTACAAACAATGAAAGCGGAAGCCACTAAATTAAAATGTTAATTATGTTTAAACTCATTCCTAACTTTCCACATTTCTCAACGTCAGGGTCAGTTTCACAGAAGTGCCAGAGAATTGTAATTGTAATGATCCTGAAGTGTTACCCGTTTCTCCGGCCGCTCCATCCTCCCCCGCTGGGCCCCTCTGCCCCACAGCTCCCGTCGGCCCTGGGTCTCCGTTGAAGCCCGGGGCCCCGTAAGGACCGGGGGGCCCCTGGTCCCCACGCCCGGGGGGGCCCTGGTCACCCTGGGGCATTTTCATTCCCTTCACACCTGAGACACAGAGTTACACCCATAGATTAGGGCGGGTTTATCTTCTGTTCGCAGGAGGGGGGGGGTCTTTAGTTTGACCTTTTCTATGATGTTTATAGTTTCACTTCCTTATTCGACTCCGACAGGAAGTGCCATTTTAAACCGTTGTTGTGCCGACCATGTTATGTCACTTCCTGTCAGCAGTTTTAACATTCAAATAAAAATAAAGTTTCTTAATTGAATTTGCTCTTCACTGAAATAAAGTGATGATGATGAGTTAATGTGATCCTTCTAAATAACTCGTATTTTCCAAAGTGTTAAAACCCGTAAAACTTTAAGTCCAAGGATGTAAAGTTTGTAGGAGCGACTAAAGCACCAGTGTGAGAAAAACATCCGTCCATTTTCTTCCACTTGTCCGTTGCCGGGTCGTGGGGGCAGCTGTTGGAGCTGCACCAGCCCCTATAGCGCCCCCTGCAGGTGGTGGGTCCACAGAAGGACGGCCTCATGGTTCTACCCGGGCCTGTTGGTCTCTCATAAGGGGCTTCTGACCCGTCACCTAGGACCTGTTTGCCCTGGGAGACCCTACCAGGGGCACGAAGCCCCCGACAACAGAGCTCCAGGATCATTCAGGTCAAACCCTCCCCCCCCCGATGAGGGTTTTTTGTTTTCAAGTGAAAGTTTATCTGTTACCCCCCCCCCCCGAGCCTGAACCGAGCGGATTTTCTCCAGTTTGGCTTTACCCAAATCTAAAAGCTTCTTGACTGGAGAGCAACAGGGTAACGCCTCATGATCGTGGCTTAAGCCGTTGGAGCCGTGTGAGTCCAACGGCATCGACACTTCCCTGATGTTACTGTGTCCTCTCACACTCTGAGGAGGAATGACCTCCAAGACCTCCTGAAGAGGAACTGGAGACCGGGAAGAGAGACTTTAGAAGTCAGTGTCGGAGACTCCGACAGAGACTCGGCTCAGGGTCAGACCTGGGAAACCCACGATCCCGGGCAATCCTGGTTCTCCTGGAGGTCCTGTAGGCCCAGGGAGACATCGTCCAGAAAACCCCAGAGGCCCCTGGACTCCTCCTGGTCCCGGGTCTCCTGAAACAGACCCACAGTCAGAGCTTCAGCCTCGTGTTAGAATCACTAACATCAGGACAAACCCTTCGCTCCGGGCGCTCCCTGAGATCCAGAACGTCCTGGTTCTCCGGGCAGACCTGGGGCCCCTCCGTCGCCCTGGGGCCCCACAGACCCCTCCTCTCCCCGGGGTCCACTCCGGCCCTGGGCCCCCGGGAACCCGAAGCCTGGGTTTCCCTAAAGACAAGACGAGACCAAAGTCTGGGTTATTATATTATGACCTGAGGAGGAACTTTTAGCTGAGATCGATTTATTTATCGATTTATTAACCAAGATAGGTTGTAAATAGTTTGTAAATAGTTTGTAAATAGTTTGTAAATGGGTTGTAAATAGTTTGTAAATAGTTTGTAAATAGGTTGTAAATAGTTTGTAAATAGGTTGTAAATAGTTTGTAAATAGGTTGTAAATAGGTTGTAAATAGTTTGTAAATAGGTTGTAAATAGGTTGTAAATAGGTTGTAAATAGGTTGTAAATAGTTTGTAAATAGTTTGTAAATAGTTTGTAAATAGTTTGTAAATAGGTTGTAAATAGGTTGTAAATAGGTTGTAAATAGTTTGTAAATAGTTTGTAAATAGTTTGTAAATAGTTTGTAAATAGGTTGTAAATAGGTTGTAAATAGGTTGTAAATAGTTTGTAAATAGGTTGTAAATAGGTTGTAAATAGGTTGTAAATAGTTTGTAAATAGGTTGTAAATAGGTTGTAAATAGGTTGTAAATAGTTTGTAAATAGGTTGTAAATAGGTTGTAAATAGTTTGTAAATAGTTTGTAAATAGTTTGTAAATAGTTTGTAAATAGGTTGTAAATAGGTTGTAAATAGGTTGTAAATAGTTTGTAAATAGGTTGTAAATAGGTTGTAAATAGGTTGTAAATAGTTTGTAAATAGGTTGTAAATAGGTTGTAAATAGGTTGTAAATAGTTTGTAAATAGGTTGTAAATAGGTTGTAAATAGGTTGTAAATAGTTTGTAAATAGTTTGTAAATAGGTTGTAAATAGTTTGTAAATAGTTTGTAAATAGGTTGTAAATAGGTTGTAAATAGGTTGTAAATAGTTTGTAGGTATGTGGCTTTATCAGAGTCGTTACATAATCAGTTTTGCTCTGTTTCACTCCTTTTGAGCAGAGTGTTTGCTATAAAATAAACAAATAAACTAAACTAACAAACAGATTATGGACTGACCTTTGGACCTGGTCGTCCTGGAGGTCCAGAAGGTCCCGCTCGGCCCTTCACTCCCAAACTGGTCTGTCCTTGATCTCCAGGAGGCCCTGGGTTTCCTGTGGCAGAGACAGGCTTTTATTCTGAAACCTCTTAGTTTCCTGTGGCAGAGACAGGCTTTTATTCTGAAACCTCTTGGTTTCCTGTGGCAGAGACAGGCTTTTATTCTGAAACCTCTTAGTTTCCTGTGGCAGAGACAGGCTTTTATTCTGAAACCTCTTGGTTTCCTGTGGCAGAGACAGGCTTTTATTCTGAAACCTCTTGGTTTCCTGTGGCAGAGACAGGCTTTTATTCTGAAACCTCTTAGTTTCCTGTGGCAGAGACAGGCTTTTATTCTGAAACCTCTTGGTTTCCTCTGGCAGAGACAGGCTTTTATTCTGAAACCTCTTGGTTTCCTGTGGCAGAGACAGGCTTTTATTCTGAAAGTAGTCATTTATTATTTAAAAGGCGTACAGAGTTGGAGAAACCTGTTTTTAGTGGATGTGTTTGTTAACCACTCTGCCAGCCACAGGACACTCACCTTTGACCCCTGGGAACCCCGGGGGGCCCTGGATGGAGAAGCCTGAGTCTCCCTTCAGTCCTTTGGGACCTGGAGCTCCTGGTTGTCCTGGGAAACCGGCCAGACCTGGAACAGAAGCTCAGGTTAAATCTGCGGAGCGAGTCGTCGAGCGGCAGAGTTCCTCACGAAAGAGCGAAACACCAGACTACGAGGAAAAGAGCAGTGACTCATGATGATGTAACACTGATGTTAGCATCAAAAGCATCGTTACCATCATTAGCATCGTTAGCATCATTTGCGTCATTCACATCATTAGCATATTTAGCATCATTAGCCTCGTTAGCATTATTAGCGTCATTAGCATAGTGCTAACCATTTGTGCTGTCCACAAATGGTTTACATCCTACCTCACAGACAGGACCTTCATGGTGAGTGTGGATACCTGCTCCTCTAAGGTCCATAACATTACATGTGGTGTGCCCCAGGGTTCGATTTTAGGCCCAGTGCTCTTTAACCTGTATATGCTCCCTCTTGGTGATGTCATCAGGAGACATGGAGTCAACTTTCATAGTTACGCTGACGATACACAGTTGTACATCTCCATGTCTCCTGAGGACACCAGGCCAATGGATGCACTTTTTAACTGCATTTTAGATCAAATCCTGGATGGCAGAAAACTTTCTCCAGCTTAACCAGGACAAAACTGAGGTTTTAGTCATCGGTCCTCAGGCCCAGAGAGAGAAACTTTTACCCAAACTACAGTCATTGTCTTTAATCCTTCCTCACAGGAGAAGAACCTGGGTGAGATGTTTGACTCTGAGCTGACTTTAGTTCCACACATTAAGAATATTACAAAGAGGTTTTTACATCTAAAGAACATAGCCCCGCCCCATTCTCTCTCGGGCAACACGGAGACGCTCATGCATGCTTTTATCACCAGTCGTATTGATACTGTAATGCCCTGCTTTCTGGTCTTCCCAAAAAGAGGACCTTAGGTTTACAACTTCTACAAACTTCAGCAGCTCGTGTCCTGAAGACCAGGAGGCGGGACCACATTACAGGAGGCGGGACCACATTACAGGAGGCGGGACCACATTACACCAGTTTTAGAGTCGCTGCATTGGCTTCCCGTGTGTTTCAGGATCGATTTTAAAGTTCTTTTAATGGTTTTTAAATGTCTTAATGGTCTTGGTCCTTCTTATCTTTCAGAACTGCTTTTACCTTATGAACCTTCACGTCCCTTCGCTCCTCCGGCAGGGGTCTCCTAGTTACTCCTAAAGTCAACAGAAAGACTTTCCAATATTATGGCCCTCGCCTCTGGAACGACCTGAGGAGGAGCTCAGGACCTCAGAGAACGTTCATGTGTTTAAGAGCAGCTCAAGACCCACCTTTTAACTCACATCTATTTATTTAGTCCTAATGATATGTGTGTGTGTGTGTGTGTGTGTGTGTGTGTGTGTGTGTGTGTGTGTGTGTGTGTGTGTGTGTGTGTACGCGCATGCACCTGTTTGTCTGTTTGTATCTGTAAAGCACTTTGTGATACCTTTCGGTATGAAAAGCACTTTATAAATAAAGTTTGATTTGACAGTTAGCATAACTGTGTAATGACAGTGTAATGACAGTGTAATGACAGTGTAATAACTGTGTAATAACAGTGTAATAACAGTGTAATAACAGTGTAATAACTGTGTAATAACAGTGTAATAACTGTGTAATAACAGTGTAATAACTGTGTAATAACAGTGTAATAACTGTGTAATAACAGTGTAATAACTGTGTAATAACAGTGTAATAACAGTGTAATAACAGTGTAATAACAGTGTAATAACAGTGTAATAACTGTAATAACTGTGTGACGACAGGAGTTCAGTTGTGTCCGCGTGGTTAGACGATGGACTTATATCGGGGCGTTTGTTTAGGGTTAGGGTCTTACCCTCTGGTCCCGGACTCCCACGCTGACCCTTGGAACCTTTCGGACCTGGATCTCCTGGAGACACGTCGTACTGACCCGGCTCCCCTTTGTCCCCTGAGGCAGAACCACAGATCCGGGTCAGAAACAGGTCAGAACCGGGTCATAAAGTGCTGGGTCTGACCTGGAGCTCCTGCGTCTCCCGGGGGCCCGAGGACCCCCACACTGCCCTTAGCTCCAGGGAGTCCTGGGGGCCCGATGCCTGTGGGTCCCGGGGGTCCCCTCTGCCCTGGGGCCCCTCTAAGTCCAGTTCCTCCCTCCTGCCCTGGGTCCCCCATGGGGCCAAACACCTGCAGCAGCAGAGTTATTATTAATCACAATATACGATACGTGATGCAGATCTGAACACAAACCACCGTGAACATCAAGCGCAAATACCAGCAGTAATCTGGGATTCAACTTTGGCCCCTGGGGGCCCCACTCTCTGTTTTGGCCCTTAGGGGCCCCACTTGTTAACACTAAACTCACAGTGTGGCCCTTGGCTCCTGGGGGCCCTTTGGCCCCTGGGTTTCCTGGGGTTCCCTCTTCTCCCTCAGGTACTGGGGCTCCTGGGGGCCCCGGGTTCCCCTTCTCTCCTTTACTTCCCACTTGAGTCAACAGGCCTGGGTCACCGAGGGGACCGGTGAGGCCCCGGGCCCCTGGGGGCCCAAACGGACCCTGGACAGAAACAAAAGTCACTCATGATCCTGAGCAGATTTAAATGAAAGGAAAAGGACAGGGCCTCACCTGTGGCCCCGGGGGCCCTGGGAGCCCTACGGTCCCCGTCTGTCCTGACGGCCCTAGGGGGCCCACAGCTCCTGCATCAGAGACACAGGGTTCAGTGTTTGATGTCATGAATACATAATGAATATATTGGCAGCAAGAGACGCATGAAGAAGTAAAACATTTTGAATGGTTGCCATGCCAACCATGTTACACTATGGGAAAAGAGTCTGAATGTACTTAGTGTTTAAATAGAAATCACTTTTCTTCAGTAAACTCATCGTTACTAAAGGACTAAAACCTGTCACCTGCACATGTGATACAACCAGGTTCTTACCCGGGGCCCCTGGCTCTCCTCGGGGACCTCGTTGGCCCTTCTCTGCGGGGGGTCCGGGGTAACAGTTAAAGCAGATGTCTCCAGGGGTCCCTGGCTCTCCCTCAACTCCTCTGTGGCCGCTGGGGCCCCTCACACCCTTCGACCCTCTGAACCCTGTTGGCCCCGGCACCGGCTCTGCAGAAAACAGCGCTTCACGTGAAGGAACCGCTCACTCCACAACATATGTCTATGATAATATAAGCTCCGCCCACTCACCTGTGTCGCCCGGGGCTCCGGCCTCTCCCGGGGGCCCCGCGGGTCCCGAGGCTCCGTCTGCTCCTGGGGGCCCGAACAGGACGGGGCCCGGCTCTCCGCTCTCTCCTTTGGAACCCGAGAACCCCGGGGGCCCCGGGCGTCCTGGGGGTCCCGGGGAGGTGGGACCTGGCTCTCCGGAAGGTCCTGGGAATCCCGTGAAACCTGCGACACATAAAAGTCTTCAGCGCTGACTACATGTCCCAGAATGCACTGCTGCTCACAGGTTAAGGCGAGACGCTGCAGGTGAAAGGAAACGAGCAAATATCAGGGGCAAAAACATTTGCAGATAAAGAACACACACACACACACACACACACACACACACGGGCCTTAGACCCACATCGGTCGACCTCTAATCCCAGTCTGTGAAGATCGGAGGGTCGGGCTCGTCATGACCACGCCCCAGACTCATCTACATGATGAGTCTGGGATGTTTTTCAGCACAGCGCCCTCTGCAGTGGTGGTTGTGTAATTACCTGTCTCTCCTCGGAGCCCTCGGGGGCCCTGCTGGCCTGGGGGCCCCTGGAGGCCCTTCACATAGGTGACGCGGTCCTGTTGTGTCAGACACAAGATGGTTGAGGGTAAAGTCGCAGATGAAGCACAGACTCGTTTACACTGACCTCTCCGGGGTCGCCAGGGAAACCACGCCCGCCCTTCTCGCCCTGAGGGGGAGGAGCTTCCATTAGCACACACGAATCACAGACTGTTATCATGTAGCCCCGCCCTCACCTGGACTCCAGCGATGCCCGACTCTCCCAGGACTCCGCGCAGGCCGGGGTCGCCCTGAAACCAGTTAGGAGGGAGGTAACCCCTGAACACCCGCTTTAACCGAGCACATTTTCTCCAGTTCAGTTTTACCCAAATCTAAAAGCTCCCAGCCTCTAGGACAACGTAATGCCTAATTTGAAAGCTAAGACCTACAAAACTCATAACTTTTCGCGTTGTCCATTTTTTAAAACTTTTTTTCTGGGTTTTGTCACTTTTTTTGTTCTATTTTCTTCCTCCTTTTGTCGCTATTTTGATGCTTCTTTTAAAGATGTTTAGATTGAAGTAAAGCTGAACTGGAGAACATGTGCTCGGTTCAGGCGGGGGTTAAGAGGTTAAAGGAGCTGTGTGGTTCCTTTAAACAAAATAACATATTGCTTTATTTATACCACACACTCCGTACACAAACAGAACACCAGGTGTTGGAGACAGGAAGGACGAGCGGCCATTGCCAGGGGGCGGGGCTGAGGAAGCGTCTAGAGGCGTGGTCAGGGAGGGGTATGCGTGTGCTGTTGTTTACAGTCTGAAAGTCAGTGTTATGTAAAATATGACCCGGAGCTCAGTCCGGATCTGGTTCAGCTCTGTGGCTTGGCCTTGAAGGGAAAGTGTAGGAGAGACAAGAGCTCCAGCTGCTTTGGCCTCCTCTCAGGAGGAGGAGAATGATTCCAGAATAGTTCTTGAATTTATAATGAATGCGCTTTTTACTTGATCTCAGCTTTAGTTCAGTTCTCCAGAGCAGGAAGTGTCCTCCACCTTAGACCGTCTCCACAGCGAGCTGCTCCATGTCTTAGATAAGTCCTCAGTCCTGTACGCTGGTGATTCTACAGGGTTCTATTCTAGATCAAATATCTAATGGCCTGAATAAGGAGGAGGACATTATTGCTAAGTGGGTTGTAAATAACGACATGATTCTAAATGTCTCTAAAACTAGATCAGGGTTAATTAGTGGAAGCAGTGAAGGACATTCGTCAGCTGGCATTAAGAACGAGAAGCTCTGATCTGGAGCAAACGGATCAGATGAAACGTCTGAGTGCTGGAGCATAATTTGTCATGGACCCCACATATTAATCGAGTAGTTAGCAGAACGGGCAAAGGCCTCGCAGTGATCCTCCTTTATGACCGTGAGGAAACAAAACAGGCCCTGAATAAACCGCAGTCACATGACCAGTCAGTTAATCCGTCACAGAGCTTTAATAAACTGTGGAACATGGTGCTTACAATGAGGAATGTGTGGGCTAATGCTAACAGCTAGCCATTAGCCCACACATGGTGCTTACAATGAGGAATGTGAGGGCTAATGCTAACAGCTAGCCATTAGCCCATTAACGCGATTTCATTCATAGAACAGGAGACAGTGATTGTTTAGTCTCAGAATAGAACTCGTGAAGCCCGTTTGTGCTGTGGGCCTGAGGGGGGGGGGCCGTATCTGTGTTTTAGCTTTAGAAAGACGACACTCGACACCTGCCCCGACACCCGCCTCCTGCCCCCGACACCCGCCTCCTGCCCTCGACACCTGCCCCGACACCCGCCCCGACACCCGCCCCGACACCTGCCCTCGACACCCGCCCCGACACCCGCCCCGACACCTGCCCTCGACACCCGCCTCCTGCCCTCGACACCTGCCCTCGACACCCGCCCCGCCTCCTGCCCTCGACACCTGCCCCGACACCCGCCTCCTGCCCCCGACACCTGCCCCGACACCTGCCCTCGACACCCGCCCCGCCTCCTGCCCTCGACACCTGCCCCGACACCCGCCTCCTGCCCCCGACACCTGCCCCGACACCTGCCCTCGACACCCGCCCCGCCTCCTGCCCTCGACACCTGCCCCGACACCTGCCCCGACACCTGCCCCGACACCTGCCCTCGACACCCGCCCCGCCTCCTGCCCTCGACACCTGCCCTCGACACCCGCCCCGCCTCCTGCCCTCGACACCTGCCCCGACACCCGCCTCCTGCCCTCGACACCTGCCCCGACACCTGCCCCGACACCTGCCCCCGACACCTGCCCTCGACACCCGCCCCGCCTCCTGCCCTCGACACCTGCCCCGACACCCGCCTCCTGCCCTCGACACCCGCCCCGCCTCCTGCCCTCGACACCTGCCCCGACACCCGCCTCCTGCCCTCGACACCTGCCCCGACACCCGCCCCGACACCCGCCTCGGACTGAAGCCGCTCTCACCTGTTGGCCCAGTTCTCCAGGAAATCCAGGTTTCCCCAACTTTCCCTGAAACAGAGCAGAGTCAGCACCACGGACAGCGCCAGCTCAGAAACAGATCCGTCTTTCTAATGTTGAGTCTGAGTTTTCGAAAGTCACCACCAGAGGGCGCTGCAGGGCATCAGAAGACGACTGGAATCCTCGTCTGAAGGAGGAGCATAAATGAGCCTTAACCAGGACTTAAACCTGTGACGTACCTCTGGGCCTGGTTCTCCTGGATCTCCTTTCTGTCCTTTAGACCTCGGTCGGCCTCGGTGTCCCTGTGGAGAAATCAGTCCAGGGTTTAGGAGGAGATGTGACCCTGAGTCGAGGATCTGATTTTAATGTTTTTCAGGCAGTACTTGGATCAAGTAATATTAAAGTATTCATAACGGTAGTTCTGGTTCTACTCACAGTGGGGCCTCTGCAGCCCTTCAGGCCGGGGTCTCCTGGTTCTCCCTGGAACATGAATATTAATGACCTCGTTAATATTCAGGATGATTTAATATTTGTCAGACCCAGTGAGCGCTTTGAGAAACTTGGTAACACAGGCTTGTAAAGTGTAAGGCAGCACACTGAACAAACAGGACTTAACGTCATGAGGCCTCAGACCTTCAGCTCTTTGGGCCCCTCAGCGTACAGCTTAATGCCCTTCTGTCCAGGGGCCCCCGGGGGCCCGCGCTCGCCCTGGAACAGAGGAGGGAGTCAGTGAGAACAGGGCGGGGCTGGAGGAGGCGGGGTTTGTAGGGTTATGGGCGGGGTTTGTAGGGGTTATAGGATCTACCTTCTTGCCCTGCGGCCCCGGGATCAGTGGGCTGGGGCCCTCCTGACCCTGAAACACAGAGAGGAAACTCATTCAGCACCACGGACAGAGACAGCACCAAACCCATCAGACACAGACCTTTTCTCCAGGGGCTCCTGGGGGCCCGGGACGACCCTGAAACAGAACGACATGATTTAGTCTACGCCAACACGGCCCGTGGGCCAGATCCGGCCCCGAGGCCCCGAGTCCCCGAGGCCCCGAGTCCCCGAGGCCCCGAGTCCCCGAGTCCCCGAGTCCCCGAGTCCCCGAGTCCCCGAGTCCCCGAGTCCCCGAGTCACCCTCCACCAACACATCATCTGAAACTCCTCAGGCGCTGAACGAGGCTGAACTCAGGACGCCGCCTTAAGGAGCACATTTCCTCCAGCTTTACCCAAATCTAAAAGCTCCTGGACATAAGTGAACAGAGTGACACCTCATTTGAACGCTAAGAACTACAGCTGATACAACTAAGAGCTGATCATACGTTTGTCATGTTTTTAGATTTGGGTAAAGCCGAACTGGAGAAAATGTGCTCGATGGGTGAAGGAACACAATCATCTCCTCTGGTGTTTGGGGGGACAGCGCCCTCTTCAGGGCACCTCTGGGGGAGCAGCTGAACCGGACGTGTGCAGTTTGTGAGCCTCGCCTTTACCTGTGCCCCGGCGGCTCCTGAGGGGCTCTGAAACCCTGGAGGTCCCGGAGCTCCGTCCTGCCCCTGAAACAAGCCAGAGGTCAGAGGGTCATATGATCGCCTCCATGACCCGGATGCCCTCCCACCGTGTCACACCTGTTCTCCGCTGAGTCCTGGAGGTCCCGGGGCTCCACTCAGACTCAGGAGCTCCTCGAAGACGAACGAGTCGCCCTAAAACAGAGTCAGAACTCAGCCAGAGTAGGGGTTACTGTGAGGGGCGGGGCTAATGGGAGGGGCGGGGCTAATGTGAGGGGCGGGGTTACTGTGGGGGGCGGGGTTACTGTGGGGGGCGGGGTTACTGTGAGGGGCGGGGTTACTGTGGGGGGTTACTGTGAGGGGCGGGGCTAATGGGAGGGGCGGGGCTAATGTGAGGGGCGGGGTTACAGTGGGGGCGGGGTTACTGTGGGGGGCGGGGTTACTGTGGGGGGCGGGGTTACTGTGAGGGGCGGGGTTACTGTGGGGGGTTAGGGATAATGTGGGGGTGGAGATAAAGTGAGGGGTTATAGGGTAAAGTTACCTGATCTCCTCTCAGCCCTCGCGCTCCCTGAAACAGACACAGTTAAAGTCGGAAGCTGTTAGTTGTGTTTGTGTTAAAGTGACACACCTGTTGTGTTTGTGTTAAAGTGACACACGCCTGTTGTGTTTGTGTTAAAGTGACACACCTGTTGTGTTTGTGTTAAAGTGACACACCTGTTGTGTTTGTGTTAAAGTGACACACCTGTTGTGTTTGTGTTAAAGTGACACACCTGTTGTGTTTGTGTTAAAGTGACACACCTGTTGTGTTTGTGTTAAAGTGACACACCTGTTGTGTTTGTGTTAAAGTGACACACCTGTTGTGTTTGTGTTAAAGTGACACACCTGTTGTGTTTGTGTTAAAGTGACACACCTGTTGTGTTTGTGTTAAAGTGACACACCTGTTGTGTTTGTGTTAAAGTGACACACCTGTTGTGTTTGTGTTAAAGTGACACACCTGTTGTGTTTGTGTTAAAGTGACACACACCTGTTGTGTTTGTGTTAAAGTGACACACCTGTTGTGTTTGTGTTAAAGTGACACACACCTGTTGTGTTTGTGTTAAAGTGACACACCTGTTGTGTTTGTGTTAAAGTGACACACACCTGTTGTGTTTGTGTTAAAGTGACACACCTGTTGTGTTTGTGTTAAAGTGACACACCTGTTGTGTTTGTGTTAAAGTGACACACCTGTTGTGTTTGTGTTAAAGTGACACACACCTGTTGTGTTTGTGTTAAAGTGACACACCTGTTGTGTTTGTGTTAAAGTGACACACCTGTTGTGTTTGTGTTAAAGTGACACACCTGTTGTGTTTGTGTTAAAGTGACACACACCTGTTGTGTTTGTGTTAAAGTGACACACCTGTTGTGTTTGTGTTAAAGTGACACACCTGTTGTGTTTGTGTTAAAGTGACACACACCTGTTGTGTTTGTGTTAAAGTGACACACCTGTTGTGTTTGTGTTAAAGTGACACACACCTGTTGTGTTTGTGTTAAAGTGACACACACTGTTGTGTTTGTGTTAAAGTGACACACCTGTTGTGTTTGTGTTAAAGTGACACACCTGTTGTGTTTGTGTTAAAGTGACACACACCTGTTGTGTTTGTGTTAAAGTGACACACCTGTTGTGTTTGTGTTAAAGTGACACACCTGTTGTGTTTGTGTTAAAGTGACACACCTGTTGTGTTTGTGTTAAAGTGACACACCTGTTGTGTTTGTGTTAAAGTGACACACCTGTTGTGTTTGTGTTAAAGTGACACACCTGTTGTGTTTGTGTTAAAGTGACACACACCTGTTGTGTTTGTGTTAAAGTGACACACCTGTTGTGTTTGTGTTAAAGTGACACACACCTGTTGTGTTTGTGTTAAAGTGACACACCTGTTGTGTTTGTGTTAAAGTGACACACACCTGTTGTGTTTGTGTTAAAGTGACACACACTGTTGTGTTTGTGTTAAAGTGACACACACCTGTTGTGTTTGTGTTAAAGTGACACACCTGTTGTGTTTGTGTTAAAGTGACACACCTGTTGTGTTTGTGTTAAAGTGACACACCTGTTGTGTTTGTGTTAAAGTGACACACCTGTTGTGTTTGTGTTAAAGTGACACACCTGTTGTGTTTGTGTTAAAGTGACACACACCTGTTGTGTTTGTGTTAAAGTGACACACCTGTTGTGTTTGTGTTAAAGTGACACACCTGTTGTGTTTGTGTTAAAGTGACACACACCTGTTGTGTTTGTGTTAAAGTGACACACCTGTTGTGTTTGTGTTAAAGTGACACACACCTGTTGTGTTTGTGTTAAAGTGACACACACTGTTGTGTTTGTGTTAAAGTGACACACACTGTTGTGTTTGTGTTAAAGTGACACACACCTGTTGTGTTTGTGTTAAAGTGACACACACTGTTGTGTTTGTGTTAAAGTGACACACACTGTTGTGTTTGTGTTAAAGTGACACACGCCTGTTGTGTTTGTGTTAAAGTGACACACACCTGTTGTGTTTGTGTTAAAGTGACACACGCCTGTTGTGTTTGTGTTAAAGTGACACACGCCTGTTGTGTTTGTGTTAAAGTGACACACCTGTTGTGTTTGTGTTAAAGTGACACACCTGTTGTGTTTGTGTTAAAGTGACACACACCTGTTGTGTTTGTGTTAAAGTGACACACCTGTTGTGTTTGTGTTAAAGTGACACACCTGTTGTGTTTGTGTTAAAGTGACACACACTGTTGTGTTTGTGTTAAAGTGACACACACCTGTTGTGTTTGTGTTAAAGTGACACACCTGTTGTGTTTGTGTTAAAGTGACACACACCTGTTGTGTTTGTGTTAAAGTGACGCACCTGTTGTGTTTGTGTTAAAGTGACACACCTGTTGTGTTTGTGTTAAAGTGACACACACCTGTTGTGTTTGTGTTAAAGTGACACACACCTGTTGTGTTTGTGTTAAAGTGACACACACCTGTTGTGTTTGTGTTAAAGTGACACACACCTGTTGTGTTTGTGTTAAAGTGACACACCTGTTGTGTTTGTGTTAAAGTGACACACCTGTTGTGTTTGTGTTAAAGTGACACACCTGTTCTCCTTTAGGGCCTGAGCTCCCGCTGACTCCTCTCTGACCCAACGCGCCCTGGACACAAACACAAACATCTATAACCTCTTTCCTTCAGGACCTTCAGGACCTTCAGGACCTTCAGGACCTTCAGGACCTTCAGGGTCTTCAGGGTCTTCAGGGCCTTCAGGACCTTCAGGGTCTGACCTTAGTGCCGTTGCATCCTGGGAGTCCAGGCCGACCCAGATGCCCCTCCAGACCCGGGATGCCCTGAAACAAAGACCGGGTTTAGGTGAAAGAGTTCTCTCCTGCAGACGGTCTGAGGTCTGAGGAGCTTCAGCTCAGACCTGATCTGACCCTTACAGCGACACGTGTGGATCACTCCGGAGGTAAAGGAAGTGACATCACAAAGTAAAGCAGCTGCTCACGGACCTCACTCCGGAGGTAAAGGAAGTGACATCACGAAGTAAAGCAGCTGCTGGAGCAAAGGCAGTGAAGGTGAATTAGCCACATGCTAACACCAGAGGGAGGACACACGCACTTGGGCGGCGAGTGATGATGTAGATGCCTGACCACGCCCACTTTGGGAAACAGCCTGACCACGCCCACTTTGGGAAACAGCCAGTGAGTGTTTGACCTGTGGGCGGGGCCTGTGGGCGGGGCTCAGGATCATCAGGTGAATCGTGAGCTTTGTATTAAAGTCAAACCTCTTAAAGCAGGTTTGACGTAAATAAAGATGTTTATGTGAAAACAGGAATAAACGTTTCTCACCGGGAGTCCAGGGGGCCCAGGGAATCCGGGTTTACCAGGAAGCCCCTGCAGAACAGACCGGGTTAGACTCTGGTTTAGATCCTCTCAGACCGGGCTCAGACTGGACTTACCCTGGAGCCTTTGAGTCCTGAGTTCCCCGGCGCCCCCTGCTGGCCCTGGAACAGAGAGCAGACCTTAGCTTTGGCAGAGAGAGACACAGCGCCCCCCGGAGGCAGAGAGAGACACAGCGCCCCCCGGAGGCAGAGAGAGACACAGCGCCCCCGGAGGCAGAGAGAGACACAGCGCCCCCCCCCGGAGGCAGAGAGAGACACAGCGCCCCCCCCCCAGAGGGAGAGAGAGACACAGCGCCCCCGGAGGCAGAGAGAGACACAGCGCCCCCGGAAGCAGAGAGAGACACAGCGCCCCCCCCCCCCCGGAGGCAGAGAGAGACACAGCGCCTCCTGGAGGCAGTAGCACAGACCTGTTCTCCCGCTTGGCCCTCGTGACCCTCGCTGCCCGGAAACCCCACCAGACCTGGCAACCCCTCCAGCCCGGTGTACCCCGGCTCCCCCTGGAGGTCACAAGATCACATAACAACGTTATTGTGTGCAGTTTCCATTAGTGACGAGTTTAATCTCAGGTCAGATTTAGATGATTCTTCTTTTGACGCCTGGTGGACAACCTCCAGCCAATCCTCCCCATGGGCCCCGCTTTTAAGCCCCAGCAATCATGACCGTTCGCTCCCCAGCTGCGCTGCTTCAGGTACGTTAGCATGTCTGATTTTGAATCGGACGAACCCGTCGGCCGGTGCTTCTCTTCCCGGAGGACCCCGCCCTGCTCCGCCTGCCCGCAAGAGTGCCGGACCGGCCCCTCTTCACCGCGCTCCCTGCAGGATTCCCACGGGGTGTCAACCCGGACTCAACGCCTCCCAGATCCTCTGCCCCTCGGTGATTCCTCTCGGTCTTCTTCACACGGGTCCTGGCGAGCGGCAAGAGGACCCGGAAATCCGCTAATCCTCTGCCCAGGCGTCGCAGGGGTCGTCCCCCTACGTCTGCTCCTGATCTGGTCCCGCTCGGGCCTCCCGCTCCAGCCGTCTCCTCCGCTGACCCCGGACCCTTCTCCTCCGTCTCCTCCGCTGACCCCGGACCCTTCTCCTCCGTCTCCTCCGCTGACCCCGGACCCTTCTCCTCCGTCTCCTCCGCTGACCCCGGACCCTTCTCCTCCGTCTCCTCCGCTGACCCCGGACCCTTCTCCTCTGTCTCCTTCGCTGACCCCGGACCCTTCTCCTCCGTCTCCTCCGCTGACCCCGGACCCTTCTCCTCCGTCTCCTCCGCTGACCCCGGACCCTTCTCCTCCGTCTCCTCCGCTGACCCCGGACCCTTCTCCTCCGTCTCCTCCGCTGACCCCGGACCCTTCTCCTCCATCTCCTCCGCTGACCCCGGACCCTTCTCCTCCATCTCCTCCGCTGACCCCGGACCCTTCTCCTCCGTCTCCTCCGCTGACCCCGGACCCTTCTCCTCCATCTCCTCCGCTGACCCCGGACCCTTCTCCTCCGTCTCCTCCGCTGACCCCGGACCCTTCTCCTCCATCTCCTCCGCTGGGCCGCTGGTCGACTTCAGACCCGACACACACGCCCGGAATCGTCCCCACATTAGCGGCTCAACGCGCTCTCCACACAAGTGAGGTACTACAAACACCTGGTGGTGGTTTGTCTCCTTTACATGTTCTGTTTCATTAAGGTCCTTCATCGCCCCCTCTAGGCCCTCACAGGCACGCCCTCTCTACGCCACGCAAACATGGGTCTGTAGGTACTCTCTGTCACTGATACAGGTTAACAGGGGTCTGTAGATACTCTCTGTCACTGATACAGGTGAACATGGGCCTGTAGATACTCTCTGTCACTGATACAGGTGGGTCTGTAGATACTCTCTGTCACTGATACAGGTGAACATGGGCCTGTAGATACTCTCTGTCTCTGATACAGGTGAACATGGGCCTGTAGATACTCTCTGTCACTGATACAGGTGAGCCTGTAGATACTCTCTGTCACTGATACAGGTGAACATGGGCCTGTAGATACTCTCTGTCACTGATACAGGTGAACATGGGCCTGTAGATACTCTCTGTCACTGATACAGGTGAACACGGGCCTGTAGATACTCTCTGTCACTGATACAGGTGAACACGGGCCTGTAGATACTCTCTGTCTCTGATACAGGTGAACATGGGCCTGTAGATACTCTCTGTCACTGATACAGGTGAACATGGGTCTGTAGATACTCTCTGTCACTGATACAGGTGAACACGGGCCTGTAGATACTCTCTGTCTCTGATACAGGTGAACATGGGCCTGTAGATACTCTCTGTCACTGATACAGGTGAACATGGGTCTGTAGATACTCTCTGTCACTGATACAGGTGAACATGGGCCTGTAGATACTCTCTGTCACTGATACAGGTGAACATGGGCCTGTAGATACTCTCTGTCACTGATACAGGTGAACACGGGCCTGTAGATACTCTCTGTCACTGATACAGGTGAACATGGGCCTGTAGATACTCTCTGTCACTGATACAGGTGAACACGGGCCTGTAGATACTCTCTGTCACTGATACAGGTGAACATGGGCCTGTAGATACTCTCTGTCACTGATACAGGTGAACATGGGTCTGTAGATACTCTCTGTCACTGATACAGGTGAACACGGGTCTGTAGATACTCTCTGTCACTGATACAGGTGAACACGGGCCTGTAGATACTCTCTGTCACTGATACAGGTGAGTCTGTAGATACTCTCTGTCACTGATACAGGTGAACGTGGGCCTGTAGATACTCTCTGTCACTGATACAGGTGAACATGGGTCTGTAGATACTCTCTGACACTGATACAGGTGAACACGGGTCTGTAGATACTCTCTGTCACTGATACAGGTGAACACGGGCCTGTAGATACTCTCTGTCACTGATACAGGTGAGTCTGTAGATACTCTCTGTCACTGATACAGGTGAACATGGGCCTGTAGATACTCTCTGTCACTGATACAGGTGAACATGAGCCTGTAGATACTCTCTGTCACTGATACAGGTGAACATGAGTCTGTAGATACTCTCTGTCACTGATACAGGTGAGTCTGTAGATACTCTCTGTCACTGATACAGGTGAACATGGGCCTGTAGATACTCTCTGTCACTGATACAGGTGAACACGGGCCTGTAGATACTCTCTGTCTCTGATACAGGTGAACACGGGCCTGTAGATACTCTCTGTCACTGATACAGGTGAACACGGGCCTGTAGATACTCTCTGTCTCTGATACAGGTGAACATGGGCCTGTAGATACTCTCTGTCTCTGATACAGGTGAACAGGGGCCTGTAGATACTCTCTGTCACTGATACAGGTGAACATGGGCCTGTAGATACTCTCTGTCACTGATACAGGTGAGTCTGTAGATACTCTCTGTCACTGATACAGGTGAACATGGGCCTGTAGATACTCTCTGTCACTGATACAGGTGAACATGGGCCTGTAGATACTCTCTGTCACTGATACAGGTGAACACGGGCCTGTAGATACTCTCTGTCACTGATACAGGTGAACATGGGCCTGTAGATACTCTCTGTCACTGATACAGGTGAACACGGGCCTGTAGATACTCTCTGTCACTGATACAGGTGAACACGGGCCTGTAGATACTCTCTGTCACTGATACAGGTGAACACGGGCCTGTAGATACTCTCTGTTACTGATACAGGTGAACACGGGCCTGTAGATACTCTCTGTCACTGATACAGGTGAACAGGGGCCTGTAGATACTCTCTGTCACTGATACAGGTGAACATGGGCCTGTAGATACTCTCTGTCACTGATACAGGTGAGTCTGTAGATACTCTCTGTCACTGATACAGGTGAACATGGGCCTGTAGATACTCTCTGTCACTGATACAGGTGAACATGGGCCTGTAGATACTCTCTGTCACTGATACAGGTGAACACGGGCCTGTAGATACTCTCTGTCACTGATACAGGTGAACATGGGCCTGTAGATACTCTCTGTCACTGATACAGGTGAACACGGGCCTGTAGATACTCTCTGTCACTGATACAGGTGAACACGGGCCTGTAGATACTCTCTGTCACTGATACAGGTGAACACGGGCCTGTAGATACTCTCTGTTACTGATACAGGTGAACACGGGCCTGTAGATACTCTCTGTCACTGATACAGGTGAACATGGGCCTGTAGATACTCTCTGTCACTGATACAGGTGAACACGGGCCTGTAGATACTCTCTGTCACTGATACAGGTGAACATGGGCCTGTAGATACTCTCTGTCACTGATACAGGTGGGTCTGTAGATACTCTCTGTCACTGATACAGGTGAACATGGGTCTGTAGATACTCTCTGTCACTGATACAGGTGAACACGGGCCTGTAGATACTCTCTGTCACTGATACAGGTGAACATGGGTCTGTAGATACTCTCTGTCACTGATACAGGTGAACACGGGCCTGTAGATACTCTCTGTCACTGATACAGGTGAACATGGGCCTGTAGATACTCTCTTGAGTCTCTCTCTCTAAAACCAAAACATCAGGTTAGAAGTCTCGGAGTAATCCTGGACTCAGACCTGAACTTAAACATCATCAGCTTTTTACCATCTGAAAAACATTCAGATCAGAGGAATCGTGTCAAACCAGACTTGGAGACACTCATCCATGCGTTTGTCTCCAGCAGGTTCCTTTGTCCTTGAGGACGGGGAGGTCAACGTTTGAGCTAAAGAAGAACGTTGGTTTGAAAGAGGAGTTAATGAGTCACTTTACTCCAATCTCCTTCAGGAGAAACCGACAGGGCGGGGCCAGCCCAAGGAGGCGGCCCCTCAGCCAACAGAAGAACAATAGGCAGGTCATTAGCAGTGATCATCTATGAATAGGACAGATACTGGGCAGTGATCATCTATGAATAGGACAGGTACTGGGCAGTGATCATCTATGAATAGGACAGGTACTGGGCAGTGATCATCTATGAATAGGACAGATACTGGGCAGTGATCATCTATGAATAGGACAGATACTGGGCAGTGATCATCTATGAATAGGACAGGTACTGGACAGTGATCATCTATGAATAGGACAGATACTGGGCAGTGATCATCTATGAATAGGACAGGTACTGGGCAGTGATCATCTATGAATAGGACAGATACTGGACAGTGATCATCTATGAATAGGACAGATACTGGGCAGTGATCATCTATGAATAGGACAGATACTGGACAGTGATCATCTATGAATAGTAGAGGGCTGACCGATACTGAGGTGAGCAGGTCGCTAGAGATCGTTTACCCACAGGTGAGAGTAGCTGTGATTAGAGGGGAGGAGCCAACCCTAGCTCCTCCCCGTTGGTCTATATCTTCAGCTGTGGGCTGAGCGGGACTTTTGTCGCTGACGAAGCCTTTTGGATGAGAGGGGAAACGTTCGAAGACTTCAACTTCTGAGTACAGAAGATGAATCAACAAATACTGATGTAAACGTACTGTCTCTGATCATGTGACAGAGGAATCACAGATAAAACATACACAATAGGGACTGACCTTTTGACCTTTGATCCCGTGGCAGTGACACAAAGACGCCCCGCTGCACACGCACATCTGCAACACACAGTACACAAGTATACTTCAAATACTACTTCAAATACAACTTCAAATACTACTTCAAATACTACTGCAAATATACTTCAAATACTACTTCAAATACTACTTCCAATACTACTTCAAATACTACTTCAAATACTACTTCAGACACAACATAGAGACGTCACCGTCATGGACCCACAATGCAGAACAGAAAATAAACCTCTTACTTTAACCCAGTTCAGCTTTACCCAAATCTAAAGGTTTCCAGCCTAAAGCTGAACATCTTAGGTGGAGGGTAAGAGGTTCTTTTGGGACTCTTCCTTCATGTTCCTCTGGAGCTTCAGACAAAAGGATGAAGTGTGATCTGTCTGCACATGATGTCACAGCTGATGTTTGTGTTTGGAGCTGAAGAATGCTCCGCCTGTAATCTGATTACACGCCTGTAATCTGATTACTGTATCTGATGGAGACAGGACTCAAACCCAAACAGTTGAGGCTCAGACTCGTGTCATGTTTCTGAAACTGTCCTGCATCCACCGTCCCGCTGGAGCACTACAGGAAAACTACCGGAAACTACAGGGAACTACAGGAAAACTACCGGAAACTACAGGAAAACTACCGGGAACTACAGGAAACTACAGGGAAACTACCGGAAACTACAGGAAAACTACAGGAAAACTACCGGTAACTACAGGAAAACTACCGGAAACTACAGGAAAACGACCGAAAAGAGTGATATGTGTGAAAAGAGTGAGACGTGTGAAAAGAGTGAGACGTTTGAAAAGAGTGAGACGTGTGAAAAGAGAGACGTGTGAAAAGAGTGAGACGTTTGAAAAGAGTGAGACGTGTGAAAAGAGTGAGACGTGTGAAAAGAGTGAAACGTTTAAAAAGAGAGACGTTTGAAAAGAGTGAGACGTTTAAAAAGAGAGACGTTTGAAAAGAGTGAGACGTGTGAAAAGAGTGAGACGTGTGAAAAGAGAGATGTTTGAAAAGAGTGAGACGTGTGAAAAGAGACGTTTGAAAAGAGAGACGTTTGAAAAGAGAGACGTTTGAAAAGAGTGAGACGTGTGAAAAGAGTGAGACGTGTGAAAAGAGTGACGTTTGAAAAGAGAGACGTTTGAAAAGAGTGAGACGTGTGAAAAGAGTGAGACGTTTGAAAAGAGTGAGACGTGTGAAAAGAGTGAGACGTGTGAAAAGAGTGAGACGTGTGAAAAGAGTGAGACGTTTGAAAAGAGTGAGACGTGTGAAAAGAGTGAGACGTGTGAAAAGAGTGAGACGTGTGAAAAGAGTGAGACGTGTGAAAAGAGTGAGACGTGTGAAAAGAGTGAGACGTGTGAAAAGAGTGAGACGTGTGAAAAGAGTGAGACGTTTGAAAAGAGTGAGACGTTTAAAAAGAGAGACGTTTGAAAAGAGTGAGACGTGTGAAAAGAGTGACGTGTGAAAAGAGTGAGACGTTTGAAAAGAGAGACGTTTGAAAAGAGTGAGACGTGTGAAAAGAGACTTTTGAAAAGAGAGACGTTTGAAAAGAGACTTTTGAAAAGAGAGACGTTTGAAAAGAGTGAGACGTGTGAAAAGAGAGACGTGTGAAAAGAGTGAGACGTGTGAAAAGGAGAGACGTGTGAAAAGAGTGAGACGTTTAAAAAGAGAGACGTTTGAAAAGAGTGAGACGTGTGAAAAGAGAGACGTTTGAAAAGAGTGAGACTTTTGAAAAGAGAGACGTTTGAAAAGAGACTTTTGAAAAGAGAGACGTTTGAAAAGAGTGAGACGTGTGAAAAGAGAGACGTGTGAAAAGAGTGAGACGTGTGAAAAGGAGAGACGTGTGAAAAGAGTGAGACGTTTAAAAAGAGAGACGTTTGAAAAGAGTGAGACGTGTGAAAAGAGAGACGTTTGAAAAGAGTGAGACGTGTGAAAAGAGTGACGTGTGAAAAGAGTGAGACGTTTGAAAAGAGAGACGTTTGAAAAGAGTGAGACGTGTGAAAAGAGTGAGACGTGTGAAAAGAGTGAGACGTGTGAAAAGAGTGAGACGTTTAAAAAGAGAGACGTGTGAAAAGAGTGAGACGTGTGAAAAGAGTGAGACGTTTAAAAAGAGAGACGTTTGAAAAGAGTGAGACGTTTGAAAAGAGTGAGACGTGTGAAAAGAGTGAGACGTGTGAAAAGAGAGATGTTTGAAAAGAGTGAGACGTGTGAAAAGAGACGTTTGAAAAGAGAGACGTTTGAAAAGAGAGACGTTTGAAAAGAGTGAGACGTGTGAAAAGAGTGAGACGTGTGAAAAGAGTGACGTTTGAAAAGAGAGACGTTTGAAAAGAGTGAGACGTGTGAAAAGAGTGAGACGTTTGAAAAGAGTGAGACGTGTGAAAAGAGAGACGTTTGAAAAGAGTGAGACGTGTGAAAAGAGTGAGACGTGTGAAAAGAGTGAGACGTGTGAAAAGAGTGAGACGTGTGAAAAGAGTGAGACGTGTGAAAAGAGTGAGACGTGGGAAAAGAGTGAGACGTGTGAAAAGAGTGAGACGTTTAAAAAGAGTGAGACGTGTGAAAAGAGTGAGACGTTTAAAAAGAGAGACGTTTGAAAAGAGTGAGACGTGTGAAAAGAGAGACGTTTGAAAAGAGTGAGACGTGTGAAAAGAGAGACGTTTGAAAAGAGTGAGACGTGTGAAAAGAGTGACGTGTGAAAAGAGTGAGACGTTTGAAAAGAGAGACGTTTGAAAAGAGTGAGACGTGTGAAAAGAGACTTTTGAAAAGAGAGACGTTTGAAAAGAGACTTTTGAAAAGAGAGACGTTTGAAAAGAGTGAGACGTGTGAAAAGGAGAGACGTGTGAAAAGAGTGAGACGTTTAAAAAGAGAGACGTTTGAAAAGAGTGAGACGTGTGAAAAGAGAGACGTTTGAAAAGAGTGAGACGTTTAAAAAGAGAGACGTTTGAAAAGAGTGAGACGTGTGAAAAGAGAGACGTTTGAAAAGAGTGAGACGTGTGAAAAGGAGAGACGTGTGAAAAGAGTGAGACGTTTAAAAAGAGAGACGTTTGAAAAGAGTGAGACGTGTGAAAAGAGAGACGTTTGAAAAGAGTGAGACGTTTAAAAAGAGAGACGTTTGAAAAGAGTGAGACGTGTGAAAAGAGAGACGTTTGAAAAGAGTGAGACGTGTGAAAAGAGTGAGACGTGTGAAAAGAGTGACGTGTGAAAAGAGTGACGTGTGAAAAGAGTGAGACGTTTGAAAAGAGAGACGTTTGAAAAGAGTGAGACGTGTGAAAAGAGTGAGACGTGTGAAAAGAGTGAAACGTTTAAAAAGAGAGACGTTTGAAAAGAGTGAGACGTGTGAAAAGAGTTAGACGTGTGAAAAGAGAGACGCTTGAAAAGAGTGAGACGTTTGAAAAGAGTGAGACGTGTGAAAAGAGTGACGTGTGAAAAGAGTGAGACGTTTAAAAAGAGAGACGTTTGAAAAGAGTGAGACGTTTAAAAAGAGAGACGTTTGAAAAGAGAGACGTGTGAAAAGAGTGAGACGTGTGAAAAGAGAGACGTGTGAAAAGAGTGACGTGTGAAAAGAGTGAGACGTTTAAAAAGAGAGACGTTTGAAAAGAGTGAGACGTTTAAAAAGAGAGACGTGTGAAAAGAGTGAGACGTGTGAAAAGAGTGAGACGTGTGAAAAGAGTGACGTGTGAAAAGAGTGAGACGTTTAAAAAGAGAGACGTTTGAAAAGAGTGAGACGTTTAAAAAGAGAGACGTGTGAAAAGAGTGAGACGTGTGAAAAGAGAGACGTGTGAAAAGAGTGAGACGTTTAAAAAGAGAGACGTTTGAAAAGAGTGAGACGTTTAAAAAGAGAGACGTTTAAAAAGAGAGACGTTTGAAAAGAGTGAGACGTTTAAAAAGAGAGACGTGTGAAAAGAGAGACGTTTGAAAAGAGTGAGACGTTTGAGTCCAAACAGACGCTGTTGACAGTAAACGGCTCCAGGACTCCAGGCGGTGGCTCAGTGGTTAGTGCTCGTGCTTCACAGCGAGAAGGTCCCGGGTTCCATTCCCTCTCACACACACATGATGTGTGTGTGTGTTATAATTGTCAAATATAATGCCTCATTTTAATTTAGAAAACGATCACATTTAACATCGTCGTTTGGTGTGAGTTTTAATTTTGTTTCTGGAATCAAAGTTGAATCTTGAGAAACTTCTTCCACTTTGAGACAAAACCGTTTTTAATGAATAAAGACTTTATCCAAGCTTTAGAATATGTATGTTTTTATCGATGTAAACGTTTGGATTTGCTTTTCCTGGCCTCCCCAAACCTGAAGTGTTCCGTGTACTGACCACTAGGGGCAGCAACACCGGGGGGGGGGCTCAGCTGCCCAGGGCTCCAGAATGTCCTGCAGCGGCCCTGTGAGTCTGAAACGTTAGGAACGAACTCAAACTCAGATTTAAGAGTTGGCACGTGCACAGTTTCATCTCAGGCGCACGAGCCGCGCACGCGCTCCTGCCGTGATGTATAAATATAAATCTACAAATACTGAAATAAAGACGGACAGGTGTCGCTCAGACTCACCCGCTCCGCGCAGCTCCCGGAGACCAGCGCCAGGACCAGGACCAGGACCGGGACCTCCATGAGCGCGGCTGCAGGCCGGGTTCAGGCCGGGTTCAGGCCGGGTGCAGGCCGGGTTCAGGCCGGGTGCAGGCCGGGTTCAGGCCGGGTTCAGGCCGGGTGCAGGCCGGGTTCAGGCCGGGTTCAGGCCGGGTTCAGGCCGGGTTTAGTCCTTGTTTATCGCGTGTTTATCCCAGTTAGAGCCGCCTTACTCCCGCTATACTCCCGCTCCGGCTGAGTCCTGGTTCAGTCCTGGTTGAGTCCGCGGTGCGCGTGAGTGATCCCTCGTGGAGCCACCTGTTTCCGGTCTGTCCCTTCACAATAAAACGCCCTGTGCCGCCGTTTCCGCCGGGGCTTTTACGGTGAAGTAGGCGGAAGTGCCGCGCGTGTCCTCGTGTGCGCGCTTGGCCGTAGGGGAGCGCGCCTGGATCTGTGCGCGGGTCTGGACTCGGTCTGGACTTTCTGCGGACTTCACCGGGTTTTACCTGAAGTTACCGGGTTTTACCGGGCAGCGCAAGGCTTACAGGTAAGTCCCGCACGCGCCGCAGGTGAGAGGGTCACCTGGGCACGAGGACAAACGGAGAAAGTGACGCAGAGACGGAGGCGCACGAGGCTCTGACCGAGACAGAAACAACTTTACAGGTTCATTTATGACTTTTAACTTTATTACTGTTATTATGAACTCTCTTTAGGGCTGTACTTCTTTACTTTATTATTATTATTATTATTATTATTATTATTATTATTATTATGAACTCTCTTTAGGGCTGTACTTCTTTACTTTATTATTATTATTATTATTATTATTATTATTATTATGAACTCTCTTTAGGGCTGTACTTCTTTACTTTATTATTATTATTATTATTATTATTATTATTATTATTATGAACTCTCTTTAGGGCTGTACTTCTTTACTTTAGCCACGCTGCGGAGCTTTGCACAGACCTGCTCCTCCTGCAGAGCACTAAAAACATGTACAATAGGGCTACTGTGTGTGATGTCATAACTTAGTAAAAGAAAATGGCTTTAATGTTATGATTTTATTTTATCTGTCCATTTATTTGAGGTTCCTTTTGTATTTGTATTTAAGTATAAAGAGAATCTCCATCCCCTTCAGGCCCCCTTATTATAATAATAACAATAATAACAATAATAATAATAATAATAATAATAATAATATACTCCTTTATCTGAATCTCCTTTATTGTGTTTGAAGGAAACAATGTGATACATAATGTCAGCAAAGACTCGGTGCAGAAGTCGGACTCGAGTTCGCGGTTCTGGAGGAGCTCATGAACGTTGAGTTCAGCGATGACATCATTACTTAACAAACAAACGGCTAATGCTACAGCAGTTAGCTAAAAGGCTGTTAGCACGTCGGCTAGTCCATTAGCCTGCTCCATGTATTTGTCCTATAGCCGTTAGCATTAGCCTCTAAAGTCGCAGATTCTGAACGATCCAGATGTTTCCAGATGTGGGTCACAGGTTCTACGTCCTTCATGAATCACAGACTTGTTTTTTGTTTTAGGACTTGTAGGCGGAGTCAGCAGAGGGCGGGGCTTCACATGGTCAGCTGACATGTTCCTCAGGTAAAGGTTTCTCTTCTTCGGCGCCTGTCGCTGTCGCCCTTCTGTGACATCATCCTCATGCCCTCGTTTCAGGCTGATGCTGACGCTGCTCTGCGCCAGGGCTCTGCGGGTGAGTCTCCCTGACGACCGGGGGGGCGGGGCTTCAGGGGGTTACCACGGAGACGCTGAACGTTCAATGAAGCTGAGTAAAACTAAATACTCGTACAACTGGAAACATCAATGATACAGAAGTTCAATTTTTAGGAGTTAAAACTTGAAAACCTGAATGGAAATCACATCTAAGAATATTAAAAACAAAATGTAATTGGCATCAGCAGACCCCTCCCTCATCAGCAGACCCCTCCCTCATCAGCAGAAGCTTTGATCACTGATTGTTAAGACTTTGGCTTCCATATAAAATACAAAATAAAATGAATATTAAAGCTATAATGCACATTACTCTTATTGTGGCGGGGCATTAGTTATAGTTAATATTAAATGACATTTGTTCCAAAAGGTGCTGCTTGTTGTTTTCATTTTTGTATTCAGTTCATAACATAAAGTTAATTAACCCAACGCTGGTTTATTTTGAACTTTACATAATACCGATATTAATCGTCTAAAACAGTTGAGTACGCGTGGGAAAGAGCCGGCAGCCATGTTGGAGGGACTTAGGTCTTTCCACAGTGATTGGCTGTAGTCCTGGGTCTGGGGCGGCCATGTTTGTAGTTCCCGTGGCTGTGCGTGTGGCAGAGTCTGGTTTGTTCTTTTGTTTAGTCTGGACGTGATCTCATCAGGACGAGATCGTATCGGGCGGGACGCTCCGGCGACGAGGGCAGGTCTGAACGCCTATAGAACATCTCACTGAACATCTCTGAAACATCTGGAGCAGAAACTTCACAAAGCACCTTTTCTCTGACAAGTTCAGACTCCATTTCAAAAGCAGACGCTGCAGGAGGAAACATTGTCCACTGTGGTCATGCTGATATTAGGTCTTAGGTTCAACTCCGTCAGAGTCGTTTATCCTCTGAGATCTTTCCAGGAAGTGACTCCAACATGTCTGTGCGGCTCCTTCATTCACTAATACTGACCTGTTTGGTATCCATGTGTGGCAGGAAAGGCTGTGCCCGAGATGCGCTGTAATCCAAATATGGTCATTTCCTGTGTGGGAGACAAACAAAGGGACTAAACCTGTGGGCCGTTTGGTTTTGAAGCATTTTTTAACATTTAGAGAAAATATTTCCCAAACGCTTTGGCCCCGACTCAAACGTCTGTGTTCAGGTCGGACGCGTTTCCTTTCTCGTCATCACAGGTTTAAGAGCAGAACGCTCTGACCCGGTCCTGACCCGGCACAGACCCGGTCCTGACCCGGCTCAGACCCGGCTCTGACCCGGCACAGACCCGGCACAGACCCGGTCCTGACCCGGCTCTGACCCGGCTCTGACCCGGCACAGACCCGGTCCTGACCCGGCTCTGACCCGGCACAGACCCAGCTCTGACCCGGCACAGACCCGGTCCTGACCCGGCTCTGACCCGGCACAGACCCGGTCCTGACCCGGCTCAGACCCGGTCCTGACCCGGCTCAGACCCGGCTCTGACCCGGCTCTGACCCGGCACAGACCCGGCACAGACCCGGTCCTGACCCGGCTCTGACCCGGCACAGACCCGGCACAGACCCGGTCCTGACCCGGCTCTGACCCGGCACAGACCCGGCACAGACCCGGTCCTGACCCGGCTCTGACCCGGCTCTGACCCGGCTCTGACCCGGCTCTGACCCGGCACAGACCCGGCACAGACCCGGCACAGACCCGGTCCTGACCCGGCTCTGACCCGGCACAGACCCGGCACAGACCCGGTCCTGACCCGGCTCTGACCCGGCACAGACCCGGCACAGACCCGGTCCTGACCCGGCTCAGACCCGGCTCTGACCCGGCTCTGACCCGGCTCTGACCCGGCACAGACCCGGCACAGACCCGGCACAGACCCGGTCCTGACCCGGCTCTGACCCGGCACAGACCCGGCACAGACCCGGTCCTGACCCGGCTCAGACCCGGCTCTGACCCGGCTCTGACCCGGCTCTGACCCGCTCGTGTGTTTCAGGGGGAGGAGTGTGGAGGCCGGGACTGCTCCGTGTGCGTCTGTTTGCCGGCCAAAGGATCGCAGGTAAGAAACGGTCACAGAACATTTCTCTGAGTGTTTCCAAAGAACCGGAGAAAGTATCTGCTGCGGTTCTAACGTTGGTTTAGTCCAATCTTATCTTTACTTCTACAGAAATATGCTTTCATACATTAGTGCACTGCTCTGGTCTCAGGTCTCTGGTCTCAGGTCTCAGGTCTCTGGTCTCTGGTCTCTGGTCTCTGGTCTCTGGTCTCTGGTCTCTGGCCTCTGGTCACTGGTCACTGGTCTCTGGCCTCCGGCCTCCGGTCTCCGGCCTCAGGTCTCCGGTCTCCGGCCTCAGGTCTCAGGTCTCTGGCCTCTGGCCTCTGGCCTCAGGTCTCAGGTCTCAGGTCTCAGGTCTCAGGTCTCAGGTCTCAGGTCTCTGGTCTCTGGCCTCTGGCCTCTGGCCTCTGGCCTCAGGTCTCAGGTCTCAGGTCTCAGGTCTCAGGTCTCAGGTCTCAGGTCTCTGGCCTCCGGCCTCCGGTTTCCGGGTCTGGCCGGTCACTGGGGCGAGGGCAGATCTGTGCTGACAGCTGTGATCCCTGTAGTCCAGGTCTGGCCCCGCTTTAGTCCGGCCGTAGTCCGCTCTTTAGTCCGGTCTTTGTGGCTCTGTCATGTGTGAAATCCTCGCTGTCAGTTTCTCACGCAGCCGGGATTTCAGAGTCTGCAGCTGAACCAACGGCTCAGACCCGGACCAGGACCAGAGCGGGACCAGGACCAAAGCGGGACCAGGACCAGAGCGGGACCAGAGCAGGACCCCTGCCGGGGCAGGGCTGAACCAGGGTCAGGTCCCGGCCCGATGGCAATGACAAAGTCCACATAGAAACATTTATTTACAAAACCTTTTAAAGAACCCTCGCCTTAACTGAGCACATGTTCTCCAGTTCGACTTTAACCAAATCTAAAAGCTGTTTGAGAACAACAAGAACACAACAAAACTATGACGAAAACGCTGTGACAATGGTTCTGTTTGAGTTTGTTCGGGTTCTGTTTGAGTTTGTTAGGGTTCTGTTTGAGTTTGAGTTTGTTAGGGTTCTGTTTGAGTTTGTTAGGGTTCTGTTTGAGTTTGTTAGGGTTCTGTTTGAGTTTGTTAGGGTTGGGGTTCTGTTTGAGTTTGTTAGGGTTCTGTTTGAGTTTGAGTTTGTTAGGGTTCTGTTTGAGTTTGTTAGGGTTCTGTTTGAGTTTGTTAGGGTTCTGTTTGAGTTTGTTCGGGTTAGGGTTCTGTTTGAGTTTGTTGGGGTTCTGTTTGAGTTTGTGGGGGTAAAGGTTCTGTTTGAGTTTGTTCGGGTTCTGTTTGAGTTTGTTAGGGTAAAGGTTCTGTTTGAGTTTGTTCGGGTTGGGGTTCTGTTTGAGTTTGTTCGGGTTCTGTTTGAGTTTATTAGGGTTGGGGTTCTGTTTGAGTTTGTTAGGGTTCTGTTTGAGTTTGTTGGGGTTCTGTTTGAGTTTGTTCGGGTTAGGGTTCTGTTTGAGTTTGTTCGGGTTCTGTTTGAGTTTGTTCGGGTTCTGTTTGAGTTTGTTAGGGTTCTGTTTGAGTTTGTTAGGGTTCTGTTTGAGTTTGTTCGGGTTAGGGTTCTGTTTGAGTTTGTTCGGGTTCTGTTTGAGTTTGTTCGGGTTCTGTTTGAGTTTGTGGGTCTCAGTCCGATGGGACAGTGATGTTGTGATGTATTGTGGTTTCTTTGTTATATTGTGCAGCTTTAATTTATGACGAGTGTGAGTCCGGCCTGGACGACTGAGAGACATTCTGTGGAGGCTAACCACTCTGCCACTCTGTCCACAGGGCTCTCCCGGAGCTGTGGGCCCTCAGGGGCCTCAGGGGCCCCCCGGGTTCCCCGGAGCTCAAGGGCCTCAGGGAGAGAAAGGCATGAGAGGAGGCGAGGGGCCCGACGGAGCCCAGGGGCCAAAGGGAGACCCGGTAAGTCCTGCTTAGTTCAGTCTATGGAAACATAATGTTTGTGCTGATCTGATACAGTTTGTATTATTAAATTATAATTATATTATATTTATTAATGATATATTCTATTTATTGGTCTATTACAGCTCTTTCTATAAATGTGTAAGAAGTGTTAGATTTAGATTTAAATAATAAAGTAAAAGCTAATGTTGGGTTGAGGCTAGGGTTGTACCGATGGACGCGATGGACGATATTATCGCGATGGATGGACGATATTATCGCGATGGATGGACAATATTATCGCGATGGATGGATGATATTATCGCGATGGATGGATGATATTATCGCGATGGATGGACGATATTATCGTGATGGATGGACGATATTATCGCGATGGATGGACGATATTATCGTGATGGATGGATGATATTATCGCGATGGATGGACGATATTATCGTGATGGATGGATGATATTATCGCGATGGATGGATGATATTATCGCGATAGATGGATGATATTATCGCGATGGATGGACGATATTATCGTGATGGATGGACGATATTATCGTGATGGATATTTTCGTGATGGATGAGCAACATCACGTTGGCCACCATCTATTTCTGACGTGCGGGGCTCTCTCTCTAAAAGCAGCTACTGTTTTGCGTTGCTAAAACTAAACCGTTTTAAAAGAGGAGAGAGGCGGTGCAGGAGGTACGAGGCTACGAGCTCACAGACCGGGCTCGTGGAGCAGCTTCATAAACTTAGGCTCCGACACAAACTTCTAAATATTGTCTGTTCACCTGCTGCTTCTTAAACATTACGTTAAAATTGAGCAAATGCAAATAATAAGCTCCGCTTTACATTTGTATTAGTGTGAGAAGAGCCTTGGTATTGAGGAGCAGATGAGGCTCTGAATAAGTCGTTCTCTTCCATGACTCTGTTTAGTTTAGATACTTTTATCCTTTAATCTCACATTTTTCCAAACATAAATAAAATGGAGCCTATATACAGTCTTTAAAACATGCTTATAATGAGAGATGATGACGTCATTGTCCATCACGATGGTTCACTGGAAACATCGTCAACTGACAATTAAAATAATCAAAATAAAAACAGTTTTACAATCGCAGCATTTTAATCCCCTTCACAAAACAACAGCCACAGATTTGAGATTTTCAACTCAATCTGTTTCTAAAGGACATTCTGTCATTATGTTTAAGGCCTGTAAAAAACATAAACACTAGGAGAACCTTTCACCTGTTAATGAAGCTCTGCAAAGGAAAAAGGAACTTTCGTCTGATTGTCCTCAGTGACGGTTCAAGCTGCAGCTGTTAGCGGCAGCTCAGCTATAGTTCCCTAGCTCAGCTATAGTAGCCTAGCTCAGCTATAGTTCCCTAGCTCAGCTATAGTTCCCTAGCTCAGCTATAGTAACCTAACTAAGCAATAGTTCCTTAGCTCAGCGATAGTAGCCTAGCTTAGCGATAATAGCCTAACTCAGCGATAGTAGCCTAACTCAGCTGTAGTAGCATAGCTTAGTGATAGTAGTCATATAGCTCAGCGATAGTAGCCTAGCTCAGTGGTAGTAGCCTAGCTCAGCAATAGTAGCCTAGCTCAGCAATAGTAGCCTAGCTTAGCAATAGTAGTCGTGTAGCACAGCAATAGTAGCCTAGCTCAGCAATAGTAGCCTAGCTTAGCAATAGTAGTCGTATAGCACAGCGATAGTAGCCTAGCTCAGCTATAGTAGCCTAGTTCAGCAATAGTAGCCTAGCTTAGCGATAGTAGCCTAGCTCAGCAATAGTAGCCTAACTAAGCAATAGTTCCCTAGCTCAGCGATAGTAGCCTAGCTTAGCGATAATAGCCTAGCTTAGCGATAGTAGCCTAGCTTAGCAATAGTAGTCGTATAGCACAGCGATAGTAGCCTAGCTCAGCTATAGTAGCCTAGCTCAGCTATAGTAGCCTAGCTCAGCAATAGTAGCCTAGCTTAGCGATAGTAGCCTAGCTCAGCAATAGTAGCCTAACTAAGCAATAGTTCCCTAGCTCAGCGATAGTAGCCTAGCTTAGCGATAATAGCCTAACTCAGCTATAGTAGCCTAGCTTAGCGATAGTAGCCTAGCTCAGCGATAGTAGCCTAACTCAGCTGTAGTAGCCTAGCTTAGTGATAGTAGTCATATAGCTCAGCGATAGTAGCCTAGCACAGCAATAGTAGCCTAGCTTAGCAATAGTAGTCGTATAGCACAGCGATAGTAGCCTAGCTCAGCTATAGTAGCCTAGCTCAGCAATAGTAGCCTAGCTTAGCGATAGTAGCCTAGCTCAGCAATAGTAGCCTAACTAAGCAATAGTTCCCTAGCTCAGCGATAGTAGCCTAGCTTAGCGATAATAGCCTAACTCAGCTATAGTAGCCTAGCTTAGCAATAGTCGCCTAGCACAGCAATAGTAGCCTAACTCAGCAATAGTAGCCTAGCACAGCAATAGTAGCCTAACTTAGCAATAGTCGCCTAGCACAGCAATAGTAGCCTAGCACAGCAATAGTAGCCTAGCACAGCAATAGTAGCCTAGCACAGCAATAGTAGCCTAATCAGAATAGGTTTTATTGCCATGGTTTAAGAACAGTTTCACAAACTAGGAATTTTTTTCGGTGCAAACGTACGACACAAAACATATAACACAGAGTTAAGATATAAAATAGGCTAAAGAACTTTAAACTATAAGGCTATAGGGGCATACAAAATATTAAATAAATAAGATAAAATAAAGTGGCGTGTGGTAAGACAACAACAGTTTGACAATGAACAACAGCGGGATTGTGTTTACAGATGTGTAGCGTGTAAAGTGATAAAGTGATATAATGTGATAAGTGACAGCAGCGGGTCTAAGTGTGGACTCACCAACAGCAGCAGAGCAGAAACATCCATGAGTCTGTGACTGAGCTACAGAGACTTGTTCTTGTTCATGAGTCTGATGGCGGAGGGAAAAAACTGTTCAAGTAGCGGGAGGTGTGGGTCTGGATAGACCGTAGCCTCCTGCCTGAGGGAGGGGGGTGAATAGTCCGTGTCCAGGGTGAGAAGAGTCAGCTGTGATCCGACCCACACGCCTCCGGGTCCTGGAGGTGTGATGGTGGTGCCCAGGACAACGGAAGGAGTCCACGATGGAGATTGGGGTGGGAGAGTCTGTCAGGGTGAGGGGGGACGGTGGGGCCGTGTCTTTCCTAAAGTCCACGATCATCTCCACTGTCTTCTGGGCGTTCAGCTCCAGGTTGTTGTGGCTGCACCAGGACGCCAGCCGTTCCACCTCTCTCCTGTAGGCGGACTCATCACCGTCCGAGATGAGCCCGATGAGGGTGGTGTCATCCGCAAACTTGATCAGTTTAACGGACTGGTGCCACTAGAGGTGGCTGGCCACCTCTGGCCACCTCTGCCCCTCACCCTGTTCACCCTGTTCTCTGGAGGCTCTGGAGTGTGAGGAGCTGATGGGCACTCATGGCGGCAGTAATGTGTATTTAGACCCTGGGCGAGGGACAGGTCGTTCAGAGTCCGGGGGGCCTTGGGCTTATAGTTCGTGATGGCCTTAAGCCCCCCTCCACGCTGCTCCCGGGTCGTTTGAGGAGAATTGCTGTTGGACACGGGCTGAGTATACAGATTTGGCATTTCCCACTTCCCTTCTAAAGTGGTATTTTGCCTGTCTGTATCGGTCTTTGTCCCCGTTTCTGTGTGCCGCCTCTTTCTCCTTACGCAGCTGCCAGCGTTTGGGTGTGAACCAGGGCTTAACTCAGCGATAGTAGCCTAGCTTAGCAATAGTTGCCTAGTTCAGCGATAGTAGCCTAGCTTAGCAATAGTTGCCTAGTTCAGCGATAGTAGCCTAGCTTAGCAATAGTTGCCTAGTTCAGCGATAGTAGCCTAGCTTAGCAATAGTTGCCTAGCTTAGCAATAGTTGCCTAGTTCAGCGATAGTAGCCTAGCTTAGCAATAGCGTTGTGGATGTGGTCCTGAATCTGCAGTAGATTCATGGACGTCTTTTTGGGGATTGGACCTGATCCCGTCATTAAATCAGATCCTCCCCAAATGCCTGGATCGGCTAACGATACTATGGGATTGGGTCATGTGACGTCTCTGTGTTGCAGGGCTCGGTGGGGGTCCCCGGATTCCCAGGTCTGGTGGGGCTTTCAGTGAGTATCTTCTTCTTCTTCTGTGTCCTCGGGTCTGCAGTTTCCATGGTAACCTCTGCCTGTGTGTGCAGGGCCTGCCAGGGCCTATGGGCGGCCCGGGTTTCCCAGGGGTCGACGGCTGTAACGGCACCAAAGGGGACCCCGGAATCAGAGGGGCCCCAGGAGGACAGGGGCCCCTAGGAGACCAGGTCTGGACCCACTTTAATCACTTTAATCAGGTTAAAGTCTGGCTCTGATTCGTTTTGTGTTTAATGTTTTGTTCCAGGGTTTTCCAGGACCTAAAGGTTTTCCAGGGGAGCCGTCGTTTTACTACGTTAATATTCCAGGTCTCCCGGTGAGAGTCGCTCCTCCTCTCGGTTTAATCCTAACTTTAGTCACTTAAACAACTCATGAGGGGCCCCTAGTGTTTATTATATACATGTGATTGTGTGTTACAGGGAGCTGGGACCCCTAGTGTTTTATAGTTTTAGTTGAGTTTATATGTTTATTTGAGCAGTAAACATTCTGCTCAAAAGAAGTGGGTCACAGCAAAGAGCTTAAAAGCGCCCCCCCCCCATAATCAATACAATAAAATCATTTCACAGGTGCAACGGAATATAGGGCAAAAGGAACAAAACAACAACAAAGTCATTATTTACACTATCTAATCATAATCTGACCATGTACAAGATGGCATTACATACGGCAACCCCGTGAACTGGTGGGGGGGTTTGACCTGAATGATCCTGGAGCTCTGTTGTCGGGGGCTTTATGCCCCTGGTAGGGTCTCCCAGGGCAAACAGGTCTTAGGTGACGGGTCAGACGAAGAGCAGTTCAGAAGCCTTCTATGGACAGTATCAGATCAAGGACCGTGACGTCGCCCGGTATGGCGCAGCCGGGGCCCCACCCTCAGGGGGACATGGGCCCCCTAGTGTTTTATATGTGACTGTGTTTCAGGGGGACATGGGGCCCCTAGTGTTTTATAGTAATATGTGACTGTGTTTCAGAGGGACATGGGGCCCCTAGTGCTTTATAGTAACATGTGACTGTGTTTCAGGGGGACATGGGGCCCCTAGTGTTTTATAGTAATATGTGACTGTGTTTCAGGGGGACATGGGGCCCCTAGTGTTTTATAGTAACATGTGACTGTGTTTCAGGGGGACATGGGGCCCCTAGTGCTTTATAGTAACATGTGACTGTGTTTCAGGGGGACATGGGGCCCCTAGTGTTTTATAGTAACATGTGACTGTGTTTCAGGGGGACATGGGGCCCCTAGTGCTTTATAGTAACATGTGACTGTGTTTCAGGGGGACATGGGGCCCCTAGTGCTTTATAGTAACATGTGACTGTGTTTCAGGGGGACATGGGCCCCCTAGTGTTTTATAGTAACATGTGACTGTGTTTCAGGGGGACATGGGGCCCCTAGTGCTTTATAGTAACATGTGACTGTGTTTCAGGGGGACATGGGGCCCCTAGTGCTTTATAGTAACATGTGACTGTGTTTCAGGGGGACATGGGACCCAGTGGTTTCCCCGGATCCACGGTGAGGCCCCTCAGTCTCTGCTCTCGATCTGTTTGGTCTAAATGTTTAATTAAATATGTTGAATGTGTTTTGTTGCAGGGGCCCCCAGGGGTCCGGGGCCTGATGGGGCCAGAGGGACCTGAGGGCCTCCAGGGGCGCGATGTGAGTTACATTAATAACATATTAATTACATGTATTTAGTTTGAGGATCTTCTCTGGACTCCAGTTTCACTTCATTGACTTTAACTTGATCACAAACTTAAAACTTTAACAACTTCAAATACTTTAATGCTTTAGTCATTTTAAAACTTTACTTTATTAACTTTATAATAAAATACAAACGTTTCACTTCTGTCACAATCTGCAGCCCTCATTTCATCGAGGCCAGAGGCTCATTTTAAGTTAACACGTAATTTTTCCTTAAACCACCCTAGGGTTAGGGTTAAGGGTCAAGGGTTAGGGGTTAGGGGTTAGGGTTAGGTTAGGGTTAAGGGTTAGGGGTTAGGGGTTAGGGTTAGGTTAGGGTTAAGGTTAGGGGTTAGGCTTTAGGGTTAGGGTTAGGGTTAGGGGTTAGGCTTTAGGGTTAGGGTTAGGGTTAGGCTTTAGGGTTAGGGTTAGGGTTAGGGGTTAGGCTTTAGGGTTAGGGTTAGGGTTAGGGTTAGGGGTTAGGCTTTAGGGTTAGGGTTAGGGTTAGGCTTTAGGGTTAGGGTTAGGGTTAGGGTTAGGGGTTAGGCTTTAGGGTTAGGGTTAGGGTTAGGCTTTAGGGTTAGGGTTAGGGGTTAGGCTTTAGGGTTAGGGTTAGGGTTAATCAATCATTCAATGGTTTTGTATAGCCCAATATCACAACAGGAGTTGCCTCATAGGGCTGTAACAAACATTAAGGCAAAGGGTTAAGGGTTAAGGGTTAGGGTTAAGGGTTAAGGGTTAGGGTTAGGGTTAGGGTCAGTGGAAGTGCAGGTTTACAGGGTTAGGGTTAAGGGTTAAGGGTTAAGGGTTAAGGGGTTAGGGCTAGGGTCAGTGGAAGTGCAGGTTTACAGTCATAGTGTAACTGGTTTATGAAGTGACGCACATAAAGAGATTATTGCACATGTTACTTTACAGTAGATTTAATCCGTTTAATTAATTACACTCAATCTTACAATAAATGTAACACTTTTAATAACTTCAATAATTCTAATAACTTATAAATACCTTTAGTAAGTGTAGTAACGATAATAACTGTTACCTTAATCTTTTAATAGCTTCAGTTACTTGAACAACATTGATATTTTTTAATAGATTTATTAACTTTTTAACTTACATATATTAATAACTTTATTTTTTATATATTTATTAATTTCATTCAGAAGTAAAAATATATAGAATGAATGAAAAGGAGGGCGTCTAATGATTAGTGACTTCATTCTGTTAGTTTTGTCTTTTATAATATTTACAATTACACTGTTGTTCATGTTCAACTTTGTAAATATTCACAGTTTTAAAAGTATTTGTGTATTTTTTATGCAGTATTTACAATAAACAAAAGCATCATTTTCATTTTTGTTCAGATCAAATCAAACATTGTTCGGGTCAAAGTCTAATCTTCATACATTTCAAATGAATAATATATTTCATAACTAATAACTCGAGTTTCTTGAGGTTCATGAAGAATATGTTCAGGATCCTTCCCAGCGTTGATGTCGTTGAAGCTTCTCAGTCCAGATGGAGACGCTCGAGTCCTTTTTCTATTGTACATGTTTTTTATAAAGTGTCTGTCATGTGTAACTCCTCTGCTGCCTCCAGGACTCCCTGGAAAAAGGGTTTTAAATCTTCATGGGTGTAAAAAATAAAGCTGCTCTGTTTCAGGGTCTTCCTGGTCTTCCTGGGTTAAGAGGCGCTCCGGTGAGTACCAGGACCTGCTGTAGACCTGCTGTAGACCTGTTAAAGACCTGCTGTAGACCTGTTAAAGACCTGCTGTAGACCTGCTGTAGACCTGTTAAAGACCTGCTGTAGACCTGCTGTAGACCTGTTAAAGACCTGCTGTAGACCTGCTGTCAACCTGTTAAAGACCTGCTGTAGACCTGCTGTAGACCTGTTAAAGACCTGCTGTAGACCTGCTGTAGACCTGCTGTCAACCTGTTAAAGACCTGCTTTAGACCTGTTAAAGACCTGCTGTAGACCTGCTGTAGACCTGTTAAAGACCTGCTGTAGACCTGTTAAAGACCTGCTGTAGACCTGCTGTAGACCTGCTGTAGACCTGGTGTAGACCTGCTGTAGACCTGGTGTAGACCTGTTAAAGACCTGCTGTAGACCTGTTAAAGACCTGCTGTAGACCTGCTGTAGACCTGCTGTAGACCTGCTGTAGACCTGTTAAAGACCTGCTGTAGACCTGTTAAAGACCTGCTGTAGACCTGCTGTAGACCTGCTGTAGACCTGTTAAAGACCTGCTGTAGACCTGCTGTAGACCTGCTGTAGACCTGCTGTAGACCTGTTAAAGACCTGCTGTAGACCTGCTGTAGACCTGCTGTAGACCTGCTGTAGACCTGTTAAAGACCTGCTGTAGACCTGCTGTAGACCTGTTAAAGACCTGCTGTAGACCTGCTGTAGACCTGCTGTAGACCCGGTCTGGTTCTAACATGGTTCTGATGTGGCTGTGGTTCTGTTTCAGGGTCAGAAAGGTCGCTCTCTGTCTGGGACCAAAGGAGAAGAGGTTTGATTTGTTTAGCCTTTGTCAGTCGGGTTTGAGTCCCGGTTTGAGTCTGACTGCAGTTCTGTGTGTGTCCTGCAGGGGGAGCAGGGCCCCCAGGGGCCTCCGGGGCCATTCGAAGTTGTGGAGCCTCCGGATGATTACTTCATCAAAGGAGAAAAGGTGAGAGCCAGACCGGACACCTCTGTCCTCACTGTTCCTATAATGAGGTCACTCATCATTTCCTACCATGTGAAAAGCGATGGTCGATATAGACCACAATGCACTGCAAGAGTGGGCGGAGTCAGACAGAGACAGGGCTTCGAACTAAACACAACACGACTGAATCAAAACACCTGTTTTATTCACATTATTTCTCATGAATATTAAATGATCGATCATTCCTCTCTCTGACAATAATCCATTCACGTCAAATTCATGTCCAATAAAAACACTGGCTCATATTCGTCATATATTCCGGCCTCGTGAGTTTGGTCGGTCTTTATCGCAGACTTATTGCAGCTGTAGTCACTGATTCTGCAGCTTCAGCAGATAATAGTGATAGAGCGCCCTCTGCAGGTAGGAGCAGATCCACCACGGTATTATTAGTTCAGATTTTATGTTTTACAATTACTGCTAGAGTTACTTTACAATCGTTAGGATTAGGTTAAGATTAGGATTGTTTATGCTGTTCAGAGTGATGTCATCTTTATTAACCAACAGATAAGAATAAATAACTCCCCACGTGCGTGAAGTAGATCAACATATCAATCAACATCGACCTTCCTAAAAGCTGATCGGTCTCGATCCGCCCTAACCAGCAGAGGGCGCACTATCACGGTGGATTCGTTCAGGGTAGACCTGTCTCGGCTCCGGGTCGGCAGCTTTCCCGTCACGGTCCAGGCCCGTGTAGTGGATGAGGGTTAGGGACGAGGGTGGACATTCGGACACAGCCCGGTTTAGGTTTGGTCCCAACCCAGTCTGTTTTTCTCTGGTTCTGACCCGGTTTGTGTTTCAGGGCAATCAGGGAGTGAAGGGCATGTGTGGAGCTCCGGGTTTACCGGTGAGTTGTTACTTATTAGTTGGTTTTACGCTCCGGCTCTAACCTGTCTCTGCTCAGGGTCTGGACGGACCTCCCGGAGCCAAAGGAGGGATGGGGATCCTGGGCTTTCCCGGACTCAGGGTGAGTGTGGACGATTTCAGGTCTGGATCTGTCTGGGTCTGAGTCCTGGGTCTGAGGCCTGGGTCCTGGGTCTGAGTCCTGGGTCTGGGTCTGAGTCCTGGGTCTGAGTCCTGGGTCTGAGGCCTGGGTCTGAGGCCTGGGTCTGAGGCCTGGGTCTGAGTCCTGGGTCCTGGGTCTGAGTCCTGGGTCTGAGTCCTGGGTCTGAGTCCTGGGTCTGAGTCCTGGGTCCGGGGTCTGAGTCCTGGGTCTGAGGCCTGGATCTGAGCTGGTTTCTGTGTTTCTGCAGGGGTTCCAGGGGTTTCCGGGAGCCTCGGGACGGAAGGGGCCGCGGGTAAGACTCTCAGTCGTCCAGGTCTGTGGTTCTGTTCCTGAGTCACGATGAGGCTCTTGATGAGTTTTCACTTCAGAGCAAACGCAGGTTTAAGGCGAGACCCTCCCGGTGTAGGGAAACCTTTAAATGTAGAGACTTAAATATGAGAAATGATCAATCAGTGGTTTTAGCCCGATATCACACAGGAGTTTCCTCACAGCTGCACGAACATGAAGACAAGAGCAGGAAATGAGACAAAGTAAAGGTCAGGAAAACATAAAGTCCAAATAAGCGTCAGCAGCTCGGGCCCCCTGTCCTTACACTCTCCAGCACAGAGAGGAACAACTCAAACACCCAGAGGGAGAAACGAGAAACCTTGAGGAGAACCACAGAAGGAGAGATCCACTCCCATGGACGGACAGGCTATAGAGACCCAGGGCTGATGGAGTCGCTCAGCAGAAGAACGTCCAGTCCTTCTTGGAGCTTCAGTTCCTCTGGTCCAATATCTGTAGGCAGGTTCCTCCGTTCAGCCGGGTTCCTCCGTTCAGCCGGGTTCCTCCGTTCAGCAGGGTTCTTCCGTTCAGCCGGGTTCCTCCGTTCAAGGGTTCCTCCGTTCAGCAGGGTTCCTCCGTTCAAAAAACAGAGATCCACCTCCTCCAGATGTTCTGACCCAGAGGCCACACCTGGGTCTGGACCTCCTCCCAGTAGGACAGGCCTGAAACACCTTCTGGGGGAGGCCACCAGGAGGCTCTGAAACAGATGCCCGAGCTTCATGCTGAGAGGAGCAGCGACTCTACTCCGAGCTCCATCTCGTCCTTTCGGTCCCAGATCTCATCAGAATCAGAATAGATTTTATCGTCATTGTCTGAGACGTGCAACATAAAACACAGAATTTAGATCAAATTAAACTATATATCTATATATATTATATATATATATATATATATATATATATATATATATATATATAATATATATAGAGGCTTTAGGGGCATAAGGAATATTAATAAATAAGTATATAGTAAGCTCGCTCCTCGTGGGTAAACACAGTGAAGCTGCGCTGAAGCTGAGGAGCTCTTTACTGGACTGATGAAGACAAAGATGGCCGCCGTCACACAGCGAGACCTCCCCAACAGCCCTGACCTTGTTACCATGACGACCTGTCGTTTCAGGGCATGGCGGGGAGTCCTGGGCTCCCGGGTCTGATTGGACGAGAGGGTCCGAAGGTGAGTCAAAGCAGCCAATGGCGTGGCTCTGAGCGGCTGATTGACAGGTGTTTGTGCTGCAGGGGGTGATGGGAGACCCAGGCCCTAAAGGAGAAGGAAGAGACGTGGTCTTCAGGGGCCCGGACGGAGACACAGGGAGACCGGGGCCCCGAGGACCACCAGGAGACATCGGCCCCATGGGAGAGGGCGGGGCTAAAGGAGAACCGGGAGGAGCTCAGCCAGGTACGGGTTTAACGATACGATCATAAACAATACTATAAATATAACTTCATGACCTCCTCCCCCTCCTCCTGCTCCTCCTCCTCCTCCTCCTCCTCCTCAGGACAGCCTGGGCCCCCGGGAGCCCCTGGACTCCCTGGTTCTGCAGGAGACAAAGGAGAGCCAGGTCCGCCCTTCAAAGACCCGCCTCCTGAAGGAGAGCCGGGTAAACGAGGCCTGAGCGGCGCCGCGGGGCCCGAGGGCGCCAAAGGAGAGGCAGGTGTGTGACCAGCAGAGGACGTTTCCACGGTAACCCGTCAGGGCTACTGTCCAGCTCTGGCGGCCATGTTGTGATGCCCTTCCTGTGTTTAACTCTGATGCCCTTCCTGTGTTTAACTCTGATGCCCTTCCTGTGTTTAACTCTGATGCCCTTCCTGTGTTTAACTCTGATGCCCTTCCTGTGTTTAACTCTGATGCCCTTCCTGTGTTTAACTCTGATGCCCTTCCTGTGTTTAACTCTGATGCCCTTCCTGTGTTTAACTCTGATGCCCTCCCTGTGTTAAAGCCCTTCCTGTGTTTAACTCTGATGCCCTCCCTGTGTTTAACTCTGATGCCCTCCCTGTGTTTAACTCTGATGCCCTTCCTGTGTTTAACTCTGATGCCCTCCCTGTGTTTAACTCTGATGCCCTCCCTGTGTTTAACTCTGATGCCCTCCCTGTGTTTAACTCTGATGCCCTCCCTGTGTTTAACTCTGATGCCCTCCCTGTGTTTAACTCTGATGCCCTCCCTGTGTTAAAGCCCTTCCTGTGTTTAACTCTGAAGCCCTTCCTGTGTTTAACTCTGATGCCCTTCCTGTGTTTAACTCTGATGCCCTCCCTGTGTTTAACTCTGATGCCCTTCCTGTGTTTAACTCTGATGCCCTCCCTGTGTTTAACTCTGATGCCCTCCCTGTGTTAAAGCCCTTCCTGTGTTTAACTCTGAAGCCCTTCCTGTGTTTAACTCTGATGCCCTTCCTGTGTTTAACTCTGATGCCCTCCCTGTGTTTAACTCTGATGCCCTTCCTGTGTTTAACTCTGATGCCCTTCCTGTGTTTAACTCTGATGCCCTCCCTGTGTTTAACTCTGATGCCCTTCCTGTGTTTAACTCTGATGCCCTCCCTGTGTTTAACTCTGATGCCCTTCCTGTGTTTAAGCCCTTCCTGTGTTTAAGCCCTTCCTGTGTTTAACTCTGATGCCCTTCCTGTGTTTAAGCCCTTCCTGTGTTTAACTCTGATGCCCTTCCTGTGTTTAACTCTGATGCCCTTCCTGTGTTTAACTCTGATGCCCTTCCTGTGTTTAACTCTGATGCCCTTCCTGTGTTTAACTCTGATGCCCTCCCTGTGTTTAAGCCCTTCCTGTGTTTAACTCTGATGCCCTTCCTCTGTTTAACTCTGATGCCCTTCCTGTGTTAAAGCCCTTCCTGTGTTTAACTCTGATGCCCTCCCTGTGTTAAAGCCCTTCCTGTGTTTAACTCTGATGCCCTCCCTGTGTTTAACTCTGATGCCCTCCCTGTGTTTAACTCTGATGCCCTTCCTGTGTTTAACTCTGAAGCCCTTCCTGTGTTTAAGCCCTTCCTGTGTTTAACTCTGATGCCCTCCCTGTGTTTAACTCTGATGCCCTCCCTGTGTTTAACTCTGATGCCCTCCCTGTGTTTAACTCTGATGCCCTTCCTGTGTTTAACTCTGATGCCCTTCCTGTGTTTAACTCTGATGCCCTTCCTGTGTTTAACTCTGATGCCCTTCCTGTGTTTAAGCCCTTCCTGTGTTTAACTCTGATGCCCTCCCTGTGTTTAACTCTGATGCCCTCCCTGTGTTTAACTCTGATGCCCTTCCTGTGTTTAACTCTGATGCCCTTCCTGTGTTTAACTCTGATGCCCTTCCTGTGTTTAACTCTGATGCCCTTCCTGTGTTTAACTCTGATGCCCTTCCTGTGTTTAAGCCCTTCCTGTGTTTAACTCTGATGCCCTCCCTGTGTTTAACTCTGATGCCCTCCCTGTGTTTAACTCTGATGCCCTTCCTGTGTTTAACTCTGATGCCCTTCCTGTGTTTAACTCTGATGCCTTCCCTGTGTTTAACTCTGATGCCCTTCCTGTGTTTAAGCCCTTCCTGTGTTTAACTCTGATGCCCTCCCTGTGTTTAACTCTGATGCCCTCCCTGTGTTTAACTCTGATGCCCTTCCTGTGTTTAACTCTGATGCCCTTCCTGTGTTTAACTCTGATGCCCTTCCTGTGTTTAACTCTGATGCCCTTCCTGTGTTTAACTCTGATGCCCTTCCTGTGTTTAAGCCCTTCCTGTGTTTAACTCTGATGCCCTCCCTGTGTTTAACTCTGATGCCCTTCCTGTGTTTAACTCTGATGCCCTTCCTGTGTTTAACTCTGATGCCCTTCCTGTGTTTAACTCTGATGCCCTCCCTGTGTTTAACTCTGATGCCCTCCCTGTGTTTAACTCTGATGCCCTTCCTGTGTTTAACTCTGATGCCCTTCCTGTGTTTAACTCTGATGCCCTTCCTGTGTTTAACTCTGATGCCCTTCCTGTGTTTAACTCTGATGCCCTCCCTGTGTTTAACTCTGATGCCCTTCCTGTGTTTAACTCTGATGCCCTTCCTTTGTTTAACTCTGATGCCCTTCCTGTGTTTAACTCTGATGCCCTTCCTAACCGGTTCCAGGGTTCTACTGTGTTCCTGGAGCACCAGGACAACCCGGAGAGGCAGGGGACCGGGGCCCCTACGGAGCGCCCGGCGTGGGGGGCACTAAGGGTCTGCCGGGGCCCTGCTCCTGTGGCCCCGAACCTCCACAGGGTGAACCCGGAGACCCCGGACCCCAGGGCTTCGATGGAGAGACAGGAAATCCTGGAGCACCCGGAGGCAGAGGAGAAAGAGGGCCTGAGGGAGAGCCAGGTGGCCCAGGACCACAGGTACCACCAGGGCCACACCTAACAGGGGGGCCACACCTAACGGGGGGCCACACCTAACAGGGGGGCCACACCTAACAGGGGGGCCACACCTACCAGGGGGGCCACACCTACCAGGGGGGCCACACCTAACAGGGGGGCCACACCTACCAGGGGGGCCAATACTCTTAAATGTGTAATCATTCCCGTCATTTACCTTGGGTTAGGAAACACCTGGACAGTAACATCTGTGCTTCTTCTCGTCTACATTCATCATGAGCAGGTCCCACACACACACATGTCCCACCCCCCTTCCTGTGTTTAACTCTGATGCCCTCCCTGTGTTTAACTCTGATGCCCTCCCTGTGTTTAACTCTGATGCCCTCCCTGTGTTTAACTCTGATGCCCTTCCTGTGTTTAACTCTGATGCCCTCCCTGTGTTTAACTCTGATGCCCTTCCTGTGTTTAACTCTGATGCCCTCCCTGTGTTTAACTCTGATGCCCTTCCTGTGTTTAACTCTGATGCCCTTCCTGTGTTTAACTCTGATGCCCTTCCTTTGTTTAACTCTGATGCCCTCCCTGTGTTTAACTCTGATGCCCTCCCTGTGTTTAACTCTGATGCCCTTCCTTTGTTTAACTCTGATGCCCTTCCTTTGTTTAACTCTGATGCCCTCCCTGTGTTTAACTCTGATGCCCTTCCTTTGTTTAACTCTGATGCCCTCCCTGTGTTTAACTCTGATGCCCTCCCTGTGTTTAACTCTGATGCCCTTCCTAACCGGTTCCAGGGTTCTACTGTGTTCCTGGAGCACCAGGACAACCCGGAGAGGCAGGGGACCGGGGCCCCTACGGAGCGCCCGGCGTGGGGGGCACTAAGGGTCTGCCGGGGCCCTGCTCCTGTGGCCCTCACACACAAATGTCCCACACACACAAATGTCCCACACAAATGTCCCTCACACACAAATGTCCCACACAAATGTCCCACACACACAAATGTCCCACACAAATGTCTCACACACACAAATGTCCCACACACACAAATGTCCCTCACACACAAATGTCCCTCACACACAAATGTCCCACACACACAAATGTCTCACACACACAAATGTCCCTCACACACAAATGTCCCACACACACAAATGTCTCACACACACAAATGTCCCTCACACACAAATGTCCCTCACACACAAATGTCCCTCACACACAAATGTCCCACACAAATGTCCCACACAAATGTCCCACACACACAAATGTCCCACACACACAAATGTCCCACACACACAGATGTCCCACACACACAGATGTCCCACACACACAAATGTCCCACACACACAAATGTCCCACACACACAAATGTCCCACACAAATGTCCCACACACACAAATGTCCCACACACACAAATGTCCCACACACACAGATGTCCCACACACACAGATGTCCCACACACACAAATGTCCCACACACACAAATGTCCCACACAAATGTCTCACACACACAAATGTCCCACACACACAAATGTCCCACACAAATGTCCCTCACACACAAATGTCCCACACACACAGATGTCCCACACACATGTCCCACACACACAAATGTCCCACACACATGTCCCACACAAATGTCCCACACAAATGTCCCACACACACAAATGTCCCACACACACAAATGTCCCACACAAATGTCCCACACAAATGTCCCACACACATGTCCCACACACATGTCCCACACACATGTCCCACACACATGTCCCACACAAATGTCCCACACAAATGTCCCTCACACACAAATGTCCCACACAAATGTCCCACACAAATGTCCCACACAAATGTCCCACACAAATGTCCCTCACACACAAATGTCCCACACAAATGTCCCACACACACAAATGTCCCACACAAATGTCTCACACACACAAATGTCCCACACACACAAATGTCCCTCACACACAAATGTCCCTCACACACAAATGTCCCACACACACAAATGTCTCACACACACAAATGTCCCTCACACACAAATGTCCCACACACACAAATGTCTCACACACACAAATGTCCCTCACACACAAATGTCCCTCACACACAAATGTCCCTCACACACAAATGTCCCACACAAATGTCCCACACAAATGTCCCACACACACAAATGTCCCACACACACAAATGTCCCACACACACAGATGTCCCACACACACAGATGTCCCACACACACAAATGTCCCACACACACAAATGTCCCACACACACAAATGTCCCACACAAATGTCCCACACACACAAATGTCCCACACACACAAATGTCCCACACACACAGATGTCCCACACACACAGATGTCCCACACACACAGATGTCCCACACACACAGATGTCCCACACACACAAATGTCCCACACACACAAATGTCCCACACAAATGTCTCACACACACAAATGTCCCACACACACAAATGTCCCACACAAATGTCCCTCACACACAAATGTCCCACACACACAGATGTCCCACACACATGTCCCACACACACAAATGTCCCACACACATGTCCCACACAAATGTCCCACACAAATGTCCCACACACACAAATGTCCCACACACACAAATGTCCCACACAAATGTCCCACACAAATGTCCCACACAAATGTCCCACACACATGTCCCACACACATGTCCCACACACATGTCCCACACACATGTCCCACACAAATGTCCCTCACACACAAATGTCCCACACAAATGTCCCACACAAATGTCCCACACAAATGTCCCACACACACAAATGTCCCACACAAATGTCCCTCACACACAAATGTCCCACACAAATGTCCCACACACACAAATGTCCCACACAAATGTCTCACACACACAAATGTCCCACACACACAAATGTCCCACACAAATGTCCCACACAAATGTCTCACACACACAAATGTCCCACACACACAAATGTCCCACACAAATGTCCCACACAAATGTCCCACACACACAAATGTCCCACACAAATGTCTCACACACACAAATGCAGCCAGAGCTCAGGGGGTTGTTTAAATGTGGTTGAGTTGTTAGCATGTTTTAGCTGAGATGAAAGCTCTCATGAGTCCTGTATCTGCTGAACGTTGAAGACCTGGCAGAGGAGCGGTGGAGCTTCAGGGTCTGCGATGCTTCATCAGAGAGACATTCCTGACAGATGTTGAACAAACACTTTGTCGGGTTGTTTTTGTTCCAGGGCCTGCAGGGGTTTCCGGGACTTAAAGGGTTCAAAGGTCAGAAGGGACGCCTGGAGGTGCGGGACATTCCAGGTGAGACGCCGCCCCCTGGGGGAGAGAGAGGGCAGTGACACCTTCAGTCAGTTTGTCTCGATAAACGATCATATTGACGAGCGTTTTATTATATTATATAATAAACCTTTGCTCTGAATAAACCAAACCTTAGACACAATGAACCTACGTGGACATTACAGTATCACACTCTGTGCACGGCTGTGGGACGCTCAGTCGTTTAGTTTGTTTATTCATTTATTTCAGGCAACAAAAGAAAGAATATACAGAATATACAAGAGGATCCATTTCTACCTGAAAGGGAAGAAGATCATTAATTTAACCCCACCCAGTTCCCCAGTCAGAGCTTCAGCTTCAGCTTCACTGTTACTTTGATCAAGGATTATTATACATGTTATATCACGGTGGCGTTACCGCCGGCAACGATCATTATTACACTGTCACAAAATGTACCAACAAGGCCAGTTTATTTGTAGAGCACAATTCACACACAAGGCAATTCAAAGCTTCACAGCTGCATAAACTTACAAGAAAACAGATCAAATCAATCATTAAAACATCAACATAAAGTTAATCAATGACAGTAAAAGGCCAGAGAGCAGATAAAATACTTTCAGTTTCCATCTGCTCGGGTAAAAAGAGCTGTTTTCAGCCTGGATTTGAACATTGTCAGAGTTGAGGCCTGTCTCACATCCTCATGAAGACTGTTCCAGATTTTAGCTTTAGCCTCAGCGTGTTTAGTCCTGACTCTGGGAACCACCAGGAGACCCCTCCCTGAAGTTCTCAGGGCCCGAGATGGTTCATACGGCTCTAACATGTCAGAGATGGACTTTGGTGCTAAACCATGAAACGACTTGTACACAAGCAGAGCTGTTTTAAATTCTATTCTCTGAGTGACAGGAAGCCAGTGCAGAGACCGGAGCACTGGACTAATATGGTGGTACTTCCTGGTTCTGGATGTTCTGCAGCTCTAACAGCTCGTTTAGAAAGGCCAGTGAGTCTAACCTGCTGGAGACAAACGCATGGATGAGTGTCTCTGAGTCTGGTTTTGACACTATTCCTCTGATAATGGACAATATACCACTAACGGTAAAAGAGGAATTATACCAATGATGAGGAAACATTGGGCACTTGTTACACTCTGAGACAACAGCAGTTCAAAAAGACCTTTCCTTCAATGTCTGTGACAGTTCTTTAGTGAAGGCCTTTGGGATTCTTCCATTTGTTGCTTCGATGGGTTTTCTGTAAAACTCAAGAACGGTCTTCACTACATTGTAATCAGGAGTTCTGAGGAAGGACCTAAGTTCGCTCTGGAGTTTCTATTGCTGCCCTCTGGGTGGCGCTGTAATGTGCTGGAATCAATCTCATTTTGAATCATGAATGTATCATCGATGGATTATGGCTCCAGGTTTGTGTCGATCAGGTGTAGATGAAAATACTTTATGATTTCTATCAAGTCCACGTTTTGGGTGGAGTCGCTCATGAGGTTCTTCAGCTCATGAGGTTCTTCAGGTCATGAGGTTCTTCAGGTCATGAGCTTCTTCAGGTCATGAGGTTCTTCAGGTCATGAGGTTCTTCAGGTCATGAGCTTCTTCAGGTCATGAGCTTCTTCAGGTCATGAGGTTCTTCAGGTCATGAGGTTCTTCAGGTCATGAGCTTCTTCAGGTCATGAGGTTCTTCAGGTCATGAGCTTCTTCAGGTCATGAGCTTCTTCAGGTCATGAGCTTCTTCAGGTCATGAGGTTCTTCAGGTCATGAGCTTCTTCAGGTCATGAGGTTCTTTAGGTCATGAGCTTCTTCAGGTCATGAGCTTCTTCAGGTCATGAGGTTCTTCAGGTCACTCCTTGAGCAGAATGTACGTATTTCTTTATTCATGATGTCAGTCCCTGATGACCCGGAGAGCCCGCCCGGCCCCCCAATGATGATAATGAAAGAACGCGTGAGGTTTAAAGCATAAATGGAATAACACATACTGACTTGACCTCGGGACGCTCGCCTGAACCCAGCACAGTTTCTCCAGTTCGGCTTTACCCAAATCCAAAAGCTTCTTGAAAAAAGCGTCAAAAGATCAACGAAGACAAGGATGTCATGAACCCAAGAAAATAACTGAAAAAGCAACAAAAACATGACAAGTAGGTCTTAGCTTTCAAATGAGGCGTTACTCTGTTGCTCTCTAGTTGAGAAGCTTTTAGATTTGGGTAAAGCGAACTGAAGACAATGTGCTCAGTTCAGAACCGTTCTGGAGGCCGCTGCATTGCCTCTGCGGCCCAACAGGGGGAGCCGCTGCATTGCCTCTGCGGCCCAACAGGGGGAGCCGCTGCATTGGCTCTGCGGCCCAACAGGGGGAGCCGCTGCATTGGCTCTGCGGCCCAACAGGGGGAGCCGCTGCATTGCCTCTGCGGCCCAACAGGGGGAGCCGCTGCATTATGTGAACAGAATGCCGGAGCTTCCAGGGTAAGGGTCCGTTCTCAGAGGTCCAGAAGAACTGAGAAGGTTCTGGTCTCGGTTCTGTCCAGGTTCAAAAGGCTCCACTGGAGAGACCGGGGCCCCTGGATGCTCCGGGCTCAGCGGGGCCCCAGGACAGGACGGGTTCCCCGGGCCCCGAGGAGACGCGGGCCCCAAGGTTAGTTCACCCCAATGACCCCTAACCCTGATGTTTAGTCTGAGTTTAGTCTGGGTTTAGTCTGGGTTTATGTTTTTAGTCTGGGTTTATGTCTTTAGTCTGGGTTTAGTCTGGGTTTATGTCTTTAGTCTGGGTTTATGTCTTTAGTCTGGGTTTAGTCTGGGTTTAGTCTGGGTTTATTTTTTTAGTCTGGGTTTATTTTCTCGGGGTATTTGTCTCCAGGGCGACAGTGTTCCTGGTTACCGTGGAAACCCTGGCCCCAGAGGCCGGGCCGGAGACCGGGGTTTCCCTGGAGCCAGAGGCCCGGCCGGACCCTCTGTCCCTGGGGCTGTGGGAGACAGAGGACCCCCTGGAGACGCCGGTCCCTTGGGGCCCCCGGGACCCCCCGGGCCCCCAGGACCCAAAGGTGAGTTCCTTCAGTGTGTTTGGAGCTGGGGAGGGCATCTGACTCTCTGTGTCTCTGCAGGAGAGTATAGTCCATGTGTCCCCAAGAATCCAGGAGCTCCAGGAGAGAAGGGCGACGCTGGAGACTCAGGTCAGAGTCTGATGCTCGAGGTCGGGCGGGACGGTCCCGTGCACAGACACATGTACAGAGCCAAAGTCAATGGACGACTGAGAGCCCTGGGTCCCTCTTTCAGCCATCGACAAAAAGTCACAGATTTTGGCCTGAAATTCAAACCCGACACGACCTTTGACTATTTCCAAGTTTTGAATTTCAAAAATGAGGCGCGACAGCGCCACCTCAGGTTTTCTTTAACATTGCGAGATAGGACGTGGGCAAAAACGTTTGTCGTAGAATCATAAAAATCGGTACAAACGTGCATCATGACATGCAAAAAATATTATACGGCCATTTTGGATGACAGCCATTTTGGATGACAGCCATTTTGGATGACAGCCATTTTGGATGACAGCCCGAGAAGAGGGAATCTGCCTTTATTTTTCACTTCCTAGAGCGTTTATCGGAACGAGCGAATAAAAAAAGAAAATAATCTTTAGAAGTAGAACTTTAAAAGTTCTCCAACTTACTTTTCTAAGTTTTACGGTTTTTATTCGGCGAAGCCTCAAACTGTACGAATTTTTTTGCAAAACAAAAACACACACGTGTCCGAAACACTTTCATTTGGCAAAATTCGAATTGGGCGCGATGGCGCCCCCTGTAGGAATTGTATGGAGAGTACACATTTTAGTTTCACGAAAATTTCAATTATTTGGCACAAAATTCTATTTGGTCGTTCCGATCAGAAAAATAATGTTACACTCCATGAGTCAGAAGTGAAGTTTTCCAAAGTACTTTTAACCTTTGTGGATTTTCGGCGGCGCATTAGCATTAGCGCATTAGCGCATTCCAAAAATCCTAACAAACATAAATGCAGTAGCAATACCGTAATTTTAGATTGAGGGAGACAAAAGGGTGGTCTTTGGCGCCATCGGTCAGATTACCGCCATTAAAACAGCACCATCAGGGTCAGCAGCAAACTGAGACCTGGTTTAAACGCTCCTCTGTGATTGGTTGAAACGCTCCTCTGTGATTGGTTGAAACGCTCCTCTGTGATTGGTTGAAACGCTCTCCTCTGATTGGCTCATCTGTATCAGGAGTGTATGGTCTGCGCGGGGCCCCTGGGTTCAGAGGAGTGACAGGGGCGGATGGACCTAAAGGAGAGCGAGGAGATGAGGGGGTCCCCGGGCCCCCAGGACGAGCGGGGCCCCCAGGATCCACAGGGGCCACGGGAAAGGAGGGCCCCGAGGGCCCAAGCTACAGTGGAGAGCCGGGTCAGTCCAGCGTCATCTCGTTTATTACTAAAGTGTTTTGGCCCCGTGGCTTAACTCTCTGCTTCTGTCTCAGGTTCCCCTGGGCTCCCAGGGTCCCCTGGACTCTCCGGATCCTCAGGAGACTCTGCGGTGGGGCCCCCAGGGGCCATCGGCTTTCCAGGACCTCAGGGTTTCCAGGGACCGAAGGGTGTTCCGGGCCCCAACGGACCTAGTGGGGCCCCAGGTAATCTCCGCCCACTCACAGTAACCCCACCCCTTGTTCGAGTAAACCCCGCCCACTCACAGTAACCACGCCCCCTGCTGGAGTAAACCCCACCCACTCACAGTAGCCCCTACACTTGCTGGAGTAAACCCCGCCCACTCACAGTAACCCCGCCCCCTGCTAGAGTAACTGTACATACAGTAAACAACCCCGCAAACTGCTACCTTAACGAGGTGGGGTTGTTTGAGAGCTCTGTTGTCGGGGGCTTTATGTCCCTGGGAGGGTCTCCCGTGGTAAACAGGTCTTAGGTGTCGGTCAGACTAAGAGCAGTTCAGAAGACTCTTATGGACGTCATTCAATAAAGTAGCGTGACGTTGCCTGGTATGACAGAGACGGGGCCCCACCCTGGAGCCAGGCCGGGAGTTAGGGCTCTGAGCACATTGGTGGTCGGGCTTTCCCCCATGGGGCCCACCCTCCTGTGAAACCCACCAGCCACAGAGGGTTCCGTAAGGGTGCCTCGGCAACCTGGTGGATCCCTCTGTCTGTAGGGTCTTCAACTCCCACCTCCGGAAGAGCTTCACCCAGATTCCGAGGGAGGTTGGAGACATGGAGTCCGAGTGGACCATGTTCTCCTCCTCCATTGTCGATGCGGCTGCTCGTAGTTGTGGCCGTAAGGTCTCTGGTGCCTGTCGCGGCGGCAACCCCCGAACCCGGTGGTGGCGCCCGGAAGTAAGGGATGCCGTCAAGCTGAAGAAGGAGTCCTATCTGGCCTTGTTGGCTTGTGGGACTCCGGAGGCAGCTGAGAGGAACCGGCAGGCCAAGCGTGCTGCAGCTCGTGCAGTCGCAGAGGCAAAAACTCGGGTCTGGGAGGAGTTCGGAGAAGCCATGGAGGAGGACTATCGGTCGGCCTCGAAGAGATTCTGGCAAACCATCCGGCGCCTCAGGAGGGGGAAGCAGTGCTTCACCAACACTGTTTACAGTGCGGGTGGGGGGCTGCTGACCTCGACTGGGGATGTGGTCGGGCGGTGGAAGGAGTACTTCGAGGATCTCCTCAATCCCACCGTTACGTCTCCCGATGAGGAGGCAGAGGCTGGGGACTCGGAGGGGGGCTCGTCCATCACCCAGGCTGAAGTCACCGAGGTAGTTAGAAAGCTCCTCGGTGGCTCCAGGGGTGGATGAGGTTCGTCCTGAGTACCTTAAGTCTCTGGATGTTGTAGGGCTGTCTTGGTTGACACGTCTCTGCAACATTGCGTGGCGGTCGGGGACAGTGCCTCTGGATTGGCAGACCGGGGTGGTGGTCCCTCTCTTCAAGAAGGGGGATCGGAGGGTGTGCTCCAATTACAGAGGGATCACACTTCTCAGCCTCCCTGGTAAGGTCTACTCCAGGGTGCTGGAGAGAAGGATCCGGCCGATAGTCGAACCTCGGATCCAGGAGGAACAATGCGGTTTTCGTCCCGGTCGTGGAACACTGGACCAGCTCTATACCCTTCATCGGGTGCTCGAGGGTTTGTGGGAGTTCGCCCAACCAGTCCACATGTGTTTTGTGGATCTGGAGAAAGCGTTCGACCGTGTCCCTCGTGGTGGCCTGTGGGGGGTGCTCCGGGAGTATGGGGTCCGGGGCCCTCGTGGTGCCCTGTGGGGGGTGCTCCGGGAGTATGGGGTCCGGGGCCCTCTGCTAAGGGCTGTCCGTTCCCTGTATGACCGTAGCAGGAGCTTGGTTCATTGCCGGCAGTAAGTCAGACCTGTTCCCGGTGCGTGTTGGTCTCCCCCAGGGCTGCCCTTTGTCACCGGTTCTGTTCATTACTTTTATGGACAGAATTTCTAGGCGCAGCCAGGGGCCGGAGGGTGTCCGGTTTGGGAACCTCAGAATCTCATCTCTGCTGTTTGCAGACGATGTTGTTCTGATGGCTTCATCAAATCAGGACCTGCAGCTGCCCTGGGGCGGTTTGCAGCCGAGTGTGAAGCGGCCGGGATGAGGATCAGCACCTCCAAATCTGAGGCCATGGTTCTCCACCGGAAAAAGGTGGTTTCCCCGCTTCAGGTCGGTGGGGAGTCCTTGCCTCAAGTGGAGGAGTTCAAGTATCTCGGGGTCGTGTTCTCAGTGAGGGACGGATGGAGCGTGAGATGGATAGACGGATCGGTGCAGCGTCAGCAGTGATGCGGTCGCTGTATCGGACTGTTGTGGTGAAGAGGGAGTCGGGTCAAACCGCCTTCGCTCTGCCCAATCCCGTCAGACCTTTGGAAGCTAAGCAGGAAGGGCCTGGTCGGTACTGGGATGGGAGACCGTTTGGTAACAACAGGAAGCCTGTGGTGAATGTAGTGAGTGAGTGAGTGATTGGTGGTGGTCGGAGGGGCCGATGGCACAGACTGGGGGCCTCGCTTCCGTCAGTCTACCCCAGGGCAGCTGTGGCTACAACAGTAGCTTACCACCACCGGGTCTGGGGCACTTCTTCTTTGGCCTTGTAACATACCTGCTGTGAAATGGGGAGCTGGTTCGCTCGAGTCTTCTAAAAAAAATAAAGATGATGATCTTCTGTTGTTTTCTGTAGGGGTCCCCGGGGCCCCTGGACCCCCAGGGGTCACTGGAGTAGTGGGAGACACTGGGCCCCCAGGTGCAGATGGGCCCATGGGACCTGTCCCCTACTGCCCCCCGGGAGAAGCAGGACCTGTGGGACTTCAGGGCCCTCAGGGGCCCCCTGGCCCCGGTGGTACGTCAGTGTGTGAGTGTGTCAGGGGCTCCAGGGCCTCAGGGACTTACTCTGTTTGTGCCTCAGGCTGCACCGGAGAGAAGGGTGACCCCGGGCCCCCAGGGGTCCCCGGTGTGGGGCCTCCTGGTCCCAAAGGAAAGGTAGGCTCCCCGGGGATTCCCGGTTATCCCGGACTGCAGGGGCCCCTCGGCCCTAACGGAGTCTCAGGCCGACCGGGGCCCCCAGGGACCAAAGGGGAGAGAGGCGCCCAGGGCAAAGCCGGGGCCCCTGGAACACCTGGATTCACCGGGACCACGGGACCTCCAGGACCAGCCGGACTCAGAGGAGACAGGGGCCAAGACGGGGCCCCTGGGCCCCTGGGTCTGAGGGGACACAAAGGTAAAGTCTGTGAGACGTTGATTATGTTCTGGTAGTGTTTTATTGTGCAACAAAAAAATATTGTAAAATGTTTTCAAACTTTTTTTCACATAATTCTGTTAATCCACTTCAGTTCTGCACAAAATACCAACGTTTAAAAAATATCTAAATATTTTAATATTTTAATATTTTATAGCCAATTTAAAAATGACAAAAAACACAAATGGCTTAATTCCGTATAAAAAGTGAGTTTTGATTTACATTTTAAAACACCCTTCAGTCAAAGATCAGAAACAACTTTTGATATTATTTAGTTTTTATGTAAAGTTGAGTTTTAACATTTTCTGCCACATTGACTCCATTATAAACTCTTTTTCGTGGCTCTGCCGTCAAACTTTAAAATCATATTCTTGGTGGTTATTTGTTTCTTCTGATCAGAGGAGGAAACGTTTTACAGCATTTACCCTGAAACTGCATTTCTATGGGAAAAACCTAACATCACAGTGAGGCTCATGGGGGAGGGGCTTATACGGGGCATTGGGGGAGGTCTGTGGGGAGGTGCTGGGGGGTGTTGAAGGGTTCGTGAGTTGGGGGTAGTTGTCCAGGGTGGGGGTAGTTGTCAGTTTTTTTTTGTTACAGACTTGTTTAAAAAATATGGCTGTAATCAAGCAGCTCTTTATAAAACACACCTAAAGACAGATGCTAAAAAATACAGACACACACACCCCCCAAACCCCCCAACCCCCAAACACCCCCCAAACACCCCCCAGACCCCCAAACACCCCAAACACCCCCCAGACCCCCAACCACCCCCCAGACCCCCCAAACACCCCCCAGACCCCCAACCACCCCCCAGACCCCCAACCACCCCCCAGACCCCCCAAACACCCCCCAGACCCCCAAACACCCCCCAGACCCCCAACCACCCCCCAAACACCCCAAACACCCCCCAGACCCCCAAACACCCCAAACACCCCCCAGACCCCCAACCACCCCCCAGACCCCCAACCACCCCCCAGACCCCCCAAACACCCCCCAGACCCCCAAACATGCCCCAGACCCCCAAACACCCCCCAGACCCCCCAAACACCCCCCAGACCGCCAAACACCCCCCAAACACCCCCCAGACCCCCAAACACCCCCCAGACCCCCCAAACACCCCCCAGACCGCCAAACACCCCCCAAACACCCCAAACACCCCCCAGACCCCCAAACACCCCCCAGACCCCTCAAACACCCCCCAGACCCCCAAACGACCCCCAAACACCCCCCAGACCCCCAAACACCCCCAAACACCCCCCAGACCCCCAAACACCCCAAACACCCCCCGGACCCCCAACCACCCCCCAGACCTCCCAAACACCCCCCAGACCCCCAAACACCCCCCAAACACCCCCCAGACCCCCAAACACCCCAAACACCCCAAACACCCCCCAGACCCCCCAAACACCCCCCAGACCCCCAAACACCCCCCAGACCCCCAAACACCCCCCAGAGCCCTCAAACACCCCCCAGACCCCCAAACACCCCCCAGACCCCCAGACCCCCAAACACCCCCAAGACCCCCAAACACCCCCCAGACCCCCAAACACCCCAAACACCCCCCGGACCCCCAACCACCCCCCAGACCCCCCAAACACCCCCCAGACCCCCAAACACCCCAAACACCCCCCAGACCCCCCAAACACCCCCCAGACCCCCAAACACCCCAAACACCCCCCAGACCCCCCAAACACCCCCCAGACCCCCAAACACCCCCCAGAGCCCTCAAACACCCCCCAGACCCCCAAACACCCCCCAGACCCCCAGACCCCCAAACACCCCCCAGACCCCCAAACACCCCCAAGACCCCCAAACACCCCCCAGACCCCCAAACACCCCAAACACCCCCCGGACCCCCAACCACCCCCCAGACCCCCCAAACACCCCCCAGACCCCCAAACACCCCAAACACCCCCCAGACCCCCCAAACACCCCCCAGACCCCCAAACACCCCAAACACCCCCCAGACCCCCAAACACCCCCCAGACCCCCAAACACCCCCAAACACCCCCCAGACCCCCAAACACCCCCCAGACCCCCCAACACCCCCCAAACACCCCAAACACCCCCCAGACCCCCCAAACACCCCCCAGACCCCCAAACACCCCCAAACACCCCAGACCCCCAAACACCCCCCATACCCCCCAAACACCCCCCAGACCCCCCAAACACCCCCCAGACCCCCAAACACCCCAAACACCCCCCAGACCCCCAAACACCCCCCAAACACCCCAAACACCCCCCAGACCCCCAAACACCCCCCAGACCCCCAAACACCCCCCAGACCCCCCAAACACCCCCAAGACCCCCAAACACCCCCCAAACACGCCAAACACCCCCCAGACCCCCCAAACACCCCCCAGACCCCCAAACACCCCAAACACCCCCCAGACCCCCAAACACCCCCCAGACCCCCCAAACACCCCCCAGACCCCCAAACACCCCTCAAACACCCCCCAGACCCCCAAACACCCCCCAGACCCCCAAACACCCCCAAGACCCCCAAACACCCCCCAGACCCCCAAACACCCCAAATACCCCCCGGACCCCCAACCACCCCCCAGACCCCCCAAACACCCCCCAGACCCGCAAACATCCCAAACACCCCCCAAACACCCCAAACACCCCCAAACACCCCCCAGACCCCCAAACACCCCCCAAACACCCCAAACACCCCCCAGACCCCCCCCCCCCAGACCCCCAAACACCCCCCAGACCCCCAAACACCCCCCAGACCCCCCAAACACCCCCCAGACCCCTTAAACACCCCCCAGACCCCCAAACACCCCCAAGACCCCCAAACACCCCCCAGACCCCCAAACACCCCAAACACCCCCCGGACCCCCAAACACCCCCCAGACCCCCAAACACCCCAAACACCCCCCAGACCCCCAAACACCCCCCAGACCCCCCAAACACCCCCCAGACCCCCAAACACCCCAAACACCCCCCAGACCCCCAAACACCCCCCAGACCCCCCCCAGACCCCCAAACACCCCCCAGACCCCCCCAGACCCCCAAACACCCCCCAGACCCCCAAACACTTCCTAAAAGTACGACGGGTCATTTAAACTGTTTTATCTTCTGTTGTGATGATTGTGATCATGATGAGACTGTAGGTTCTGCCTGAGGGTTTGGGACGTTCCTCTCAGCCCGATGAGTTCAGGAGCTCGTGATCCTCGGCACAAAGATGCTGAGTCGACTCTTTAAATGTGTTGGGTGGTCTGTAACGTTTGAGATTTGAACGAGGTTTCGACTGGGCTGGGTTGGTTTTGCCCTCCATTGTGCTCCTCTGACCAGAAGAAACAACAAAGAATCCAGCATGTAGGGTTCCATAGTGTGACGGCTCTATCTGAACTAAACCAGGACTGACCCAGGTCTGACTCTGCAGGAGCTGTGGGGGTCCGGGGGCCTCCAGGGGCCATCACTGTCATCAAGGAGAAGTGCCGGCGTGGGGCTCCAGGCCCTAAGGGGCCCCCGGGCTTCCCTGGGCCTCGAGGTGAGACTGACACAGACTAACCCCTGAGCCACAGGCCTGTTCTAACTGTCTGTGTGCAGGCTTCAAGGGCCGGCGCGGGGCCCCTGGGGGCCCGGGCGTGTCTGGGCCTCCAGGGGCCCCAGGACCCAAAAGTCTGTATGGAGCTCCAGGTCTGAGGGGCCCCCCAGGACCCCCCGGGGGAACAGGACACAGGGGCCCACGTGGACTGCTGGGCTTCCCGGGGCCTCAGGGAGGACAGGTGAGATGCTTGCACTTTACCAACCACTGATGACGAGAGGCTCCTGTAGGCGATGTCGCCGATGAAGGCTCTGTTGTGTCTACTCTTGTGCGTTGACTGTGTGTCCGCGAGCTCTCACACCCGTGAAGAGCTTCTGAACATCAGGTCACTCCAGCAGCCCCTGCTCCCCCAATCATCACCTCTACCATCAACGACCCCAGCACTTCATCAAAGGTCTCCACAAGCCCTCCCTCCCCCCCTGCTCCCCCCATCATCACCTCTACCATCAACGACCCCAGCACTTCATCAAAGGTCTCCACAAGCCCTCCCTCCCCCCCTGCTCCCCCCATCATCACCTCTACCATCAACGACCCCAGCACTTCATCAAAGGTCTCCACAAGCCCTCCCTCCCCCCCTGCTCCCCCCATCATCACCTCTACCATCAACGACCCCAGCACTTCATCAAAGGTCTCCACAAGCCCCCCCCCCCCCCCTGCTCTCTCCATCTGTGAGGAGGAAGTGCGTCGGCAGTTCCTGAAGCTGAACCCGCGGAAGGCCCCCGGGCCGGATGGGGTCTCCCCCTCCACCCTGAGACACTGCGCGGATCAGCTGCTCCCGTCTTCACAGACATCTTCAACACCTCCCTGGAGTCATGCCGCGTGCCGTCCTGCTTCAAATCGTCCACCATCGTCCCTGTCCCTAAGAAACCACGGATCACAGGACTTAATGACTACAGGCCGGTGGCGCTGACGTCTGTGGTCATGAAGACTTTTGAGCGCTTGGTCCTGCCCCACCTCAAGGACATCACCGCCCCCCTCCTGGACCCGCTGCAGTTCGCCTACAGAGCCAACAGGTCTGTGGTTAAACTGATCAAGTTTGCGGACGACACCCCCCTCATCGGGCTCATCTCGGACGGTGATGAGTCCGCCTACAGGAGAGAGGTGGAACGGCTGGCGTCCTGGTGCAGCCACAACAACCTGGAGCTGAACGCCCAGAAGACAGTGGAGATGATCGTGGACTTTAGGAAAGACACGGCCCCACCGTCCCCCCTCACCCTGACAGACTCTTCCACCCCCATCTCCATCGTGGACTCCTTCCGTTTCCTGGGCACCACCATCACCCAGGACCTCAGATGGGAGCCAACCATCAGCTCCCTCATCAAGAAGGCCCAGCAGAGGATGTTCTTCTTGCGGCAGCTGAGGAAACTCAAGCTGCCAACCAAGATGCTGGTGCAGTTCTACACGGCCATCATCGAGTCCATCCTCACCTCCTCCATCACCGTGTGGTCCATCCTCACCTCCTCCATCACCGTGTGGTTCCCGGCGCTACAGAACGGGACAAGCACCCCCCTCCCCTCAGGCAGGAGGCTACGGTCTATCCAGACCCAGACCTCCCCTTAAAGTTTACAGTTTATTTTATCTAAATTCTGTGTTTTGTGTTTCACGTCCGCATCAAGAAAAATCCCAGTTTGTGAACCTGTTCTCAGACAATGGCGATAAAACCGATTCTGATTCTGAGCCACAATGGCCCTGGGGCAGACTTCACGTTTTCAAACATCTGTATCTTATGAAGATGTTCATATTTTTCTGATCTCTGTCTCTCAGGGAGCGGACGGTTGCCCGGGCGACGACGGCCGTCCAGGGCGTCCGGGCTGCATCGGCCTTAAAGGTGAAACTCGGACTCAGGGCTGAGCTCTGCGTGTGGACCTGGTCTCAGATCCGTCGTGTTTTGCAGGAGACCCCGGGGAGTCGCTGGGATGCCCGGGAGTGCCCGGGGAGCGGGGCCTTCAGGGAGACTTCGGACCTCCAGGCCCCTCAGGACCGGACGGAGATCCAGGAGAGTCCGGCCTCCCAGGACCGCCGGGCTTCAGCGAGTGCAAAGGAGACGCCGGAGTCCGGGGTCCACCAGGAGGCGCGGGTAACGACTTGAAACTGCGGGAAAAGAAAATGAACGCGTCCTGGTTTTGTTTTTGGTCTATATCCTACCCTAACACGGTCTGTTCCTCAGGAGTGACGGGGCCCCCAGGAGCCGGGGGCCGTTCGGGGCCCCCAGGTCTCCCCGGACGACCAGGACCTGATGGACCCCCCGGACCCCATGGCAGCCCAGGCCTCCCAGGTACTGCATGTACTTCTACTATGACCCACTGTTACTGTATGTGTCAGACTAACATCTCCTGTTCTCGTCTGAAGGTCCTCCTGGTCCTCTCGGTCTTCATGGTCTGGACGGACTGAAGGGAGTGAAGGGCGACATGGGAACCAGAGGTGAAGCAGCTCCACTCGTTATCATTTCATCATCAGTAACATTAACTAAACCTAGTGTAAAATAACTAACAGGACCTAAAAACGTGTGTGACTTCACAGTGTGATTTAAAGTCCAGAAGAGCAGGTCTGAGCTCTGTCCCTGTGGAGAGCAAACATGTACACTAGCACACTCCGTATGTTTAAATACAATGTGTAACGTCTGTTCAAACCCTGTTCCATCTCAGGTCTCGGGCTGCTTGGTCTTAAAGGTTCCCAGGGGCCTCCCGGAGATAAAGGTCCCCCTGGAGCCCCAGGGCCGCGTGGCTCCTCTCAGAGCGGCCCCCCCGGACCCCGCGGGCCCCTCGGACTCTCAGGTACGGCTCAGTGAGTTTGGTCTAACTCCGTCTGACCATCACATGACCTCTATGATGGGTTTCAATCAGGGGTTTGGATCCCACACTGTGGACTCAGGGAGATGCTCAGTGCTGGTCCTACTGGACCTCCTCAGCCTTCGACCTGTCGGGCCCAGAGCTTCATACCTGAGTGGCAGAACTTTCAGTGTGTCTGTGTTACAACCCGGCTCAGCTAGATTCAAACGGAAGTAACAAAAACCAAGATGTCAAATGGATGTTTAAGTTGTATTTTAATAAAGGGATGTAAAAGGTAAATGAAACAAAAAGGTAACCTAAACTAAAACAAGAGAATCTACAAAATGAGGCCTAAACACTGAACAGAGTCATGACTCCTGGTCACATCACAGTGAACGTTCCAAAGGAGACAAACGTTCTTCGAGTGGTCCCTAGACACGACATCACAGAGGGGACACAGACACAACACAGAAGGGCCACCAGGACCAGCAGCCCCGAATGGTCCAAGGTGTGGGCTTCTATCGCTGTGGCTGCAGCAGGAGCTTGATTGGGGCCAGGTGTTGAGATGCCGCACCAAAATCTTAAATATCTTAAAATCTTGGTGCTAACATTTCGAGCCCTACATGGTCAAGCTCCTCCTTACATTGTTGACCTCATGAAGTCCTACAGCCCGACCTGGAGCTTGAGCTCGTGTGGGCAGAACCTGATGGTTCCACAGACCTGTTTAATCCTCGGGGAGATGGATCGTTCAAAGCTTTGGAATGAACTCCACTCGACCCAGACTCCATCTTTAAAAAACACATGTGTTTACTTACTTACCACAGGAGCGTCGGGACCACAGGGACCGCCCGGAGAACCAGGACCAGTCTGTGCCGACCCTAGGCCCGGATCTGAGGGGGACCCCGGCCCCATGGGGCCCGACGGAGAGCCAGGTATGTGTCCACCAGAGTCAGAGCTGACGAGGGGAGGAAGAGCAGGTTTTTAGTGTCCCTCATCTGGCTCCCCTTCACTGTGCAGCTGTTTCAATGAAGAGAGAAAGAACCAAGGAAACAATACCATTATTGAGGGTTAATTTAATGTCTTATTTTTACTGACCTTTCCTGTCCGAGAGCAGCAACCTGCCCTGGGACCACAGATGAAAACTCTGGCTTATTTACATGTGAACCTTGAGGACTCATGTTACTTAATATGCACTGTCCCATCTGAAATAAATAAATAAATAAATAAATAAATAAATACTGTCTCCAGTAGTGAAGCTGCGGCGAGTGTTTCCAGGATTAAATCAGATTATTTAGTCACATTTTACTGGGCCAGTTCCTTGGCCTCTGGGACAGTCATTTGCTAGAACAAAAACTCTCTGTGTGACCGGCCTTTCTAATGGATTATTCCGAAGCACATGGCTACTTAACAAACGGCCGCACTTTAGCTTCGATCACAGCTGATGGTCTGATTCTCCCAGGTCTGAGTCTGAATAAAAGGTAATAATAATTACAGCAGAGCTTCCTCAGAGAGAGAGGAGGAGCTACTGTGGATATTAGCATTAGCCACGTTAGCATTAGCCACGTTAGCATTAGCCACGTTAGCATTAGCGGCGGCATCATGACTCAGCCTGTTATTGTATCATGTGTCATGGGACCAAACCAGACTGAGCGTTGGCTGTAACTATGATGTCACTTCCTGTGATGTCATTGTTTGATTGGATTTATTGAAGTGATTATTTACATTATTTATTTAACATTGTTGCAGTGCATAAAATAAATAAAGTAACAAAAACTCAAAGGGATACAGTGAAACAACAGCTCGTGTTTTCAGACAATAACACTTTACAAACTCTACCACGAACAGCAGCTCTGCTAAAGAAAAGCATCACATGATCTTTACAAGAAAATCACATGATCTTTACAAGAAAATCACATGATCTTTACAAGACTTCCAAAGTAAGAAGACATAACATGAAGATAGAAATGTCTGCAGTTTACCAATATATATAAACATTTATTTAGATTTTATTTTGATTTACAATTTGTACTTTTTTCTTTTCCTCGTTCCCATTCGCTTAATAACCATATCCAGTCATTACTTATAAACACTAGTCACCGTTGATTGAGTTATTGAGTATTACATAATCAACACTACACATTATTATTATTATCATTCCCATCTCCACTGTAAACATATTGGTTCTGATTGTTTTATTTTGTTGTTTGTCTTGGTTAGTGAGGGGCCTTAAAAAGCCGGGGTGTAATATGGCCAGTTGGTGGCCCCCCCCCCATCAGCGAGCCCTCCCCCTGCTGATTGTGAGGCAGTTCTGAGCCCTATACCGGCTCGGTGACTTTGGTTCAGCCATGATGAGGTTCAACGGATTCACAGTGAAACTGAAGTACTTGTAGATAATAAGAACAAGGTCTTTATCATATTTCTCTTATAGTGTTTGTTGAATTGCTGTCGACCTTGTGAAGGTTCCTCTAGATGATTCCAGGGTTCCTCCTCTCCGGGGGATACAGGGACTTTCAGATGATGAGTTCCCCTTAGATCGTGTCTTTTACCAAACATGTGTTGTAT